>CM024757.1:123492400-123890604 GCA_014218235.1 Colocasia esculenta
TTGCCATATCCAAGAGAGTTCGGTTCTTCCTTTCGGCTATACCATTTTGCTGCGGTGTCCTTGGTGCTGAGAATTGTGCTGAATTCCTTGATCATCACAGAATCTAGCAAACTTTTCATTTTGGAACTCACCACCATGATCAGATCGAATGGATACTATGCTGAACTTCTGATCTTCTGGACTTTTCTGCTGAAACTAACAAAATTATCAAAAGTGTCATTTTTATGTTCTAAGAAAGATACCCATGTGAATCTTGAGTAGTCATCTACTATAACAAATCCAAAATTCTTTCCTCCAAGACTGGTAGTTCTCATGGCCCAAATAGATCCATATGTAGGAGCTCTAAGGGTTTTGAGGTGGTCACCACCGTCTTTGACTTGAAGGAACTCTTTGTGTGCTTTCCCTTAGCACAAGGTCTGCAAACACTTTCTAATTTACCATTGATTTAGGTAGACTTCCACAAGGTTCTCTTTCTGAGCTTGCTCAACCCATCCAAGCTGCAGTGGCCTAGCTTCTGTGCCACAGATCAGTTGATTTGTCTTTGCTGGCTGCCAGACACACATTTTGCTCTTTGAGTTCTTCAAGGTAGAGCACGTACAGATTCTTTTCTCTATTTGCTTCAAAGATGACTGCTCCATCCTTTAGTATGCTACATTTGACTCTTGAAATTTGATTGATGTCCTCTATCACACAGCTGACTAATACTTATGAGCTTGTGCTTAAACCTTTGACTAACAGCACATCTTCTATGACTGTTTTTCCTTTGCTGTTTACTGATCCACTGCCTACTACAGTTCCTTTTCCATTATCCCCATAAGTGACTGTTCCTTCTTCATCTTGGAGATGGGAGAAAAGCTTCAGGTTTCCTGTCATGTGCCTTGAGCATCCACTATCCAATACCATTGGATGCTCGAGGATTAACCTGAGATAAAGACATCAAGATTTAGGTACCCAAGTTCTTTTGGGTCCTGATGGGTCAGTATCATTACTTTTACTTTTTATTATCCACTTCTTGTCTTGTTGGACAAGTGAATTTTAAATGTCCTAGCTTGTTACAGTGACTAGCATGATGTTATTGTACTCTTTCTATGTACTTAAAATTCGCTTTATATGCTACATCTTGTTCTGGAGTGAACTTAGGAGTTGGATATTTTTCTGGATAGATTATTTCTTCTTCATTTACTGGAGGTATGTAACCTAAACCTCGTTTATTCTTACCAGATCTTCTAGCACCTTTAATATAAGGAATTCTTTCCATTTGTAAACTTTTCTAAGGTGCTTGCTAGTGTATTGTTTTCTTCATTTAATTCATTTACCGTTTTTCTTAAATCATCTGAGCTTTCCTGTTTTTCTAGGTCAATGATTTGTCTGTTCTTGTCTTTTAAGTTTCACATAATAGTTCATTTCTTCTCTTAAGCTCCATTATTTGTTTTTCTAGTTCTTCATTTTCAGATTTTAATCTGAGTTGGTATTTTCGAGACAGGTGATATTTTTCTTGCTTAGCTTAAGTAGTTTAGACACTTCTTTATACTTATCGTAGAGTTCATTAAATGCACTTTCCAAATTGTCCGAATCTGAGTCATTACAGGAATCGAAAGAGGAATCAGATGTTACCTTATCCTCGGTATTGCCATAAGAGCCGGTTGGCTTCTTCTTCTTCACTGCTGGAGCTTGACTCACTGTCTGAGTCGCTGCTTTTTCCCATGCAGCTGCCATGGTTCTTTTGAATCTTCTGAACTTCTGGAGCTGTCCTTCTTCTTGTGATCATTTTCTTTAGCATTGGACAGTCTGCCTTGATATGTCCAGGTTTCTTGCATTCATAGCAAAGTGGCTCATTCCTCTTCTGATCTTTTCCATCTGGTCTCTTGAGATCTTTGTTTTTTTGAAGTACCTCCTACCAGACTGGAACTTCTTCTTCTTGGCCAAGATTCTCTGCAATCTTCTTGAGAGCATGGCTTCTTCATCATCACTATCTTTGCTATCTTCACTGTTATCTAAGGATTCTTCTGATGAGTCCCCATTAGCTTTAAGCGCATTTGACTGCTTCTTTCTACTGGAGGATTCTCCTAGTCTTTCCATGTTTATTTCATGGGCCATGAGAGACCCGATGAGTTTTTCTACTGACATTCTCTTAAGATCATTAGCTTCTTCGATAGCTGTGCTGTGACTTTGCCGTCCATGAAGATGGCAAGGATCTGAGAATCTTCCTTACCATATCTGCAATCTCATATGACTTTCCTAGACTTGCTAGGCCATTAGTAATGTCAGTAAATCTACTAAAATTTGGGTAATAGACTCACCTGTTTGCATTTGAAATCTTTCATACTGAGTGACAAGAATGTCGATTCTTGTCTCCTTTACTTTGTCTGTACCTTCATATGTAATCCTTAACTTTTCACATTTCCATGGAGGATTTGCATGCTGAAACTCTGTTGAACTCCTTCTTGCTTAGAGCACAACATAGAATGCTCTTAGCTTTACAGTTCAAGGAGATTTTCTTTCTATCTTCATCTGTCCATTGTGCTTTCTCATTTGTGACGACCAGATCACCTTCATCCACTATTGACCAGATTGATAATCGTGGCCTTGTAGAAAGTATTCCATCCTGGTCTTCCAATACGTATAATCTTCACCGTCGAACAAAGGAGGTCTGTTGACAGACTGACCTTCGAAGTGACCTTGGGCTGCCATGGATCTTTACTCTTCAGATCGTTGGATCTTGTTCTTTGTCGAAGAGACTCGCTCTGATACCACTTGTTGCCCGGTTGGCTAACCCAGAGGGGGGGTGAATGGGTCTTTAAGTAATCCTAGCTGATAAAATCTGAACTCAGAACAAACATAAAGAGTTCTTGAAAGGGATTAGTAATGGTTAGTAAAAACAGCAATCATAAAGAAGACAATCACAACACAGAAATTATCCTGGTTCGGATCTCCTCTCCTTAGGAGTCCTACGTCCAGTCCCTGAGCAACCCTCAGGATTTCACTAACTAGGGTACAGTCCCCCTATGGACAAACAACAACCACCCAGCTCAGCTGGTCTTCCTTCACCCCTGAAGGGAACACAACACCCTGGTACCACCAGGTGTCTTTACTTCTGAAGGGAAAAAACACACCCTGGAAACCACCAGTCTTCCTTCACACATGAAGGGAATAACACAGGAAATTCTTGAAAGAAAAAGACTAGCCCCTAGATCAAGCTTTTACAAAAACTCAATCTGAAGCTACAAGCACTGAGAGGTCGAAGATCTACACAGAGTGCACTCTCTCAGAACTAAACTAGCTCTTCCTTTTGTTTCTTCACACAGTACAGGGAGCTAAGAGCGAAGATGAAAGAGTGAATTTTTGGCTCTAGAGAACTTTCGAAGACGAGAAAGCTTAGAGATCTAGCCGCCCTTGAATCAAAATTGACTCATGTTGTCTTCGAGCTTCATCTTGTATTTGTATCTCTAATTTGAATAAGGACAAGGAGATGACCGTTGTCTCACGGCTTTGGTGTACGTTAGACTGAAGGATTTGAGGAGCTTCCTGTCAGCAGTCTTTTGTTCTTTGGAACACGCAAAGTGATAAGATCTTCTGAGTTTGCTTGTAGTTCTTTCTGTGTCCAGTGTTGTAGGATATTACATCCTTAAGGTTCTACAAGGTTGAGCTTTAATGGTAGACAGCTATACTATCTCCAGATATCAATCATCGTCAGAGCAGATAGACGCAAATATAGTAATAACACTTTATCGTTCTAAAAGATGCATGCAGAGAATACACGAGAATGGAAGATATGTTCTGTGTCCATGCAGAGATACGTTCAGTCTTTATTAAATGCATGGCAGTCAACAGACGAGATGCGACTTTGACTATTCAAGGTAGCTTAAATCAAGGAAAAACATTTAATTAATGGAACATGACTTATGCAGTCGTTGTGAAAATCTGATAGAATCGTTATTATCAAGTTGCTGTAGACTGATAAGAAGTCGTTATGATAACTTATGAAATCGTTACCACAACCAAGTCGTTCTATAACAGAGATAAAGGAGATCGTTATGAAACATGGCAAGTCGTTGTAGCTTTCAAAAGAAATCGTTATGACTTAACAAGTCGTTAAAACTTTCTAAAGAAATCGTTATGATACTTAACAAGTCGTTAAAATGAGCAATCGTTATAACCCCTGAAGAAGTCGTTACGATAACTTACAGAGTCGTTATAATGAGCAAGTCGTTATAACTTTTGAAGAAGTCGTTACGATAACTTACAGAGTCGTTATAATGACAAGTCGTTATAACAATTTTGAAGAAGTCGTTACGATAACTTACAGAGTCGTTATAATGAGCAAGTCGTTATAACTTCTGAAGAAGTCGTTACGATAACTTACAGAGTCGTTATAATGAGCAAGTCGTTATAACTTCTGAAGAAGTCGTTACGATAACTTACAGAGTCGTTATAATGAGCAGTCGTTATAACTCTGAAGAAGTCGTTACGATAACTTACAGAGTCGTTATAATGAGCAAGTCGTTATAACTTCTGAAGAAGTCGTTACGATAACTTACAGAGTCGTTATAACTTCGACTTGTTGACACAGCAAGGTTATTCAATCTTTCAAGTAAATTGTTGTCTGGTGAGGAAATCGTTATAGACAATGAAGGAATTATTATGGCTCTTCTAAAAAAGATGGGGAAGACTTACCACAAATGCTTGACTTTCTTTGGGTAATTCCTGTGCTTATGGCTAGATAAACGAGGTTAGAAAAACTTTTGACAGTGTTTTGTTTATCACCAAAATAGGCAAGTACTTAAATGAAAAGGTCATGGGGATGGACTGTTCATCACTTTAGACTCAGGTTTTTTTTAGATCCGTCATTTCAACGCCCAACCCAATCCGGGAAACCAAATTGGATTCCATCAGTTCGCACACATCACTTTCACCCACCGGTCATGTCCGAGCGAACGGCAGCCAATCAGATCCCTATTTGGGATTTTGGACCCCCCGAGTGTGTGTTTTGACCCTTTAAACTCAGGTTTTTTTTTAGATCCGTCATTTCAACGCCCAACCCAATCCGGAAATCCAAATTGGATTCCATCAGTACGCACACATTACTTTCACCCACCCGGTCGTGTCCGAGCGAACGGCACGCTGATCAGATCCCTATTTGGGATTTTGGACCCCCCAAGTGGTGTGTTTTGACCCTTTAGACCCAGGTTTTTTTTAGATCCGTCATTTCAACGCCCAACCCAATCCGGGAATACAAATTGGATTCCGTCAGTTCGCACATGTTACTTTAACCCACCCAGTCGTGTCGGAGTGAACGACACGCCGATTGGATCCGTATTTGGGTTTTTGGACCCCCGGGTTATGTATTTTGACCCTTTAGACTCAGGTTTTTTTTAGATCCATCATTTCAACGCCCAACCCAATCCGGGAATCCAAATTGGATTCCGTCAGTTCGCACATGTCACTTTAACCCACCCGGTCGTGTCGGAGTGAACGGCACGCCGATTGGATCCCTATTTGGATTTTTGGACCCCCGGGTTATGTATTTTGACCCTTTAGACTCTGGTTTTCTTTAGATCCGTCATTTCAACGCCCAACCCAATCCGAGAATCCAAATCAGATTCCGTCAGTTCGCACACGTCACTTTTACCCACCCGGTCGTGTCGGAGCGAACGGCATGCCGATCAGATCCCTTTTTGGGATTTGCACCCCCGGGTTGTGTGTTTTGACCCTTTAGACTCAGGTTTTTTTTTAGATCCGTCATTTCAACGCCCAACCCAATCCGGGAATCCAAATTGGATTCCATCAGTTCGCATGCATTACTTTCACCCACCCGGTCGTGTCTGAGCGAACGGCACGCCGATCAGATCCCTATTTGGGATTTTGGACCCCCCCGAGTGGTGTGTTTTGACCCTTTAGACTCAGGTTTTTTTAGATCCGTCATTTCAACGCCCAACCCAATCCGGGAATCCAAATTGGATTCCGTCAGTTCGCACACGTCACTTTCACCCACCCGGTCGTGTCGGAGCGAACGGCACGCCGATCAGATCCCTATTTGGGATTTTGGACCCCCGAGTTGTGTGTTTTGACCCTTCAGACTCAGTTTTTTTTTAGATACGTCATTTCAACGCCCAACCCAATCCGGGAATCCAAATCGGATTCCGTCAGTTCGCACACGTCACTTTCACCCACCCGGTCGTGTCGGAATGAACGGCACGCCGATCAGATCCCTATTTGGGATTTTGGACCCCCCGAGTTGTGTCTTTTGACCCTTTAGACTCAGGTTTTTTTAGATCCGTCATTTCAACGCCCAACCCATTCCGGGAATCCAAATTGGATTCCGTCAGTTCGCACATGTCACTTTAACCCACCCAGTCGTGCCAGAGTGAACGGCACGCCGATTGGATCCCTACTTGGGGTTTATGGACCCCTGGGTTATGTATTTTGACCCTATAGACTCAGGTTTTTTTTATATCCGTCATTTCAACGCCCAACCCAATCAAGGAATCCAAATTGGATTCCGTCAGTTAGCATATGTCACTTTAACCCACCCAGTCGTGTCGGAGTGAACGGCACGCCGATTGAATCCCTATTTGGATTTTTGGACCCCCAGGTTATGTATTTTGACCCTTTAGACTCTGGTTTTCTTTAGATCCGTTATTTCAACGCCCAACCCAATCCGAGAAACCAAATCGGATTCCGTCAGTTCGCAAACGTCACTTTCACCCACCCGGTCGTGTCGGAGCGAACGGCATGCCGATCAGATCCCTATTTGGGATTTGGACCCCCGGGTTGTGTGTTTTGACCCTTAAGACTCAGGTTTTTTTTTAGATCTGTCATTTCAACGCCCAAGCCAATCCGGGAATCCAAATTGGATTCCATCAGTTCGCACACATCACTTTCACCCACCCGGTCGTGTCCGAGCGAACGACACGCCGATCAGATCCCTATTTAGGATTTTAGACCCCCCGAGTTGTGTGTTTTGACCCTTTAGACACAGGTTTTTTTTAGATCCGTCATTTCAACGCACAACCCAATCCGGCAATCAAAATTGGATTCCGTCAGTTCGCACACGTCACTTTCACCCACCCGGTCGTGTCGGAGCGAACGGCACGCCGATCAGATCCCTATTTGTGATTTTGGACCCCCGAGTTGTGTGTTTTGACCCTTCCGACTCAGTTTTTTTTAGATCCGTCATTTCAAAGCCCAACCCAATCCGGGAATCCAAATTGGATTCCGTCAGTTCGCACACGTCTCTTTCACCCACCCGGTCGTGTCGGAGCGAACGACACTCCGATCAGATCCCTATTTGGGATTTGGACCCCCGGGTTGTGTGTTTTGACACTTTAGACTCAGGTTTTTTTTAGATCCGTCATTTCAATGCCCAACCCAATGCGGGAATCCAAATCGGATTCCGTCAGTTCGCACACGTCACTTTCACCCACCCGGTCGTGTCGGAATGAACGGCACGCCGATCAGATCCCTATTTGGGATTTTGGACCCTCGAGTTGTGTGTTTTGACCCTTTAGACTCAGTTTTTTTTTAGATCCGTCATTTCAACGCCCAACCCAATCCGGGAATCCAAATTGGATTCCGTCAGGTCGCACACGTCACTTTCACCCACCCGGTCGTGAACGGCACGCCGATCAGATCCCTATTTGGGATTTTGGACCCCCGAGTAGTGTGTTTTGACCCTTCCGACTCAGTTTTTTTTTAGATCCGTCATTTCAACGCCCAACCGAATCCGGGAATCCAAATCGGATTCCGTCAGTTCGCACACGTCTCTTTCACCCACCCGGTCGTGTCGGAGCGAACGGCACTCCGATCAGATCCCTATTTGGGATTTGGACCCCCGGGTTGTGTGTTTTGACACTTTAGACTCAGGTTTTTTTTAGATCCGTCATTTCAATTCCCTACCCAATGCGGGAATCCAAATCAGATTCCGTCAGTTCGCACACGTCACTTTCACCCACCCGGTCGTGTCGGAATGAACGGCACGCCGATCAGATCCCTATTTGGGATTTTGGACCCCCGAGTTGTGTGTTTTGACCCTTTAGACTCAGTTTTTTTTTAGATCCGTCATTTCAACGCCCAACCCAATCCGGGAATCCAAATTGGATTCCGTCAGGTCGCACACGTCACTTTCACCCACCCGGTCGTGTCGGAGCGAACGACACGCCGATCAGATCCCTATTTGGGATTTTGGACCCCCGAGTAGTGTGTTTTGACCCTTCCGACTCCGTTTTTTTTTAGATCCGTCATTTCAACGCCCAACCGAATCCGGGAATCCAAATCGGATTCCGTCGGTTCGCACACGTCTCTTTCACCCACCCGGTCGTGTCGGAGCGAACGACACTCCGATCAGATCCCTATTTGGGATTTGGACCCCCGGGTTGTGTGTTTTGACCCTTTAGACTCAGGTTTTTTTTTAGATCCGTCATTTCAACGCCCAACCCAATCCGGAAATCCAAATGGATTCCATCAGTTCGCACACATTACTTTCACCCACCCGGTCGTGTCCGAGCGAACGGCACGCTGATCAGATCCCTATTGGGATTTTGGACCCTTCGAGTGGTGTGTTTTGACCCTTTAGACCCAGGTTTTTTTTAGATCCGTCATTTCAACGCCCAACCCAATCCGGGAATCCAAATTGGATTACATCAGTTCGCACACGTCACTTTCACCCACCGGTCGTGTCGTAGCGAACGGCACGCCGATGAGATCCTTATTTGGGATGTTGGACCCCCGAGTTGTGTGTTTTGACCCTTCAGACTCAGTTTTTTTTTAGATACGTCATGTCAACGCCCAACCCAATCCGGGAATCCAAATCGGATTCCGTCAGTTCGCACACGTCACTTTCACCCACACGGTCGTGTCGGAATGAACGGCACGCCGATCAGATCCCTATTGGGATTTTGGACCCCTGAGTTCTGTCTTTTGACCCTTTAGACTCAGGTTTTTTTAGATCCGTCATTTCAACGCCCAACCCAATCCGGGAATCCAAATTGGATTCCGTCAGTTCACACATGTCACTTTAACCCACCCAGTCGTGCCGGAGTGAACGGCACGCCGATTGGATCCCTATTTGGGTTTATGGACCCCTGGGTTATGTATTTTGACCCTTTAGACTCAGGTTTTTTTATATCCGTCATTTCAACGCCAACCCAATCCGGGAATCCGAATTGGATTCCGTCAGTTCGCACATGTCACTTTAACCCACCAGTCTTGTCGGAGTGAACGGCACGCCGATTGAATCCCTATTTGGATTTTGGACCCCCAAGTTATGTATTTTGACCCTTTAGACTCTGGTTTTCTTTAGATCCGTCATTTCAACGCCCAACCCAATCCAAGAAACCAAATCGGATTCCGTCAGTTCGCACACGTCACTTTCACCCACCCGGTCGTGTCGGAGCGAACGGCATGCCGATCAGATCCCTATTGGGATTTGGACCCCCGGGTTGTGTGTTTTGACCCTTAAGACACAAGTTTTTTTTTAGATCAGTCATTTCAACGCCCAACCCATCCGGGAATCCAAATTGGATTCCATCAGTTCACACACATCACTTTCACCACCCGGTCGTGTCAGAGCGAACGACACGCCGATCAGATCCCTATTGGATTTTTGGACCCCCCGAGTTGTGTGTTTTGACCCTTTAGACACAGGTTTTTTTTAGATCCGTCATTTCCACCCCCAACCCAATCCGGCAATCCAAATGGATTCCGTCAGTTCGCACACGTCAGTTTCACCCACCCGGTCGTGTCGGAGCGAACGGCACGTCGATCAGATCCCTATTTGAGATTTTGGACCCCCGAGTTGTGTGTTTTGACCCTTCCGACTCAGTTTTTTTTTAGATCCGTCATTTCAACGCCCAACCGAATCCGGGAATCCAATCGGATTCCGTCAGTTCGCACACGTCACTTTCACCCACCCGGTCGTGTCGGAGCGAACGGCACGCCGATGAGATCCCTATTTGGGATGTTGGACCCCCAAGTTGTGGTTTTGACCCTTCAGACTCAATTTTTTTTAGATCCGTCATTTCAACGCCCAACCCATTCGGGAATCCAAATGGATTCCGTCAGTTCGCACACGTCACTTTCGCCCACCCGGTCGTGTCGGAATGAACGGCACGCCGATCAGATCCCTATTTGTGATTTTGGACCCCCGAGTTGTGTCTTTTGACCCTTTAGACTCAGGTTTTTTTAGATCCGTCATTTCAATGCCCAACCCAATCCGGGAATCCAAATTGGATTCCGTCAGTTCGCACATGTCACTTTAAACCACTAAGTCGTGTCGGAGTGAACGGCACGCCGATTGGATCCTATTTGGATTTTGGACCCCCGGGTTATGTATATGACCCTTTAGACTCTGGTTTTCTTTAGATCCATCATTTCAACGCCCACCCAAACCAATCCGGGAATCCAAATCTGATTCCGTCAGTTCGCACACGTCACTTTCACCCACCCGGTCGTGTCTGTCTAAGCGAACGGCATGCCGATCAGATCCCTATTTGGGAATTGGACCCCCGGGTTGTGTGTTTTGACCCTTTAGACTCAGGTTTTTTTTTAGATCCGTCATTTCAACGCCCAACCCAATCCGGAAATCCAAATTGGATTCCATCAGTTCGCACACATTACTTTCACCCACCCGGTCGTGTCCGAGCGAACGGCACGCTGATCAGATCCCTATTTGGGATTTTGGACCCTTCGAGTGGTGTGTTTTGACCCTTTAGACCCAGGTTTTTTTTAGATCCGTCATTTCAACGCCCAACCCAATCCGGGAATCCAAATTGGATTACATCAGTTCGCACACGTCACTTTCACCCACCGGTCGTGTCGTAGCGAACGGCACGCCGATGAGATCCTTATTTGGGATGTTGGACCCCCGAGTTGTGTGTTTTGACCCTTCAGACTCAGTTTTTTTTTAGATACGTCATGTCAACGCCCAACCCAATCCGGGATCCAAATCGGATTCCGTCAGTTCGCACACGTCACTTTCACCACACGGTCGTGTCGGAATGAACGGCACGCCGATCAGATCCCTATTGGGATTTTGGACCCCTGAGTTCTGTCTTTTGACCCTTTAGACTCAGGTTTTTTTTAGATCCGTCATTTCAACGCCCAACCCAATCCGGGAATCCAAATGGATTCCGTCAGTTCACACATGTCACTTTAACCCACCCAGTCGTGCCGGAGTGAACGGCACGCCGATTGGATCCCTATTTGGGTTTATGGACCCCTGGGTTATGTATTTTGACCCTTTAGACTCAGGTTTTTTTTATATCCGTCATTTCAACGCCCAACCCAATCCGGGAATCCGAATTGGATTCCGTCAGTTCGCACATGTCACTTTAACCCACCCAGTCTTGTCGGAGTGAACGGCACGCCGATTGAATCCCTATTTGGATTTTTGGACCCCCAAGTTATGTATTTTGACCCTTTAGACTCTGGTTTTCTTTAGATCCGTCATTTCAACGCCCAACCCAATCCAAGAAACCAAATCGGATTCCGTCAGTTCGCACACGTCACTTTCACCCACCCGGTCGTGTCGGAGCGAACGGCATGCCGATCAGATCCCTATTTGGGATTTGGACCCCGGGTGTGTGTTTTGACCCTTAAGACACAAGTTTTTTTTTAGATCAGTCATTTCAACGCCCAACCCAATCCGGGAATCCAAATTGGATTCCATCAGTTCACACACATCACTTTCACCCACCCGGTCGTGTCAGAGCGAACGACACGCCGATCAGATCCCTATTTAGGATTTTGGACCCCCCGAGTTGTGTGTTTTGACCCTTTAGACACAGGTTTTTTTTAGATCCGTCATTTCCACCCCCAACCCAATCCGGCAATCCAAATTGGATTCCGTCAGTTCGCACACGTCAGTTTCACCCACCCGGTCGTGTCGGAGCGAACGGCACGTCGATCAGATCCCTATTTGAGATTTTGGACCCCCGAGTTGTGTGTTTTGACCCTTCCGACTCAGTTTTTTTTTAGATCCGTCATTTCAACGCCCAACCGAATCCGGGAATCCAAATCGGATTCCGTCAGTTCGCACACGTCACTTTCACCCACCACCCGGTCGTGTCGGAGCGAACGGCACGCCGATGAGATCCCTATTTGGGATGTTGGACCCCCAAGTTGTGTGTTTTGACCCTTCAGACTCAATTTTTTTTAGATCCGTCATTTCAACGCCCAACCCATTCCGGAATCCAATTGGATTCCGTCAGTTCGCACACGTCACTTTCGCCCCCCGGTCGTGTCGGAATGAACGGCACGCCGATCAGATCCCTATTTGTGATTTTGGACCCCCGAGTTGTGTCTTTTACCCTTTAGACTCAGGTTTTTTTAGATCCGTCATTTCAATGCCCAACCCAATCCGGAATCCAAATTGGATTCCGTCAGTTCGCACATGTCACTTTAAACCACTAAGTCGTGTCGGAGTGAACGGCACGCCGATTGGATCCTATTTGGATTTTTGGACCCCCGGGTTATGTATATTGACCCTTTAGACTCTGGTTTTCTTTAGATCCATCATTTCAACGCCCAACCCAATCCGGGAATCCAAATCTGATTCCGTCAGTTCGCACACGTCACTTTCACCCACCCGGTCGTGTCGGAGCGAACGGCATGCCGATCAGATCCCTATTTGGGATTTGGACCCCCGGGTTGTGTGTTTTGACCCTTTAGACTCAGGTTTTTTTTTAGATCCGTCATTTCAACGCCCAACCCAATCCGGGAATCCAAATTGGATTCCATCAGTTCGCACACATCACTTTCACCCACCCGGTCGTGTCCGAGCGAACGGCACGCCAATCAGATCCCTATTTGGGATTTTGGACCCCCCGAGTTGTGTGTTTTGACCCTTTAGACTCAGGTTTTTTTTAGATCCGTCATTTCAACGCCCAACCCAATCCGGGAATCCAAATTGGATTCCGTCAGGTCGCACACGTCACTTTCACCCACCCGGTCGTGTCGGAGCGAACGGCACGCCGATCAGATCCCTATTTGGGATTTTGGACCCCCGAGTAGTGTGTTTTGACCCTTCCGACTCAGTTTTTTTTTAGATCCGTCATTTCAACGCCCAACCGAATCCGGGAATCCAAATCGGATTCCGTCAGTTCGCACACGTCTCTTTCACCCACCCGGTCGTGTCGAAGCGAACGGCACTCCGATCAGATCCCTATTTGGGATTTGGACCCCCGGGTTGTGTGTTTTGACACTTTAGACTCAGGTTTTTTTTAGATCCATCATTTCAACGCCCAACCCAATCCTGGAATCCAAATTGGATTCCTTCAGTTCGCACATGTCACTTTAACCCACCCAGTTGTGTCGGAGTGATCGGCACGCCGATTGGATCCCTATTTGGGTTTTTGGACCGCCGGGTTATGTATTTGACCCTTGAGACTCCTTTTTTTTACATCCGTCTTTCACGCCCAACCAATCCGGGAATCCAATTTGGATTCCGTCAGTTCGCATACGTCACTTTCAACCCACCCTGTCGTGTCGAAGCGAACGGCACGCCGATCAGATCCCTATTTGGGATTTTGGACCCCCGATTTGAGTGTTTTAACCCTTCAGACTCACGAACCCACCGGTGCCCGACGGCAAGACCAACACTGTGCTGAAGTCAACCTCGTCTTCAGCTCCAAGAAACCTGCTCACAACCTCTGACCAAACAAACCTGGTGTCCTGCCTCGTCACCTGGTCAACGGTGCTGCAATCTTGGCGAAATCCTGAATGAAACCTCCGGTAGTACCCTGCCAGACCCAGAAAACTACGACCTCTGCAACTGATGTGGGCTGCTCCCACGACACACTGCCTCAACCTTGCCGGATCCACTGCCACACCAGAACCCAGATCACGTGCCCGAGGAAGTGCACTCGCTCAGCCAAAATTCGCACTTGTCGAACTTGGCGTAAAGACGGTGACTCCGCAGGGTCTCTAGCACGATCCTCAGGTGCTCCTCGTGCTCCTCTTCAGAAGACCGTAGACCAGAATATCATCAACAAAAACAACACAAAGCGTCTAGGTACTCACTGACCCCTATGCATCAGATCCATGAATGCTGCAGGTGCGTTCGTCAGCCCAAACGGCATCACGACGAACTCAAAGTGACCGTACCTGGAACGAAAGCCGTCAAACCAACATCTGCTCTCTGATCCGCAGCTGGTAGTAGCCGGATCTCAAGTCGATCTTCGAGAAAACTCGGGCCGATTGCAACTGATCAAACAATCATCAATTCTCGCAATGGGTACCTGTTCTTCACAGTGACCTGGTTCAACTGCCGATAATCGATGCACAAACGAAGACTACCATCCTTCTTCCTCACGAACAAAACAGGCGCACCCCACGGCGAACGGCTCGGACGAATGAAGCCCACTCAAGCAACTCTTGCAGCTGGCGCTTCAACTCACGCAGCTCCGCCGGGGCCATCCGGTAAGGTGCCTTGGACAAGGCATCGTACCAGGCAAAAGCTCGATGGAGAACTCTACCTCTCGCTCAGGCGGCAACCCAGGTAGATCCTCCGGAAACACATCAAAACTCAGAAACACTGGCACATCAAAAACTGAAGACCCGCTAGGCTCCAAGGAACAAACTGAAGCAAGGTAAGCAACGCAGCCATCACGGATCAAACGACGAGCCTTACAGAAAGAATGAACTGCCGACGGGTAGACCGGATACCTCGAAAGCAGAGAAAAGGTGCTCCAGGTATCTCGAACCGAACGGTCTTCCTCTGACAATCAACCACGGCTGAGTGAGCTCCACCAGTCCATGCCCAGGATGACGTCGAAGTCGCAAAGCTGCAACGCGTACAACCTGCCGGCAACTGTGACCCTCAACCTCGACTGTCACACCCTCCAGGTAACCAAGGAACGCATGATCACCGGACGGGAGATCGACCAATACTCACACTGCCTCTCGGTGTGTGGACAAGCAAGGGACTCGTAAAACTCCTCGAAGCAAAACACAAGGAAGCACCGGATCAACCAAAACACGAGCAGCTCTGCCAAGAATATAGAGTACCTATTACCAGTTCGATGCCCTGCCTGCTCCCGGTGAGCGCCATCACGCGACCACGACCACGTCCACGCTGCGGCGCCTGTTGGGGCTGCTGCTGCGGTGATGCTGCTGAGGAAACTGCTGCTGCTGCTGGTACGGTTGGTACTGCTGCGGCTACGAAACTGCTGGACCTGCTGCTGGTACTGCCCTCTCTGCTGCTGACGCGGTGCCTATTGCTGGGGAGGGTACTGGTACTGAGGTGGCTGCTGCGCGTACTGCACTGGCTGCTGCTGCTGCGGAGCTTGCCCCCTAGGGCAATCCCTCCTAAAGTGGCCTGGCAAGCCACAAGTGTAGCACACTGGTTCCTGACTGCCCTGCTCAGCACCCTGCTGTATTGACTGCTCTGCAAACCTGGACTGACGCCTCTGCTGACGGCTCCGTCCACCCCCGCGGGTAGACAACTTCCTGAACTGCGAGCGAATTCCAGAGCTACCGGAACTGCCCGAGCCTGAGGAAGAGGAAGTTGCACTACCGCGGCTACCTGCTGGACGCTGGTACGGCGAGGACCTGGAAGAGGCTCCTCTCTGCTGCTGCTGCTGCTGCTGAGGCTGCCAGTCTCTCTGTCCAGGCTGTGGCCTTCGCCACGGCCTCTCCCAAGGTGGTACACATGGTGTGCCGTCACACCCCCACCTCATGTCTGGTCTCAGCCCTGCTATAAACCTCTCTGCACAAGCCTGGTCACTGCCTGCTACATGAGGCACATGCCTCAACAACCGGACAAACCTCTGGTGGTACTGAGAACTGTGAGGTCGCCCTGCACCAACTCGTGGAACTGGTCCCGTCTCTCACGTCGAGCGTAGTCGGGGAAGTATCGCTGTGGAAGACCTCGAAAACCGCTGCCAACAGATCTGGTCCAACCGCTGCCCCTGGAAGTGAGTCTGCCTCTGAACTCTCCACCACTCATGGGCTGCTCCCTTGAGCTGGTATACTGCCAAACGAACCTGATCCTCCTCAGCGCACTCCATAGTCTCGAAGATGCGCTCCAACTCATGGTCCAGCTCTCTGCCTTATCTGGATCATACTCGCCATGAAACATAGGTGGCCGAAGGCGCAGGAACCCCTCGAGGAGAGCGGTCCTGTCCTCCGTACACCGCCGTCCTCTCGCCGCCCGGCCCGGGTACTCCCAGTGCCCGAGTGCGTGCTGACGCTCTGGCTGCTCCCCCTCTGGCTCTACCTCCTGCTGCTCTGGTACTGCCGAGGGGGCACCGGAAACTGGACACCTGCTGCTGCCTGCCCGGGCTGCCACGCTCCCTGTACATAGCTCTGAAGAACTGCTCGGCCATGGGAAACCAGTCTGCATACTGCTGAGGCTGAGGTGGTAACTCCTGCTGCTGACCACATGCTGCTGCTGCCTCTGCTGCTGCTGCCTGTGCACCCTGAGGCTGTGCCACTGACTCCTCCACGACACCCCTCCTCCTTAACCTGCCCCTGAGCGGGCATGTCGGACTCATCCTGCTGCTCAACCAGCTGCCTAGCCTGACTGCGCCTACGCGGAGCCATGACCTACACGGCAACACAACTAACAAAGGTTATAAATACCCCTCGGGCGGCTAGCAGTGTACTTGTACTATTGTTGGGACTTACTGTTGCAGTTTAGATCCACTACAAGTCCTGTCAGACCAAGCTCTGATACCAACTGTAACGACCCGAGAACCCGACCCTCGGCCCATGCCGAGGACCCGATTTTCGCGATCGCCGCCCACGGATCCGGGGGCCCGGAAGGGCTATAACACGCGTCTGACAGGATATGTAACGAAAGTAAACGTCAACTGCTGAGCTAGAAGCGTACAAGCGGAAACATGAAAGTAGAGCGAGACCGCTGCGTACCGCTCTAAGTACACTCCCAACGCACGCACACTAGTACAAGTAAGGAAAGGGGAGAGACAAGTCCCTTAGGGGCATACCCCGAGGGTGACGTACACTGAGAGGGGAACCACTGCTAGCTACGGGACCTCGACTACACCCCATCTCCTCCGCCCCGACGTGCGCCCTGCCGCTGCTGAGAAGACTCACCTGGAAACAGAGGGATGAGCTTCACAACAGAAGCTCAGTAGGGACTACCAATCTCCTACAGCTCTAAACAGGCAGAGGAACAAATACAATTATTAATAAAGGAAAGACGGCAGTTATATATTTCTACCTACAAAAGGAAGTGCGGAAGCGAAGCTAAAGCTAACTCGGTACGGAAAGTACTCTCGGTCGGAAACTCCGTACGACTGCTCGTCGTGACCACCACACGGCTAGTAAACACAGACGAGGGGGACTCCGCTTGGACAGAGAACACTAGCTACGGAAAGCACCACCACTAGTCAACGGTCAGCGCGTCCACCGACGTCTTATCCTCGACCTAGGTCCTAGCCCTCGCATCTCGTCAGAGCGAGGTAGGACACAAGCAACACAACAGTAACCGCCGTAGTCTGGCCGGACTACGGTCCCACGCCTGACCTCTCCAAACGATTCCGGGCCGTGAGGAGCGAGGCAGTGAGAAGAAGGACTGGCTGGCCTGCGCCGTGTAGAACTCCAAACTGTCCTCGCGTCCCAGACCAACCACGAGAGCTCTGCAAGCGACTCACACGCCACTGTCCTAACCACCGTTTTCCCCCTCAGCTCCAGAGTCCGCCCAGGTGGCTTCCAACTCGAGCACACTCGTAGCCCGGAGTACTCCCTGAACAGGCTCCCGAGGACGGGGTCCCAGGTAACTGTAACAACCTCTCGCACGGGACAGCCCTCAAGTGCCGCGCACCGGTCGAACGACTAGTGTGAGACCGTACTAGGGAACTAGCACAGGTGCCACGGGTACAGTAAAGCGAAAACGGAAGCGGCGGAAGCACAACCTGCCTCTGGACTGAGAAGGCGACATAGGCCCTGTCGCCTTCAAGAAGGCGACATATGCCCTGTCGCTTTACCAGTCAAAAGGCGACACAGGGTGCGTCGCCTTACCAGACAGGTGGCGACACAGGGTGTGTCGCCTTCAAGCCAGTCGGGGGTTCCGGGCATTCTTCTTCCGGGAACCTCCCCGAAACGGGAAAACACTACACACGGGAAGGGGAGCATGCTTATCATGCTAGAAAGCCATTAAACATACAAACCACCCTCAAATACCCCAAGAACATGATTCTACGCTCGGAGGAAACCTCACTCACACGAGCATGGAGTTCTCACACTCCCAACCCCAAACCACATGAAAAACTACGTCACGAAGGGAAGGGGAGCATGCTTAGGGCGAGAAGATCGGGCGTCCCTACCTCCACGCGAAGAACGCACCCGTTGGGGCCTTTTCGTAGGTTGAAATGTCTCCTCCTCACACCGCACGCACGAACGCGACCCCTGCACGACGGAGCAACACCCTCCTCAGCACGGCCGCCTCAACGCGGGGAGGCCACCCCAAAACCGCCGGAAGCTCCGAGAGGGCGAGAGAAAGAGAGGGGGGAAGGAGAGGCGCGAGAGAGAGGGAAGGGCTCGGGCGCCCGGGCTTTAAGCCCGGATCCTGTGAAGGCGACATACCGCCCTGTCGCCACAGGAACGAGAAGGCAACAGTGGGTGTGTCGTCTTCAAGAAGGCGACATACCCCCTGTCGCAATTCCACTGACAACGGTCAAATCTCAAAATTCGAAAAAGTGAAGGCGACAGCCATCTCGTCGCGTTCACCCGACACCGCCAGAGCCGTACTGACACAAAGGACGCCTGTCACGTCTGTCAGACTACATCTGGGGCGACGCGATGGGAAGGCGACATAGGGTATGTCGCCTTCAAGAAGGCGACACACCCCCTGTCGCAATCCATCAAACAAGAAGGCGACATAGGGTATGTCGCATTCAAGAATGCGACATACCCCCTGTCGCATTATGAAGCAGAACCAGACATTGCTCATGATCAGAACCACGTCGCGACAGTCGCCCTGCCGCGACCCAGAGGACGGGGCCAAGGGCCCAAGGGGGCCGGGGTGTTACAGACGCCAACACTAAGTCCAGCGTCCAACGATGTGGACGTTAATTTCTCTGATCTACATGCGTTGCAGAGCCGGATTTCCGGGAGCAAGCTAGCTCACCCATTGGGGAGCTGTCCCCAACGGTCTGAAAGGGTTCACATCAACCCTGCGGGACAGGAGAGGCCTCTCTCCTATATCTGAACCCGAGTGCAACCCTAAACCCCCCCCCTCTCTTGACCACTTTTAGGAGATAGAGAAAAGCCCTAACTGCTGTGAGCAAAACCCCACCTTTGCAACCTTTAATCTGGCGATTTGAAGCTTGTTCCGGCCATCTACCACGATAAGGAGGTAGCTGGAACATCGAGGAAGGCATCCCCGACCTCGATCTGCTGTGGAGATTGCTCAAGAACCCGGAGGAAGGCAATCTTGGGAGCTTCTTGGGACTCCCCAAGGAGAGCATCACCAACCCATTTAATCCCTTTGGAGAGTTTTTGGAAGGCAAGTAACCTACCCCTATCGTCCATGTAGATGTCAAGTAGGGTTTTATCATTTTTATGTATTTTTCCTCGTGTCCTAGATCCCCCATTCTCTTTGAATTTGGAGCTCGGGTCCTGCATTTTGCAGAGACCTGAACTTGACGGCAACATAAATTGTCGTTAAGATCTTCATTGACGGCCAGCGATTGTGCCGTCAATCTCCATTAATGGCCATGGCTTGCCGTTAAGTTCGTCTGGACAGAACAGTGAACTGTTCTCTCCTTATATATGATTACTTTCGATGTGTTTTGCGATGAGGATATATTTTAAACCTATTATGCTACGTAATGTGAATGTTGGAATGTGTGGGAGAATGGTTGTGCATTTATTTTGTGGATGGTTGGGTTATGGTTTATTTAAAATGCATGTGGAAGAATGGCCATGTATGTTCCCCAAGATCCTAATAATCCGTGGGAAATTATGATGCCCTAATCTTGTTGAACCATGTCTATATACGTCAGTCTCTACTCTGAATTTTCTGGAATTTTCCCATGTCAATGTGATTTACTGAAAATTTATACTTGGGAAATAGAAAACATGTATAGGATTTGTTAAATTTTCAGTAAATCGTGTGTTGTGAAATAAATCCAGGGAAATTTCCTGTGGTATTGTGTATATTGGGTTCAGGGTTATGATATGTTAAAACTGAATTTCATGTATACACCATGATAAATTTAATTTCGAATAATATGGGAATTTAGGTTAAATTTTCTGCAATTGCATTTGGATCAGAAAAATGTGAAAATTTTCATGTGGGTCCTAAACCCAAAATCAGCATGTGTTAAATTCTCAGGTCATTTGGACAACTATACCATGCAATATGAATTTTCCATGCAAAATGGGTAATTAATGCATGCCATTGTGAAATGATTTAATTTCTGGAAATCCAACCTGATTGGTGAAACTTCCTGACTGATAAATTCTGTCATCTATAGTGGCATGATTAGGAAAACAGAGTCATGTTGTGAATGAGAGAATGAATGGGATATGAGCGTCATGTGTAAAAATATGTGTTAAAAATCGGTAAACGTGATATGTGTAAAATTGTGCCAAGTGTTACACTGCTTCCATAGAGGGCAGTGGAACCGTATCATGGAAAAGTCCCCATGAGAAGGTTCAATGTGTTGTGATCCTAAGGGCATTAGGATGAAATCCTGGAGGTGGACAAGTACCACTGGTTAGGGTGGAGACTTGTTCTCCCGGTATGCGCAGTCCAAGAGTCGTCACTGTATTGCCTAGGTGACGTCTATGTGTATGTGATGTGATGTGTCCTTCTTATGGTGGTTTGGACTATGTGTCACGGCACTAAAGTGTAAGATGTGAAAATGTGAAATGTGAATGTGTTCATGTGAAAAGTTAGAATGTGAACATGTGAAATTGTGAATGTGTAAAGTGTGAACTATGTGAATAAGAAATTGTGTAAAAATGTAAGACCAAAATGTGAGGATGTGAGATTGAAATCCATGATATGATGATCTGAAATCATGTTAGAACAGCAACATAAATGTGGTTATGATCATGTCCTATATGTGTACAATGCGTAGAATCCATGCTAGGGACAATCCTTACTTATGTGTAAAGCATTCCATGTGTGTTTACTCTTACGTTGTGGTTTGAATGAGAACATAGCTTTCATGTGTTAGATTGTAAAGTGTTAAACCACATCAAAACAGCAAGATTAAAGCATGTAAAATGGTTATGTGCATGTGTAAGAATGAGAAGTAACCATGTTAGCAATGGTTTCTTTCATGTATGTAAGCTAGTCATGCTAAATTGCTTTCATGTTTTAGCTTAATTGAAGGTAGAACTTTCATGTATTGGAATGATTAGAGAGCATGTGATAGGAGATTTTAATTTAGGAAATCTGAAAGCATGAATCATGTGTTTCATTAATAGAATTACCATGATAGGTTGTTAATTTCAATGTCACGCATGCTACATGTTGTGTCTTGTAAATGGTATGAAAAAAAAATACCTGCTATGATATGTGCATGTGTGATAGATGTAGTGTTATTTGCTGAGTCTTTTAGACTCATTACTTGCTTCGGTGTACAGGTGTAGTAGGTGACACACCTTTGGAAGAGACCGTGGAAAGCGACTCCGAGCGCGGGGAGTAGCTAGCTTGGTGAAGCTTACTTGTGACATTTTGACATTTTGATGTATGTAATTGAAGCATTGTATTAGAACTATCATGTAAACTTGGACAAACTGTGTATTTTATCTTAGCACTTCTTTTATATGGATTATGTGGACTTCAGTTCTTTAAATGTTAGTGCAATCATGTATGTTAAATGTGGATGATGAATGAAATGAAGACAGTAGTTCTTTTACTTCCGCTACTCTGTTCATATATTCACGTGTATCTCAGCTGAATGTTATCGTTTGGGTAAATGTCCCACTGTGGCAACGTTCACTATATTGACGTGGGTTGGTATAACCATACCGGTATATTGAGGGTCGCTACAGAGATTGGTATCAGAGCAACCGGTTGAGATTGCACATGAATATATATACATGTCTTCATCCCCATTGCATGCTAAGTATGTCCACATGTGTAGAAAACACTAATAAGAAGTGGAAATGAGATAAGAAAATGGTTAGAAAACTTAGTAACCTAGCTCTAATGGTGGCTGAAATTTATTACAGCCATGGCTTCGAGAGGTAGGCGTGGCGGAGCGCCGGCCCGTGAGGACGAGCCGAGACGTGAGGAGCGGGCGGAGCAGCAGTCCCCGGCACCGCAGGGTCCTGTACTTCCCCCACCGCCGCCTGTGGATTATGGAGTATTCATGCAAGGTCTGGTGCAAGTCATGCAGACGCAGGCTCATACTCAGGCAGCACTCCAGGCACAGTTGGAGGCTCAGGTTAGACTAATAAAATGATTAATAGTCCATTTTATTTAATTATGTGATATTATGTTGATTGTGTATTGCTTGCTGTGTACTGTAGCAGGCTCAAGTACCAGCTCAGGACCATGGTGGACCTTCCATCATGGAAAGATTCAAGAGGATGCTGCCACCCTCTTTCAAGGGGGAGAGCGATCCATTCTTGGCTGAAAGCTGGATGAGGGAGATAGAAAAGATCTTCCAAGCCATCAGGTGTGCAGATGAGGATAAGGTCACATTAGCCACCTACATGCACGTTCGTTGTACCAGTTCAACATATGATAGCTTGTTCTGAAATCACCGTATAGAGAATTGACAGCAACCTCTTTGCCCCACCATGCCTATTGATATGATGATACATGGTATGTTAGATTGTTATAGTACTTGTCCTTATACCTTACAGTGGCTTGCATATATTGTTACAGTATACGTTGAAATGATTACAGTTGTTACAATACAGACCCTTACAGTATATGATTACAGTTGTTACAATACAAGGGTCAAAGACTTACAGTTATCGTTGAATACATTACAGTAGAGGTCGTGATGTGTCAGAATTAAAATCATGGCATACATGGTATGTTAGATTGTTACAGTACTTGTCCTTATACCTTACAGTGGCATGTATATATTGTTACAGTATACGTTGAAATGATTACAGTTGTTACAATACAGACCCTTACAGTATATGATTACAGTTGTTACAATACAAGGGTCAGAGACTTATAGTTATCATTGAATGAGTGCATAATTACAGTGGCCTGCATATATTGTTACAGTATACGTTGAAATGATTATAGTTGTTACAATACAGACTCTTAAAGTATATGATTACAGTTGTTACAATACAAGGGTCAGAGACTTACAGTTATCGTTGAATACATTATAGTAGAGGTCGTGATGTGTCAGAATTAAAATCATGGCATACATGGTATGTTAGATTGTTACAGTACTTGTCCTTATACCTTATAGTGGCCTACATATATTGTTACAGTATACGTTGAAATAATTACAGTTGTTACAATACAGACCCTTACAGTATATGATTACAGTTGTTACAATACAAGGGTCAGAGACTTACAGTTATCGTTGAATGAGTGCATAATTACAGTGGCCTACATATATTGTTACAGTATACGTTGAAATGATTACAGTTGTTACAATACAGACCCTTACAGTATATGATTACAGTTGTTACAATACAAGGATCAGAGACTTACAGTTAAGGATCTATACATTACAGTATAGGTCGTGATGTGTTAGAATTAAAATCATGGCATACCTGATGACAAGGGATGGAGATACCATAATCCCGATGGATGTCTCTCATCATTTCACTTGCTTTGTAGGTGGGTTTATCAACTAGTTTCCCCTTCACAACATTTGCTACCCACTTCTTAGATGTCCTTGGATGTCCGTCGCTCATAATGTCACATCCACAGCTGTGTATGTTGTTGAGACTCTTGATTGCAAATTCTGGACCACCTCGAACGACGGACGAATGAAGGCGCCATGGGCAAACAACTACATTGCACCGTACAGTTAATCGTACAGAGTCGTTCTTCAAATATTTCCAATTAAATCCTCGTGTGATCACGTAATTTGTCAGTTCCATCTGCAATTGCTCTTTGCCTATGAAGACTTGTCCTACTGAATGTATTCTACCTACGCAATATTGCGTCAAGACAGGTACTTCACCTTCCGCTCCTTTTCCTCGATCGAACAACTCCAGACTGCTTCCTAGTAAGTGGGACGGTTTTGTGGTTTCCAAAGAAGTGTCATGCGTGTTTGAAGTACTTCTGTAAAGAATGTACATACATACGTACATGATGCATGGGATAAGATGAAGGCTTTTGAAGAATGCATGGGATAACATGAAGTCTGGTGAAGATTGCATAGAGTACGTACCTATCAAGTGGTTGCGGACCACCTGACGCACGACTAGCATGCGTACTGAGGCAACGAGTGTCCACCACATGAATTTGTAGATCTATGAATGATCATCCTTGACACTTGTGAAGATAAAACATAGCTTGGACATCCCCATCGTCAAGCAGCACCTGTTCAACGTGGGCATCCATGGGAAGAAGATACTTCAGCATGTTCTCTTGCATGTTTATACCCAACCTTTTGAAACTCTGGTATGTATGGACGCCAATTCCATGACCCTCCCAATGAAAAGAACGAAACTTTGATCTCCAAATGAACATCTTCCAGGGAGCTGTTCCATTGCGTCGCAGAGGAAGACGAAGGAAATGTGGCGCGCAATGTCTGTAAATAGCATGTATCATGCTAGCATAAATGGCGGGAAATTGGCGGGAGTGCGTATCATGCTAGCATAAATGGCAGGAAAGCTCTATACGAATGGCCGTGATAGCTTTCACATCCCATCGTCGGGAGTGTCGATTATTTTCAGCCGCCCGACATTCATCATTGCAGTGCACCGCCATCCCGTCGGGTCCACCGAGTCCATCCCTTCATATATCACGCTTTTTCGGTTCCCCATACACATACACCGCCATACCTGCACCAGCCCTCTTCTCTGTTATAATTTTCCATTCTTCAGTTACATCTCCAACCGAAGCAATCTCTCTATCCCCTCTAACGATGGCAAGTCGTCGATCTCCTACGAGCGCTGAGATTGGCAACATTGCAGTGGATGTGGAGCAACAAGTGTTGATGGCCATGGAAGTTGATGAAACCTGCCTCAATGTCGTCCGAAGTAGTAATATCTTCTTACCCTGTGTCTGATCTTTGTCGACTGAATGTTTTTTTTTTTAAGATCCGATCTTCTCTTTGCAGAAAAGAATCAATTTAATACGCGATGCTCACTTTCCTAGTACTATTCTGTTATGCAAGATTTGCAATTTAGGAGCGTGCATCTGAAGTTAATGAGAAATTCATCATTTCACGCGTACGTCAAATGCGAAATGGTGACCTACTCGATTTCACTGATAGTCAATCTTATGACACATTTCAAAGGAGAAGATCGGTCTAAGATTGGCCCCTGCAGCTTGCCTTTTCGCCCTTCCGACGTGGCAACAGTTATGGGTATACCCAATATTGGTTCACCTATCAATCTGAAGGCGAATGGGACAAAAGCTAGTTTGCGCCGCATCCTTGGATGCAAACAAACGATGGACAGTCACAATGTCCTACAAAAACTTACGGAGTATGTTCCACAGGAAAGTGAGCTAGCTGTTGAAATTTCGGTGAAGCTTTGGTTTGCGCTTCTATGTTCCTGTTTCTTCTTCCCCACAAGTGGGAGGTCGGGGTTGCTGTCCATTCTTCCATACTTGGACGACCTCCATCAGATGAAGAGCACCAATTGTGCTGCTGCCATCCACGAGTACCTGATATCGGGGGTGAAGGCATTCGTAACAAGAGCTGCGTCCAGCAAAACCATCTTCCTAATCGGTTGTGTTCCCGCTCTCGGTGTAAGTAGGCTTTTACATACCACATATGTATTTGTTACAGTACTCGAATATGTGTTTTACATACAAGATATGTAGATGTTACAGTTCGCAAAGTACGCTTTTACAGACGACATATGTACCCGTTACATATGTCGTGGTTGTCTGTTACATACAAGACTAGAAGTTGTTTGTTACAGTACCCAAAGTTGTCTATTACAGACGACATACGTATCTATTACAGTACCCAAAGTTTTCTGTTACATACAAGACCAGATGTTGTCTGTTACATACGATACAGCCTTCTGATATGCATTATCTATCTATTAATCTTGTAGGCATGGTTTTTGACGCACCAATTAAAATTGAAACCAGATCATCCCCAAAGAGATCCCCCATTTTTCCGTTGGGATTGCCGGGGTAAGGGACAGGAGTTATCTACCCTACTACGGGGGTTGCGACGCTCTGATGTAAGTATGACTTACACCTGGAACTGTGTTATGTTCGCGTATATGACTTATACCTGGACCTGTGTTAATTCAGGTATATTTGGAGGTTAATGTGAGGGATGACCAACCTACAACTTCGCGACGATTGACGGCATCCAAGTCAACGTCTTTTCGAACCCCTCCATCAGATCAGCATATACATGGCATTCTTCAGAAGCTTTAAAGAGTGTCCAAGGAACAAAGGGAGGTCATCGAGTTGCAGAATGACCAATTACAGCAGCAGAACAATATCCTCCAAATAATGGACCAAAGGTTACATAGACTGGAGGAACATTTTGAGCGTCAGCCTCAGTGGCAACATCCCCCCGCAGAGCCAGAATCTGCAGTGTTCGTCCTAACACCACCGGAGCTCCCTATAGCTTCAGCACCATCACATGGTGTAGCAAAGACGAGTTCCTGACGCCGAAGTAAATGTTCATGCTCAGTCTGTCCCCATGTAATTTTAATTAATTACATATTTATTTTGGTAATTAACAAAACCAAACAAAACCTTATCAAAGTTCTCTAAGTCTTAAGTACAGGAAATACTCCAAGGCCAAGATCAATCAAGCAAATATTGGTAAGCATTACCTCACTGAAGCATTTATCATGTCAAGATCATATTTCTCTAAGTCCACATCGACTTCTGTTGAAAGTCACAACGACTTCTTTATTGTGACATCGTTTGATTACAAACAAATCGTTCTCACAACGATTCTTTAAGTCATCGCAACGATTTCCTCAGAACTCGTAACAACTTGCCCGTCGCAACGATTTCTTAAGTCATCATAACGATTTCTTTAGAATTCACAATGACTTGCTCGCCGTCACGATTTCTTAAGTTATCATAATGATTTCTTTAGAATTTGCAACGACTTGCTCTCCGTAACGATTTCTTAAGTTATCATAACGATTTCTTTAGAATTCGCAACGACTTTCCCGTCGCAATGATTTCTTAAGTCATCATAACGATTTCTTTAGAATTCGTAACGACTTGCACGCCGTAACGATTTCTTAAGTTATCATAACGATTTCTTTAGAATTCGCAACGACTTGCTCACCATAACGATTTCTTAAGTTATCATAACGATTTCTTTAGAATTCGCAACGACTTGCTCGCCGTAACGATTTCGTAAGTTATCATAACGATTTCTTTAGAATTCGCAACGACTTGCTCACCGTAACGATTTCGTAAGTTATCATAACGACTTCTTTAGAATTCGTAACGATTTGCTCGCCGTAATGATTTCGCAAGTTATCATAACGATTTCTTTAGAACTCATAACGACTTGCTTTGCGCAACAATTTCTTTAGAACTCATAACGACTTGCTTTGCGCAACGATTTCTTTAGAACTCATAACAACTTGCTTTGCGCAACGATTTCTTTAAAGCTCATAACGATTTGTTAAGTGTTCAGAACGATTTCTTTGTTGAACACATAAACTTACTTTCTATAACGATTTGCTCTCTATAATGACTTGTTAGTATTCATAACGACTTCATAAGTCATATAGACAACGACTTTATGATTTATATTGACTTGACATTTATTTTAAAACGTTGAATAGTCAAAGTCTTCTCTTATCTGTCTGACTACTGTGCATTTAATGAAGACAGAACGTATCTCTGCATGCATGCAGATGATATCCTTTTACTATTGTGCATACTCTGTCAACATCTTTTAGAACAAGCTATTTGGCATTGCTATTTTGGTGAATACTCACATCAACATTTACTGGCAACAAGAGACAGCCTAGCTGTCTACTGTTCAAACATTTAATGTGTGCAGGATCCTAAAGACATTCTGTCATACAACATTAACCATATAGACGCCAGAAGACCCTATCTCTTTGCATGCTCAAATGGATAAAAGATTGTTGAAGCTTCCAAATGTCAAGCAGTCTAACGTCTACCAATCTAAGAGACAACGGTTACTTCAACGTCCGTATTTCAAAAGAAGATATAAATACAAGTCAGAAGAGAAGAATGATATGTACCCGCAGTGGAGAACAAGCATCTCGCATTCAAGCATTCATATTCTTCTGCAAGAAGTCTAGAGCCAAGAATCTCATTCCTCATCATCCTTAGCTCTTCGCTCTCTGTGCTGTAACAGAATTTCTAAGAGAGCCCGTGTAGTTCTGAGAGTGTGCCTTGTCTAGATCTTTTGTTCTCAGAGATCGTTACTACAGATCTTGGCTTGTGAAAGCTTGATCTAGGGGCTTGAATTCATTCTATTCTCTTTGTGGTGTTTCCCTTCATGTGTGAAGGAAGACCTGGTGGGATCCAGGGTGCTGTTTCCCTTCAGTTGTGAAGGAAGACCTGGTGAGGTATCCAGGGTGTGGTTATTCCCTTCTGGTGTGAAGGAAGACCAGCTATGCTGGGTGTTGTAGTGTCCATAGGGGGACTGTACCCTAGTTAGTGAAAACCTGAGTTGTTGCTCAGGGACTGGACGTAGGACTCCTAAGGAAAGGAGGTCCGAACCAGGATAATTCCTTGCGTTGTGTGATTGATTCTTTGTGAGTTTGTTGTTCATACTATCTGTTACTAACCAACATCGAAGATTGTTTTTGTGTATACTTTTACGTACAGGTGTCATCTAAATAGATTTTTAAAGACCCATTCACCCCCCCCCTCTGGGCTTGTCAACTGGGCAACAAGTGATATCAGAGCAAGTCTCTTCGATAAAGAAGAAAGATCCAACGATCTAAAGAGTAAAGATCCATGGCAGCCCAAGGTAACATTGAAGGTCAGTCTGTCAACCGACCCCCTCTCTTCGATGGTGAAGATTATGCTTATTGGAAAACCAGAATGGAGTACTTTCTCCAAGGTCACGACTATCAGATATGGTCAATAGTAGAAGAAGGCGATCTCCTGGTCACAAATGAGAAAGCTCAGTGGACAGATGATGACAGAAAAAAGATCTCCTTGAACTGTAAGGCTAAGAGTATTCTGTGCTGTGCACTAAGCAAAAAGGAATTCAACAGAGTTTCAGCCTGCAAATCTGCAATGGAGATGTGGGAAAAGCTTAGAATTACCTATGAAGGCACAGACAAGGTGAAGGAAACAAGAATTGATATTCTTGTTACACAATATGAAAGATTTCAGATGTAATCAGGTGAATCCATAACCCACATGTTCAGTAGATTTACAGATATCACAAATGGGTTAGCCGGTCTAGGAAAAACCTATGAGATTGGAGACATGGTGATGAAATATAAGAAGAAATCTATGGCAGCTGCATGGAGCAACAGCAGCGACTCAGACAGTGAGTCAAGCTCAACCAGTTATGAGGAAGAAGCCAACCTGGCTTTCATGGCAAATACCGAAGAAAAGGTAGCCTCTGACTCATCCTTTGATTCTTGTAATGGTTCAGATTCTGATAGTTTAGAAGAAGCTTTCAATGAACTATACAATAAATATAGAGAAGTAACCAAACTATTAAAAGTAAGCAAGAAAAACATAGTTTGTCTAGAAAATACAAACTCAGATCTAAAATCAGAAAATGAACAATTAGAAAGTCAAATAACTGAACTTAAAAGAAGAAATGAACTGTTATGTGAAGATCTAAAAGCTAAGAATGAACAAATAACTAAATTAGAAAAACAAGTAAGTTCAGATGAACTGAAAACTGAAATCAAGACACTAACAGAAGAAAATATACAGTTATCTAGCACATTAGAAAAAATCACAAATGGTAAAAACTCCCTCATATTAAAAGGTGCCAGAAGATCAGGTAAGAAGAAAAATGGATTAGGATATACACCCCCAGATAATGAAGAAACCATAGTTTATCCTAAAACATATCCAACACCAAAATTTGTACTCGAACAAGATATAGCATACAAAGCTAACTTCAAATATATGGAAAAAGTAACCAAATTATCCTACTGTAGTCACTGCAACAAGTTAGGACATATCATAACAACATGCCCAACAAAACATAAGAAATAGATAATCAAAGGTAAAATCAATGATACTAACCAATCAGGACCCAAAAGAATTTGGGTACCTAAAACTTGATGATTTTATTTCAGGGTAACACTCGAGCATCCAAATGGTATTTGGACAGTGGGTGCTCAAGGCACATGTCAGGAAATCAGAAGCTATTCACCCATCTCCAAGCTGAAGAAGGAACAGTCACCTATGGAGACAGTGGGAAAGGCACAGTAATTGGCAGTGGCTCTGTGAGCAACAAAGGAAAAATAGTCATTGAAGATGTATTGCTTGTCAAAGGGCTGAAGCACAACCTCATCAGCATCAGCCAGCTTTGTGACAGAGGTCATCAGATTCAGTTTCAAGAGTCAAAGTGCAGCATACTAAAGGATGGAGTAGTAATCTTCGAAGCCAATAGGGAGAAGAACCTGTATGCGCTTCATCTTGAAGAACTCAAGGATCAGGATGTTTGCCTGGCAGCAAATAAAAGCCAGTCAACTGAACTGTGGCACAGAAGACTGGGTCATTGCAGCATAGATGGGATGAGAAAATTACTAAAGAAAAATATTGTGGAAGGCCTGCCAAAGGTCAGTGCAAAAATGGAAGGTGTCTGTAGATCTTGTGCTAAAGGAAAGCACACCAAGAGCTCCTTCAAGTCAACAACGGTGGTAACCACCTCAAAACCCTTAGAGCTCCTTCATATGGATCTATTTGGGCTAATGAGAACTACTAGTCTTGGAGGAAAGAACTTTGGATTTGTCATAGTCGATGATTACTCAAGATTCACATGAGTATCATTCCTATAGCATAAAGATGACACATTTGAAAACTTTGTTAGTTTCAGCAAGGAAGTCCAGAAGGATCAGAAGTTCAGCATTGTTTCTATCCAATCAGATCATGGTGGTGAATTTTAGAATGAAAAATTTGCTAAATTCTGTGATGATCAGGGGATTGAGCATAATTTCTCAGCACCAAGGACACCACAGCAAAATGGAATTGCTGAGAGAAAGAATAGAACTCTATTGGATATGGCAAGAACAATGCTATCAGAATATGATCTGCCAAGGTATTTTTGGGCTGAAGCAGTCAACACAGCAAGCTACATTATCAACAGAGTAATGATCAGGCCAATCCTAAAGAAGACTGCATATGAACTGTTCAAAGGAAAAAAACTAAAGATCAGCCACTACAGGACATTTGGATGTCCTTACTTCATCCACAACAATGGAAAAATGGACATTGGTAAGTTGGATGCCAAATCAGATGAAGGCATCTTCATGGGGTACACCTCTAAACCCAAAGACTATAGAGTATTTAATAAACGCACGTTATTAATTGAACAGTCTGTAAATATTATTTTTGATGAAACTAACCCTTCCTTGAGAAAGGAAGAAGATAGTGATAACGATAATGCAGATGAACTATCCAAGAAGCTAAAGAATACATCAATTGAGGACAAGGATGATCCACCTCTGAAAGATATGCAACAAAAGAAAATTACTCATAAAAATCTTCCAAAGGAGTGGAGATACAAGAAAGATCACCCACCTGAGAATATTATTGGTGATCCATCTATTGGGGTAAGAACAAGAGGTAACATGATACCCTGTGATTATTTATCATTTGTTTCTCAAATAGAGCCAAGGACAGTCAATGAAGCTCTTGGTGATGAATCTTGGATCTTGGCCATGCAAGATGAACTAAATCAGTTCAAGAGAAACCAAGTATGGTCTCTTGTTCCTAGACCATCAGACCATCCAGTTATTGGCACCAAATGGGTGTTCAGAAATAAATTGGATGAGGCTGGTGTGATCTTAAGAAACAAGGCCAGACTGGTAGCTCAAGGCTATTTCCAAGAGGAAGGTATGATTTCGATGAAACCTATGCACCTGTAGCTAGACTTGAGGCTATTAGAATATTACTTGCATATGCATCAGCATTAGACTTAAAACTATTTCAAATGGATGTCAAATCTGCATTCTTAAATGGTTTTATAAAAGAGGAAGTTTATGTGGAACAACCCCCGGGTTTTGATGACACATAATTTCCTAATCATATTTTTAAACTTCATAAGGCATTATATGGTTTAAAGCAAGCACCTAGTGCCTGGTATGAAAGGCTTAGTTCTTTTCTTCTTAACTATGGTTTCAGTAGAGGTCAAGTAGATAGCACTCTATTTGTAAAATCAAAAGTTAAAAGCTTACTACTTGTACAAATTTATGTAGATGATATCATCTTTGAATCTACTGATGAATCCCTTTGCAAGTACTTTGAAAAGTTGATGCAGGGAGAATTTGAGATGAGCATGATGGGAGAGCTCAATTATTTCCTTGGACTACAAATCAAGCAAGGAAAAGATGGCACCCACATCTGCCAAGCAAAGTACACCAAAGAACTCTTGAAGAAATTTGGATTCGATAACACCAAGCCACTGTCAACACCCATGAGTACATCAACAAGGATGGACAGTGACAAAGATGGTAAGAAAGTAGATCAAAAGATCTACAGAGGTATGATAGGTTCATTGCTTTACTTAACAGCAAGTAGACCTGATATCTTATTTAGTGTATGCATGTGTGCTAGGTATCAAGCAGATCCTAGAGAATCTCATTTAATCTCTGTAAAAAGAATATTTAGGTACTTAGCTAGAACTCATGATTTAGGTCTATGGTATCCAAAATCCTGTGAAATTAGTTTAGTAGGATACTATGATGCTGACTATGCTGGATGCAAAGTAGATAGAAAAAGCACCAGTGGTTGTTATCAATTTCTTGCAGGGTGTTTGATATCCTGGTCATCAAAGAAACAAAATTCAGTGGCACTGTCTACAGCTGAAGCTGAGTACGTGGCTGCTGGAAGTTGTTGTACACAACTCCTATGGATAAAGCAACAACTTGAAGATTTTGGATTAAATATCAAATCGATTCCACTATTGTGTGACAACACCAGTGCTATCAATCTCACTAAAAATCCAGTCCAACATTCAAGGACCAAGCATATTGAGGTCAAATATCATTTTATTCTTGATCATGTAGCAAATGGTAATATTGAAATTTCATTTATTAACACAAATGGTCAGCTAGCAGATATCTTCACAAAAGCCTTACCTGAAGAGAGATTTACATCTCTTAGAAGGGAATTGGGCATGTGCAATTTGTGAAAAGATTTTGTTTAAAACTGGCATAGAAACTTTCAGAATTAAGTAAATTTTTCCCTCCATGATTTTAAGCAAAAGAAATCCAAATTATCTTTCCTGGCCGCTTCTTTATTAAAGTCGGTTTGAATAGTCAAACTCTTTTGTCACTTTCTGCCGCCTTTTGGCGCCTCACTTTCCACAAAGCATTTATTCAATTACAAAAATCGATGTGGGGACGTTTCATCTCCCATCTTCTACCTTTTCCCTCTTTCGTCTGGTTGCCTAAGCCGATGCCCTAACGATTCGACATCGACTCTCTGCAAGTTTGAAGCTCCTCTCTCCTTCCCGCGACAAATTTCTTGAGGGCTTTCACTCCTTCTTCCTTCTCAACCCTCCAGAAACCCTGTTCACCCGATTCCATGGCCGCATCCATCATCTCCGGAAGTCTTGGGGGCTACGGTGCTGAGTTCCTTACTCTTGAGCAGCAGGAGAGGTTCACATTTGTGAAGACCAAGGTTTGTGGGAATAAAGCAGTAGATGTTGCTGATCTTGAGAAGAACGGGATGCACAGTGTTGTAGCAGCCATAAGCAGGATGAAGTGGTCCGTTATTTCAACCTTCTCTGAGGTTAGCTATCCAGACCTCGTGAAGGCGTTCTATGTTTGCTTGAAATCAGAGACAGATGGGTCTGTGACGTCTTCAGTCAAAGGTATTCCCATAAAGATTGATCATGATCTTCTGAAGATGTTGTTTGATGTGAGCACAACCGGTCACAGTGGGGTTCACACCGTGGACCCCAAGCTAAAGGTCTTGGCATTGTAGGACCAGGGTTCAGACTGAGAGATGGGAAAATAGATATCAATCAGTTGAATGCTTTCAACCGCCTCCTTCATTTCATAGTTTGTCAGATTTTGGTTCCTAGAAGTGCAACATTCTCCTCTTGTACCAAGGCAGATTCGGATATAATGTTCTGGGCCATACAGAACAAGGAGATCAACATGGCCAAAGTGATGATAAAAAGGATGAGGTTTGCCCGTGATCAGATTTGGGATACAAAGAGCAAGCTTAATGTCTCTTTGCCCTATGCCCATTTGCTTACCAAGATCTTTAAACACTTTGGTGTTGATCTATCTGGGGCAGTAGTTGAGAAGATGGGCCAAGCAATTAGGTCCAGAAATCTGAGGAAGAGTGGGTTCTCAGTTGTTGATGGAATTTGGTCTAAGACCTCTGTGGCAGAGGGAGAGGCCATTATAGGAGATATTCCAGATATTCAGGAAGAAGTGCCAGAAGCATCAGCAGTAGAATTAGCAGTAGAAGTTGAGGCAGCAGTTGTTGTATCAGCAGTTCAAGAGGCAGTAGGACCATCTGAATTGGCAGCTCAAGTAGCAGGGACAGCAGAGCTAGCAGGGTCCCCTGAAGTGACAGTCAAATCTCAACCTCCAGAAGCACCAGTAGGAGAAGCAGTGGTAGGTGCAGCAGATCCTTTGCCCACCTCCATTGTTGCCTCTATCCTTAGAGAGGTGTTGGATTCTATTCATTCCACCCCAGTCACTCCAGAGGTTGGTGGAAATTCAGAGGAAGAAGTTGTGGAATCAGGCCACATTGAGGAATCAGTTGCTCCTGAAGACTTTGTTATGGAAGATGCTCCCATTCAGGGGGAGCAAGAGTCAATGGAAGAAGATGCTCCTACTGAGGGGGAGCAATTAAAGGGTGGACCAGCAGAAGCAGCACAATGTGATGAGCCTATGGGCAGTGTGCCTGCTAATGAAGTCTTTGCCAGTTCACATGATAATGGCACTCAGGGGGAGGAACATGACAATCCCCCAGGTAATGATCCTAGAGACGGGGAGACAGGCAGCTCCTCCGAATTAGATGATGATCAGCAGCCTCCAGCTTCAAAGGCAAGGCAGAAAGGAAAAGAAGTGGTTTCCGAAGTTCCACTCTTAGCAGACACTCCTTTCGAGATGCAGGTGAGACAGAAAATTGTTATTAATTTGAAACCTGTCATTGAAAGATTAGATGCTCAAGGAGAGATCTTGTGCTCTCTTCAATGTGATGTGAACTCTATTTTTATGAGCCAAGCATCCACCACTAAGGAAATCTCTCAAATAAGAAATGCCATGAAATGGTTCAACAAAGAGATGGGCAGTATGAAGTCTATGCTAGCTGAGATTCTGAAGGCAGTTGGAGCTCAAGATCCTCCTCCTCCTGCACCTCCTGCAGATCAGAACTTCGATGCTGATACTTCCAGGCCACCAGGGCCATCAGGGCCGTCAGTTCCTATGTCCGGGCCATCAGGGCCGGCACCAGCAATAGCAGCAGCAGCAGCAGAGGCAGAGGTCAATGAGAAAGGGCCATCTGGGCTAGCTGAGAAGGTGTCAGGGCCATCAGGGCCATTGGAGTCTGATCCTGTGCAAACAGTGGTAGAAGAAGAAGTCTTGGCACCTAAGCCCCCAGCTCCTTCTTTTTCTTCTCACACACTTGTTCCTCCATCTCCACCCTCAGCTTCTACAGCACCTCCTGCTCCCCAGACCTTCAAAAAGCCTCAACCCAGACCCATTTCCTCTCCAACACCATTTCCTTCTCAATCTACCTTTTCTCCTGCCTCTTCCACTCATATTCCTCCACCTCCATCTATCCTTGAGGTTCCTCCAGCCTCATCATCAGCTGGAGCCTCCTCCTCTGGTCCCTCATCATCAGTTGGACCATCTCCTCACACCTCTTCTTCTCCACCATCCCTTCTTCATCCTCATCCTCCTCCCTCCTTCATCACCATCATTCTAGAAGGAACTCAAATTGATGGTCCCTATATGAGCCCCATGAAAGACGAATTTGAGGACACTATTCTTGGCTCTGTTCTCAAAGTTGGCCAGCATATTCATGTCTCTGATCCCTCCTGTCCTCCCTCTAAGAAAAGAAAAACCTCTTCATCTTTTAATTCGTTGTATCATCCCTTGTGGTTTTCTCTCACAGAGGTCACTAAAAATAGGCCTCTCTACAGGGAATACCTCACAAAGGTTGTCTTTGCCACCCTCTTCAATCTACCTTTCCTAAACCTTTCTGACCATCTTCAAACCATCCTACCTTACACCTCTCTTACCAAGGTTGTCAAGGCCAAGATCTTCTCTTCTGCTCAATCCCTATCTGAAGAAGAATGGGCACGCTCAAATAAGGTCCTCTACAACAAGTTTCTCTCTGCCAGATCTGAAGTATTTCCTCCCAGGGATCACTCTCTCACCTTGTCTGAATGGTTTCTGCTCCACCATAACAACTCCTGGGCTCCCTTCATCCAGAAAGAGATCAAGATGATCAGGCAATTCAACATGTTTAATGATTATAGGTATCTTCATCGTTTACCTGAAGTCCAACTCAGTCAGTTCAGGCAAGCCATCCGAAATCTTGGACCTGAGCTTGGCACTACAGCAATTCAAGTAGACTTTGCTACTCTTCAGCTGCCAGAGGCTACATATCTTCCTCCCCTTCACTCTTTTCTCATGGATACACCAGTGGGCTCAGTTATTTTTGATCGTTTTGCGCGAGTGATGGGCAGAATCAAAGTTCAGAAGGGCAGTGTGGTAGCTTTTCCCATATTTATCTTTAGGGAGTACCACCTAGGCCACATCCATGCTGAGATTCTAGCCCCTGCCTTATCAGAATGTGAAAGACTGACACCTGCAGGGTGGGCCAAGTTCTATCCCCTATCTGCTTAGCAATTGTCGGATACAAATGTAACCTTAGATAGGGAAGGCCGCCCTCCAATCTCAGCTGCAACCTTTTTGGATATGAATTCCCTCCACCTTATAAATGATCCTCTTCAAATTTGGGTAGAAAGGTACAAAGTCTATGTCGCCATGCGCCAGGAATTGAAGCATAGGCAGATCTTATATCCTGTTTCCCATAATCAGTTTCTTGCATGTGCTAGCTTTGGAAAAGTCTCCTTCTATAAGCACTCCTTGGACAGAGATCCGTACATTGATTTCCTTGAAGCTCAGTTGGTCCTTCACCTCAAAAGAATGGCTCCCTCTATGGGACCAAATTATTCTGTTGGTCCTGGACCCTTCAAGACTTACTTTGAGAGGCAGGAAGAGCAGGCCTGGGAGATTATTTCTCATTTTGCCTCTCTTTTATCTCCTGCTTATTACATACCTGTACCTCCTCAGAATGAATAAACTACATTTGCTTGTCTCTGCTTATCTTTTCTCTTCATTCTTTGTCTCTGATTACCTTTTTTTTTTGCTTAATGACAAAAAGGGGGAGAAAAATACTTAGCATATCTGAAATACATTCCGCAAATATTCATTGTTTTCATGCTTATTGATAAGGGGAGAAAAATACTTAGCACGTCTGAAATACATTCTGTAAATATTCAGATTCTTTATTTATGCTTATTGTGAAGTTTTGTCATCACCAAAAAGGGGGAGATTGATGCTCAGTCTGTCCCATGTAATTTTAATTAATTACATATTTATTTTGGTAATTACAATCTTATCAAAGTTTCTAAGTCTTAAGTAAGGAAATACCAAGGCCAAGATCAATCAAGCAATATTGGTAAGCATTACCTCACTGAAACTTTATCCTGTCAAGATTCTCTAAGTCTTAAGTACAGGAAATACTCCAAGGCCAAGATCAATCAAGCAAATATTGGTAAGCATTACCTCACTGAAGCATTTATCCTGTCAAGATTATATTTCTCTAAGTCCACATCGACTTCTGTTGAAAGTCACAACGACTTCTTTATTGTGACATCGTTTGATTACAAACAAATCATTCTCACAACGATTCTTTAAGTCATCGCAAGGATTTCTTCAGAACTCATAACAACTTGCCCGTCGCAACGATTTCTTAAGTCATCATAACGATTTCTTTAGAATTCGCAACGACTTGCTCGCCGTAACGATTTCTTAAGTTATCATAACGATTTCTTTAGATCTTTTGCTCTCAGAGATCATTGCTTCAGATCTTGGCTTGTAAAAGCTTGATCTAGGGGCTTGAATTCATTCTATTCTCTTTGTGGTGTTTCCCTTCGTGTGTGAAGGAAGACTGGTGGGATCCAGGGTGCTGTTTCCCTTCAGTTGTGAAGGAAGACCTGGTGAGGTATCCAGGGTGTGGTTATTCCCTTCTGGTGTGAAGGAAGACCATCTGTGCTGGGTGTTGTAGTGTCCATAGGGGGACTGTACCCTAGTTAGTGAAAACCTGAGTTGTTGCTCAGGGACTGGACGTAGGACTCCTAAGGAAAGGAGGTCCGAACCAGGATAATTCCTTGCGTTGTGTGATTGATTCTTGTGAGTTTGTTGTTCATACTAACCGTTACTAACCAACATCGAAGATTATTTTGTGTATACTTTTACGTACAGGTGTCACCTAAATAGATTTTTAAAGACCCATTCACCCCCCCTCTGGGCTTGTCAACTGGGCAACAAATGTTTTGTACAGTTACAGTCTTTCATATTCTCAGTTATAGTCTTTCATATTCTCAGTTACAGTAAATGTTTTGTACGTTTACAACATGCTTCATATACAGTTACAGTCTTTCATATTCTCAGTTACAGTAAATGATTTATACATTTATAGCATGCTTCATATACAGTTACAGTCTTTCATATTCTCAGTTACAGTAAATGTTTTGTACGTTTACAGCATGCTTCATATACAATTACAGTCTTTCATATTCTCAGTTACAGTAAATTTTTTGTACATTTACAGCATGCTTCATATACAGTTACAGTCTTTCATATTCTCAGTTACAGTAAATTTTTTGTACGTTTATAGCATGCTTCCTAGACATTTACAGTCTTTCATATTCTCAGTTACAGCAAGGAGAACCATCATGACAAGGTCGCGGAGATCAATGTCCGAGTGGCAGTTCTCGGATCTGAAGGAAGATAGAAAGAGGGGGCGAAAGGAGGAGGGGGACGAGAAAAAGAGAAAGGAGGAGGCGAAGAAGAGAAGGGAGGAGGCGAAGAAGAGGAAGGTGGAGGAGGCGGAGAGAAAGAGGAAGGAGGAGCAGAGGAAGAGGAAGGAGGAGGAGGAGGTGGAGAGGAAGAAAAAGGAGAAAGAGGAGCAGAAGCAAAAGGAGGAGGAGGAGGAGCAGCAGAGGAAGAGGAAGGAGGAGGAGGAGAGGGGAAGAAGGAAGGAGGAGGAAGGGAGGAGCAGAGGAAAGAGAGAGGGAGGAGGAGGGACAGAGAAAGAAGGAGCAGGAGGAGGAGCAGGGAGGGAGAAGGAGAGGAGGACGCGGAGAGGAAGAAGAGGGAGCGTAGGAGGAGGAGCAGAGGAAAAGGAAGGAGGAGGAGGAGCAGAGGAGGAGGACGCGGAGAGGAAGAAGAGGGAGCAGGAGGAGGAGAGCAGAGGAAAAAGGAAGGAGGAGGAGGACAGGAGAGGAAGAAGAAGAGGGAGCAGGCCGAGTGGAGAGGGAAGGAAGAAGGAAGGAGAGGAGCGGAGGAAAGAGGGAGGAGGAGGAGCAGCAGAGGAAGAAGAAGGAGGAGGAGGAGGCGGCGAAGAGGAAGAGGATGAAAAGAAGAGGAAGCGGCGTCAGATATCCCCATCATCATTGTCCCGACGAGTTTCAGCTGAGACGAGGATAAGACGACAACCGAAGTTATATATGATATGGTTTCCCCTTACAGAAGATACATATGTAAAACTGTCTGTTACAGTAAGCTTGACGATTCATAACACAAACATTAAGAGTCTGTTACAGTAAGATTAAAGACCTCTTACAGAAGATTCTTTTGTTACTTAATCTATCGCAGCCAGAGGATTTTCGGTTCCACAAATCTACGAAAGCCAATGTGTCCACTTCCGAACCGATCTTTGTTGACTCTCAAGAGAGTATAGACGCACTTCCAACGGGCAAGAAAGAGGAGAGATGAGATTATGTCGCCCGGGAAGTATTAGGAGTGGCCGAAAAGTCTTTGATTGAACGATTTCTGAATGAGTGCATAATTAATGAGTACATGTTACAGTACATGTCTTTTATGTTTACAGTTTGGACCTTGTCCGTTACATTATATTAGTTCGTCTATTACTGTATAACATCTTCATTCTTAACAACGATGTACACTTTTCTTACATGTAGTGATTTGATGTTCAACGGCACTCTGGAAGGATACGAGAATTTCCTCTCATTTAAGGACATCCGGGATCTATTGTTCGCGAGGGAGAGCGAATCGGTCATAATTGACTGCTACATCAACACTTGCTTGTTTCACCCCCGTAAAGAGAAGCCGAACATTTTTTTGAATTTTGGATATCTGGGAGCCGCTTTAAAGGGTTATGTCCAATCGTGCAGAGACGATAAGAGCATGAAACAACATTTTGATTACTCTTTCAGAAAATTGGATCGCGCCCCAACTGAATTTGACCTCCTCTTCTCCCCCATGCACGTTGGAACGAACCATTGGGCTCTTTTGGTCATCCACATTAAAGAAAAAGAGTTCCACGTGTACGATTCATTAAGAGCCAAAGATCGTCGTGACATTCCACAATATGTAAGTGCCAAGTGTTACATACAATTCTTAAATCTGTTACAGAGCATGCACACTTATGTTACATATGTTACAGTAAATGCACATCAACTAATTGGAAAATTTTTGTTAATTCTTTCATGCAGGTGGAGGAACTCAAAAGATACATGAAGGGCAATCACATACATTCAGAAAATTGGTCGCTACGCTACCCCGACCCATGCCCACAACAAGGATCGGGAGACGACTGCGCCATTTTCACATGCAAATACATGGAGTGTCTAGCACGTAGGGACATTCAAGATTTCCCCTTCAGTCAGGATGACATGCCTAACGTGCGAGCAAAGTTTGCCCTCCACTTCATCAAAGCGTACATTAATGTACAAAACGTTCATAGCGTATATAACTGAAGGAGAAGAACTATCGCACGTGCAAATTCCTAGCCAATGTAATGATATTTGTACATTTACTCGAGCACACCCTCTGCACTTACAGTCTTTACCTATTTTTATTACAATATACATGATTGGAGGTTACAATTGGAGCACTACAGTCTTACAGTTTGAGTGCTACAAGTACACCTACATTATTACAGTATACATGATAGGAGGTTACAGTTCGAGAACTAAAGACTTACAGTTTGAGCGATACAACTACAACTACATTATTATAGTATAAGTAGAAACCTGTTACAGTACTTACCTATTTTCATTATAGTATACATGCTATCAGGTTACAGTTCGAGCAGTACAGTCTTACAGCTTGACCGCTATAGCTACACCTACATTATTACAGTATACGTAGAAACCTGTTACAGTAGTTACATATTTTCATTACAGTATACATGCTAGGAGGTTACAGTTGGAGCACTACAGTCTTACAGTTTGAGCGCTACAAGTACACCTACATTATTAAAGTATACATGATAGGAGGTTACAGTTCGAGAACTAAAGACTTACAGTTTGAGCGATACAGCTACAACTACATTATTACAGTATAAGTAGAAACATGTTACAGTACTTACCTATTTTCATTATAGTATACATGCTATCAGGTTACAGTTCGAGCAGTACAGTCTTACAGCTTGACCGCTACAGCTACACCTACATTATTACAATATATGTAGAAACCTATTACAGTAGTTACATATTTTCATTACAGTATACATGCTATCAGGTTACAATTAGACCACTTCAGTCTTACCATTACTATTACAGTACACGTAATAAGGTGTTATAATAGCGTCCTAATCCTGTTACAATACATGCTAGCATGTTACAGTATACGTTTGCGTTTGCATGATAGAGAGCACATACAAGTCCACAGAAGACTGCATAAAAGGAAAATAGGTATATTGCAAAAACAAGCACCATTACAATCTAAACTCCAACCCGATCACTCGGTGGTGAAGAAAGGGTATCGGTGGTGGAGGGAGGGGAGGAGGAGGAACGGGCCGGGGAGGGAGGGAGAAGAGGAACCAGTTACAATCTAAACTCCGTAACCCGATCACTCGGTGGAGGAGGAAGGGGAGGAAGAGGAACGGGCCGGGAAGGGAGGGGAGGAAGGTGAGGAACATATGTGTTCTGCCCTAGGGCCGATGTTAGGGAGGATGTTGGTGAGGCCCTTGTGGTCGTACAGCCGAGAGGCTTTCTGTAAAGCCATCTTCCACCCGATGTAAAAACCCTTCCAGTAGTCGGGGCTGTAGGTCGACGGCGATGGTGGAGCCTGTGGTGCTGGGGGCGACGGTGGCATCAGTGAGGCAGGTGCCTTGCCATCCCTCTGAGGAGCACGGTTAGATGAAGACATCTGTAAATAAAGAGGAAGAAGACGAGCAAGAAAGATAGGAAGAAGAGCGTTAGAAGCTTGTGAAGGATAAGTATGCGGCCCTGGGTTCCTTTTATAGTTGCGAAGAACGGTTCACGGGCCTTCGAAACCACTTGTGTAAGTGATTACAATGGTTGTTGTAACAGTTCTCTGCACGCTATGTAAGAGCAATTTCCCATCGATTACAGTTCACGGGCCTTCGAAAGGATCGAAGCATCAGCGTCGTTTGGGGATAAGACATTGGAAAGGACGGAAGGGTAAGACGGGAATGGGAAAAAGAGACGGAGGGCAACGAGACGGAAATCGTATGTGAAGGGTCGTAAATGGTGACGTCTGAAAAGTAGGACTGGAAATTAAACCGGACGAAAAGTAGAGACTTTACGTCTACCAGTATTCTGACAGGGATGAGGAAAGTACCACCCTCTGACAGGGACCCCAATTAATTTTCCTAAATTTTTAAAAAAATAAGTGACATAGTGATAATTTTAATATTTTAAAATTTTAAATTGAAAATTATATTGTAAAGCTATATTTAACAATTTAATATTTATTTATATTTGTAACAATTAAAAATAAATTTATCTAAATTATTTTAATATTTATTTTATATTATTTTGATTCAATAAACATCAATTTTATTGTAAAAAATAAAAAATAGTAAAAATAATTTTAAAAAAGGAAAATCGGGGGTTGATCAGACTTGGGTCGAGCCTTCCTTAATCGTCTAGGATCGAACCAAATTTCTGAAACTAGAAACTCTTTCCGCACCCGAGCCGAACCAGACCTGGGCCAATTGATTAGAAATTGGGCTAAATCCAGACTAGCCCAGACTCGGGCCCAATTCATTACCATCCTTACACATTTCAAGTATATCTTTTATTTGAATGATTGTCACAAAAGTGCCAAGGAATCAGCAAAATATTTGTTCTCTACTGTCAAAATAATAGTTAGGGAGACAAAATTATTTTTGAGCGTCATATAGCTGATATATATATATATATATATATATATATATAATATATATCAAGTTAGCCTAAATTAGATAGCCACCGACGGATCCACCTTAGGATTAGTGGGTCACAAGACTCCACTAAATTAAAAAGATTTCATTAAGTCTGTAACATTTCACCATTAATAATCTGGATCAAGAAAATATCTTTAAGAGTGTATCTAATGAATAAAAATTTTAGATCTGTGACTGTAGATAGCCGATAGAAACCGGATGCTAATTATTAGAAGAAAAAAAAAAGAGCGATTCTTTGTCATGTAGGCACAATTTTTTGACCAGTTTGAACAAAACCATTTGATCGTATGACTTTCCGGATATGAAACTGGCTACAATCAACAATTGTCGACAAATATGCCTCGTGCCCTCACATGACATGATAGTGAACAGAGAGCAAATCCATTGTTTATTTTCTTTCAGAAAAGACAACAGTTTGGACAATCTCTTAAACGAAATCTGTAACAGGCTTAATGACTTTCTTGGGACTCTTCCAAGTGAAACCTCTACAATATTCAAAGGGAAAATTTTTTAGAAGTTATTGTCAAAAGGTTGACTTAATTTATAGCCCTTGTCAGAAGATCAGAAATTATATAGTCCTTATTTTTTATGTTGTTTAATTTCTAATCTCTACTTTTAGTTTCTCAGTATTTATGAGTCTTAGAAGACGAGTCGTCTTTTTAGCATCATCTTTTTCCTATTTTGTCCTTCCTTCTTCTAGTCTTTCATATGTACACTTACATTCGTTACAGTTAATGTATATATCGTTTACAGTAAAGTCTTAATATCACTTACATGAAGCATTTATATCACTTAAAGTAAGCATTTATATCACTTACAGTAAGCCTTTGATATCACTTACACTAAGCCTACATATCTCTTATAAAAAGTCTTCATATCACTTACAATAAGTCTTTACATCTCTTACAGAAAGCATTCATATCACTTACAGTAAACTTTTATATCACTTACAGTAAGTTTGTATATTACTTACACTAAGCCTACATATCTCTTACAAGAATCCTTCATATCACTTACAGTAAGCCTTAATTTATATCTCCTACAGAAAGCATTTGTATCACTTACAGTAAGCCTTTATATCACTTACAGTAAGCTTTTGATATCACTTACAATAAGCCTACATATCTCTTATAGAAAGCCTTCATATCACTTACAATAAGCCTACATATCACTTGCAGAAAGTCTTCATATCACTTACAGTAAGTATTTGTATCAGTTACAACTACAGGTATAAGCTTTTTCAAAAGAAAAAAAATGTATTTATTTGCAAGTGCTAAGATTCGAACCCAAGTCTTCACAAATTAAACATGAGATACATTTGCCACTAAGTTACAACTACACTTATGTTACAATATAATATATAATATATTTCATTAAATATTGATATCACTTACAGCAAATATACACACCATTTACAGTAAGTCTTGACATTACTTATAGTATATGTTAAAGTCAATTACAGTAAACAGTATTCTCTATTACAATATGTGTTTATTCTCTATTATAGCATATGTTAAGTCTTATTACAATAAATATTATTTCCTATTAATAACATACATTAACCTATATTATTGTTAAAGAGACTTAACATTAAAATACATTAACCTATATTATTAATAGGGAATAATATTTACTGTAATAAGACTTAACAAAGGCTATAATAGAGAATAAATATTTATTGTAATTGAGTTTAACATATATTTATTGTAATAGGGAATAAAGTTTACTGTAATTGAGTTTAACATATACTATAAGTAATGTCAAGACTTACTGTAAATGGTATGTATATTTGCTGTAAGTGATATCAACACTTAATGAAATATATTAAATGTTATATTGTAATACAAGTGTAGTTGTAGCTTAGTGGTAAGGGTATCTCATGTTGAGTTTGTGAAGACCTAGGTTCGAATCTTGGCACTTACAAATAAATAATTTTTTTTTCTTTTGTAAAAGCTTATAGCTGTAGTGTGTAACTGATCTGTAAGTGATATGAAGACTTTCTGTAAGCAATATGTAGGCTTACTGTAAGTGATATGAAGGCTTTCTGTAATAGATATGTAGGCTTAGTGTAAGTGATATCAAAGCCTTAATGTAAGTGATATAAAGGCTGACTGTGAGTAATACGAATGCTTTCTGTAAGAGATATAAAGACTTACTTTAAGTGATATGAAGGCTTCCTGTAAGAGATGTTGAACCACTCTATGGTTGTCCTTGTATTTTGGTGATAACAAAACTTATGATGATAACAAAATGAATATCATGTTTCATCTGTGTCGCATCAATCTCATAGCAAAATGCTAAGTCTCACATTGATGCAATATTGGCGCACTAAAATGATAAAATCGATGTTTAAATCATATACATCAATTTCAGTTCAAGTGCCAAATTAATAAGCGCTACAACGATTTGATTTGATCGACTTCATAAGCGCTACAACGATTTGGTTCTATAAGCGCCATAATGATTCGTTTAGAGCTCATAACGATTTGATAAGTGAGCGCAACAATTTGCCCTCACATCAATTTGCCCTTCATAACGATTCATTAAGGCTCACATCGATTTGGGTCTTGTAACGATTTCTTAAGTGAGCGCAACGATTTGCTCTCACAACGATTTGCTGGGTATAACGATTCGATAAGTGAGAACAACGATTTACTCTCACATCGATTTCATAAGTGATCACATCGATTTCTTCAGTGATCACAACGACTTGCCTTTCACATCGATTTCTTCAGTGATCACAACGATTTCTTTAGAGAGAACAACGATTTATTCTCCACATCGATTTGTTCATAAATTTGCAACAATTTACTTATAAATGAACAACGATTGTATAAGTCACATTCACATCGATTTCTCTTATATTTCAAATTATTTCTTGGCGCCTTTTGAAAAAGTCAAATATCTTTCTGATAAGATAAAGTTGCATGCTTGTTTCAGAGTATTGTCAGAAAAGATTTTGACCTATCAATTTTAGCATGTTAAGAGAAATACAGTAGCATGCACCGTTTATCGTGTAAACACTCTTTTATGCTAACACTCTGCTCCATGCTCACAGACCTCGAAGACCACCAAAGGATGATCAAGACAAGAGATGAGCAACGGCTAGAACTCCAACGGATCTCTTCAACGGATCCTTTCAAAGTTACTCATATAAAAGATGGAGCATGGCTGAAGATAGTAAGAGAGCTTTCCCGAAGATCTTTGAAGGAGTGTACAACCAGTGAGGAACCTGAACTCCAAATACACTCAAAGGAAAAGAGAGAAAGAGCCTGAGCCCAAGAATAAGTGTTTAAGCATCTGAAGCACTCAAGCATTCAAGCTCCTCCTCCTCTCTTCACTCTCTCTGTGTGCATCTTGTAATCTGGGGGAGAGAGTCTTTCGCTGAGAGTTCTTTTAGTTGGTTTTCATCTGTTCCAACTCTCAGCTTTGTTCTTTCTTTTCTAAGAAAGATTTCTGTCCAGCTGTAGGACTGTATACAGTGTAGAATCTAGCTAGGGGTTTGTGTTTAGCAGAACCGCACTGGGGTTTATACCAGGAGGTTTGCTTCTGAGCCTACAAAAAAAGTGGGTTGCCTTCTTGCCCGGGAAAGAGAAGAAGACCAGCTGGGGTGCTGGGTGTTGTAGTGTCCTTAAGGGGGACTGTACCCTTGGTTAGTGAAATCCCAAGAGGTTGCTTGGGGACTGGACGTAGGACTTCCATGTGGGAAGGGCCGAACCAGGATAAATTCCTTGTGTTCTTTGTGTGATTGTTTATTTGCTTCCGCACTGCTACTCTTTATCACACTAAACTAACCAAACCTTCAAGTGTTAATTTCTATGTTTAAGTTTCTATTTCTAATTTCAGAAAAACCTATTCACCCCCCCCTCTAGGTTAGCTTGCTGCCGTACCAAAAGGACCAACAAGAGATATGTAGGCTTAGTATAAGTGATATAAAGACTTACTGTAAGTGATATAAAGACTTACTATAAGTGATACAAATGCTTTCGTTAAGAGATGTAAATGTTTACTGTAAGTGATATGAAGGCTTCCTGTAAGGGATATGTAGGCTTAGTGTAAGTGATATCAAAGACATACTGTAAGTGATATAAAGGCTTCATGTAAGTGATATTAAAGTCTTACAGTAAGTGATATGAAAGCTTCCTGTAAGAGATATGTAGGATTAGTGTCAGTGATATGAAGACTTACTGTAAGAGATATGTATGATTTGTGTAAGTGATATCAAAACTTACTGTAAATAATATATACATTAACTGTAACGAATGTAACTGTACATAGGGAAAGATTAGAAGAAAGAAGGGTAAAATAGGAAAAAGTTGATGCTAAAAAGACGACTCGTCTTCCAAGACTCATAAATGCTGAGAAACTAAAAGCAATGAATAGAAATTAAACAACACAAAAAGTAACGACTATATGACTTTTGGTCTTCTGATAGAGACTATAAATTAAGTTTAACCCTCTGACAAAGACTTCTAATTAATTTTTTCACATTCAAACCCTATATATATATATATATATATATATATATGTTTTTTTTTCATTTGTTACTTGTTCAACTCAATCTGCGAATAAACTCTTGTAATCCTCTTTATCATTTTCATCTACACCATTGTTGTCCACATCAAAAGGAGAACCCTTATGTCTTCATCGACAGGTCCTCTAGCCATTCTTGCGCATGCATGGACGAATATATCATTCCTGTTTTTAGTATGTCCTGTGTAAGTATATAGCAAAGGGTTAGTAGTAATTATTATTAAAATTATTTTTGTTATATTGACATCGTCCAGGTGTTCCATGGAACTAGTCTCTCCCTATTATTTTTTTCCAAGTCCAATTAATTGAGCTTCCAGGTGAGCGTCTTCATTACTTGCCAAGTGGCTTATGCTACTCTTTTTTTTAAAACCATGAGCTAATGCCACTCTTACACTCTGAATGTACTCTTTGAACATGTGTATAACAAGAAGTGGTCTAATGGTTTCGTTCTTTATATACACTAGAATATACGTGAGGTGACATGTTCAAATCTCAAGAGAAACAAGTTTAAGAGAAATTTCTAAAAATATTATAATATGCCAATTTCCACAAACAAAAAAAACTCTCTAAAAATCTCCTTTATATCATCACCTGTCATTAGGCGTTTCGAAAGCATCATGGGATAAAGTTCTACGCAATAAATATGAATGATCAGTGGTTGGGCCACATGCATTGAAAGCGAGGAAGAAGGGAATGAAAGTTGCATTTTCTTGCCTTGCCAGATACACATAATTGGCCTCTCAAAAGGCTTTTGTGACCAAGTTTAATTATTGGTTTTTTTCTATATGAAAACTTAGATTTATGCTCATGGGAGTAAAATCACAACAAAAGGTTGGGTAGTGATGGAGAGAAATCAGTCATTGTGAGGAGAGGAGCTCCGCACGGGGTAAAACACATTTCTCTCTCATCATCGACTTTCGGTGGGTTTCATCGCCAACCTTTGGCAGTCTCATCATTGTTCGATTTGAAGAGTTTGTTGCCACCTCGTGCGGAGGTTTGTGGAGTGGGAAGAGTGTCGTCTTAAGGCACTCCCCCCTTCTACTTCTTCACCCATTCTTTCTCCCCCCCACCCCTTTCTTTGCTTTTCCCTTCTCCTCTCCCTTTGGCTTTGCCTCTCACTGCCTCCCATCACCTTCTCTCTAGAACCCTAGTCACTTTTCATTTGATCTTTTCCCACTAGCCTGCTTGTAGCCTTTCTTCTAGTGTCATATCCCTATCTGCATCTAGTTGTCTGTCCCTCCTTCCTTGCTACCATCATCGCCCCTCTTTTAGTTCTCTCTATGCCATCCGCCCTGGGCCTATTCATCGTCTCCCACCCCACTCCCTCGCCCCTCCTCCCCACCCAGTTCTGCCATCCCCCCACCCCCTCGTCGTTTCTCTAACCCACATTTTTCTTACCCCCCTCAATCACCTCCTATTCTACCTTTCTCCTCCTCTCTTATTGCCACTTTCCCTCTACTATCCCCTTTTTGTTTGGGTCTATTGATCCTACCCTTGGAGATCTTTCTGGTACCCATAGCGACATTTACACGCCTGAGTAGGTGAAGAATAATTTACATCAGCTTCTTTAAGATTATCTTAATGTACTTGAATGCTGCTAAGAAGATGAGTGTGGAAATAGATACGAAGATCCATCAAATTATCATATCATATTGGTTTTCTTAATCATGTTTTTATGAGTGCGTGCAAATGCATTTTGCAAATTCAAGTCTGGCCAAATGCTAATCGAGCCATGGAGGCGAGAGATGAATCGGCAATCGCAGAATGTAGTCATGCCAGCCACGTAAGTGACAAAGTGTTCTATCTTCGAGAGTCGAAGAGTTTTAAGTCTCTTTGCGCTCTATTTGACTTCGTCAAGTGAAAGTGATTGTCGGGTTTGCACCAATATCACTCCGTTGTCTAAGCACAATGATATTAATTATATCTCTCTGAGAGAGAGTTTTCTTGATTAATCATCAAAATAAATAGCCTTATGACCTGAAAATGAGACATCCGATTAAAAGTGCGGAAGGGCATCTTGAAGTTAAGCCAAAGTAGCAATAAGAAAAGATGTCTATTTGGTTGCATTTAACTCATTGTGGTTGTTATCGTCTTATGCATCGTCATTTGATCTATCTATTATCATTATTTGTTCATTCGTTCCCTTTCTTTTATTCCAAAGTGATTTCAATGTGCTATTTCTGTTCTATTTGAAACATGTAATTATAGTTATGTTCATGATCCAACATTATTCAGTCATTGTGTGCCCAGTTAGCAACACAGGCACAACTCATTCAGTGAGATATGCACAGCTCATTCGGCGAAATATACACAGTCCATTCAACATGCGTAGTTCATTCAACAAGACATGCATAATTCATTCGGCAAGATATGTATAGTCCATTCGATAGGTCACACGCAATTCATTTGGCAAGACATGCATAGTCCATTCGGTAGGTAATGCACAATTCATTTGGCAAGACATGCTCAGTCCATTTGGTAAGACTTGCACAATTCATTTGGCAAGACATGCATAATTCATCCGGCAAGACATACATAGTCTATTCGGTAGGTCATCTGCAATTCATTTGGAAAGACATACATAGCTCATTCGACAAGACATAATTGAATGGACAGACAATATTGAATTGGTACAACATGACCGAATCGATAGGACATGATTGAGTCCGCAGAATCTGACTGAATCAGTAAGACTGTTGAATCAATAGAGCTCAGTTGAATCGGCAAGATTTTGACTAAATCGCAAGACACTGTTGAGAGGTTGCCAACTCACTCAATCAGTGAGGATTTCAAAGGGGCCATGCTGACTCAAATGCGCGGAAAAAAAAAAAATCAACAACATCTTCCCTTATTTCATGGGGGGGGGGGGGGGGGGGGGGTTTTGCCATATATGGCGTCACTCAAATAGCATATGGGCGGTGTCGGTCCCCGAAGGTCTCAAGGCGAACGAGGAGGCGGCGTCCATCCCTGGAAGCGATGAGAGAGTGAGTGAGTGAGTGAGAGAGAGAGAGAGAGAGAGAGAGGAGAGAGAGAGAGAGAGAGAGAGAGAGAGAGAGAGAGAGAGAGGGGAAAATGGGGGGGGGGGGGGGGTTAGCGATAGACATTCCGACAGAAGAAGTTCCATCAGAATATCCGTCGACATTTTTGATGGATTCTTCTGACGAAAGGAAACTCATCGGCATTATCGATAGAATTTCTGGCGGATTGAGTTCCATCGAAAATTACTATAGATATTTCCGACAGCACATTTTCTGTCAGAATTTTCGATGGTATTACCGACGAAATATTCGGTAATGCCGCTTTTTCTTGTAGTGTGTTGATTCCCGAGACATACTTACAAAAGAATCGATAAATATTTGGGCCATGGGGCTCAAAATATTGGGAAAACACGACGTCACATCATTATTGATATTTCTTTAAGGCTAGATACTTGTAGACCAACGAGTGTAAGGGAATCCAGTCTCATGAGTCATACACCTAACCAAGAGCACACATTCATATTAAAATGAAATGAACAATACCACACACAACCCGGACAGTAACTGGCCCTATATAAATTCAAAACACCAGATATTGATATTGTATTATCTAACTTGAGTGTTTGAAGCTGACGCGGAACACATGGTGTAAAAGGGAAGAGAATGCTCATTACCCCTACGTCAGATATATGAATGCACAGATAATACTTCTCACAATAAATTGGACATAAATAATAATCATATACAATCAAACGTTTGAATTAATCTAGGGGAAATAGCCATCAACACATGTTTGAGATCTCTTATAAGTAGAGTTGTTAATGGGCTGGGCTGGCCTGACAGATCCACAGATTTGGCCCGATTTTGGATCGGGTCGCAAAATTTTTTTCGGCCCATGAATTTTTAGTAAGGCCTAAAAATCCAACCCGACTAAACCTATGGGCCGAACTTGAATTTTGAGTTTGGCTCGATGGGCCGGCCCGACCCATTCTATTTTTTTATTTTAAAATCTTAAATTTTACTTAGTTAAAATTATGTTATTTTACTTATTTAAAAGTTAAAAACTCTCTTTTCAAACAAATTAAATAAGTAACATCAAAACTCTATTTAATTGAGTGGGATTATAAATTTTATATTATTAAATATATTATATTTATTATTAATTTAATTTTATTTAAGTATTGATATTCGAACTGAGTCGAGCTGGGTCTTATTCAAGTTTTACAATTTTGTAAAAAAATTGAACCCGACTCAACATTGTTGGAACTTGAGCCAAACTTAGACTTTTATATTGATAAGTTGGATCTGAGTCGGACTCATCTAAGCTCAACCAGAACTTGGCCCATTGACAACTCTGCTTACAAGTGGTTGGATATTAGAAAACCCAACTCACGGTTGGGGGAAATCCTATGTCTGATCATCATATATATAAAAAAACAAGTTCTCACAGTATCACTCATTGGGAAGGGGAGATACTATTCTCTCCATTTATATATAAAGAAAACGCACGATCTTAAAGATGTCGGCATATGATACAAACAGTGACATGCTCTCCTTTTTAAAAAAGAACAAATGTCACTACGATCGAGATAAACATATGCATAGAGAATGTGCCATATAGATTAAAAAAAATGTAAATGAGCAAATAAGAAGACAAGTAAAGGGAGAGCAAGTATAGATCTATTATTCCTGGAACGAAACGTAAGTGGTTGGATAAATTAGATAAATAATTTGTTCGACTATTTAGCGATTGGTAGATGCATAAAAAATTTTATGTATCATCAATGACATAATTTGTCCGACAAATAATTTATCTAACCAACCGTATAAATAGCATTTCTCTTTGTACGCCTTAATTGGCAACCGACTTCCCATTTGGAGTGTTGGGGGGCCACCCAAGGTGTCATCTCATTTTTGATGGACCAGTCAATTTTGGACTTTCTCATGTACTTCAACATTTTATCCCTATTTTGAGCTACCAATTTTAATGTCCACGATGAGGTACATCTCTACTTGATAAGTCTGTGGATCCTTTTACACAAAGATTATAGAGCTGCAGATTTAACTTGTGTAAAAGGAGGAGGGGGCGGCACAATGTGGGGGGGGGGGGGGGGGGGGGAATTAGGGGGGCATAGTTGAGAGAGGAGGAGGGACGGGTACGTGTGTTTTTTTAAAAATTATTTTATTTTTATTTTGAGAAAAAATTATATGAAATAAAATTTTTTAAAATAAAAAATATTTATCAAATGAGTCTATCCGTTCATTTTTTAATTTAAAAAAATTAATAAAAAATACAACCAAACTCCTTATTAATAAATGGAACGATAGCTCCCCTTTTTACGTAAAAAAATATTGGGGGCGATCCTTCCCGATTAGGATTGGGCCCAACTGCCTCTTGTTTTGCATGCTTTTTTCGCCGACAAATTAAGGTGGAGATGGTGGCCCGAGCACAGTGGAGGCTGCATTAAGATCACTGGATGAGGTTTTACAACGGGGAGGGAGATAGTGAGAGAAAGATGTGGCCAATAAATAGCCTAAGATTTTTTTACTTTCCACTTATCCAAAGCCATTTATTACCACAATTTTTGATGAGAGAGACATACAGATGCCCACAAAGATCTCTCTCATTCACTTGCATGGTGCTAGCGGCTTCCCGCACAGGCACCTATTGTGGAAGAACTCGTACTCGGTGAGGCTGTCGAACACCCCACCCTGCGGGATCTCCCCGCAGAGCCGGTTGTAGCTGACGTTGAAGCTATGCAGGCCGTCGAGCTTTGCCAGCTGCGTCGGGATCTTCCCGTAGACCCGGTTGTGGTTAAGTTCGAGTCTCCCCAGGTTGGACGAGAACTGGGACTTGGACAGGTCGAATTCCAACTGGTTCCTGCTCAAGTCGATGAACACCAAGATCGAGGACGTCCAGCCGCCCGTCTGGAACAGCACCGACGGGTCGCCGGTGAGCTGGTTGCGCGACAGGTCAATCTGAGAGATGTTTGATCCCTTGAAGGACTGAGGAACAGGACCCGTGAGGTTGTTGTGGCTGAGCCGGATGTAGAGGCCGTCGGGGTGGTGCAGCAGCCCGATGGACTCCGGGATCGTTCCTGTGAGCCGGTTCCTGTCCAGGAAGATCGCCTGGAGGTGGGATGGAGCCGGTGATCTTGTTGAAGGAGAGGTTGATGTACTCGAGCTTGGCCATACGGCCGAGGAAGTCCGGGAGGGGCCCCGAGAGGCTGTTCCAGTCCATCCACAGCATCTTGAGGTTGGTTAGTTTGGTGAGCGCCGGTGGGAAGGTCCCGGTGACGTTGGGGGACTTGCGGAGGATGAGGGTGGTGAGGTAGGGGAGGTCCCCGACGGCGGCCGGGAGCGGGCCGGCGGCCTCGGAGTAGGAGATATGGATGGAGGTGACGCGGCCGGTGTCAGGGTCGCACTCCATGGCTAACCATTGGCTGCAGCAGTCGGTGTCGGCGGTCCAGGTGATGATGGTGTAGGGGTTGCCCAGTGCCTTCTTGAAGCGGAGGAGGGCTCGCTTGTCGGCAGAATTGCAGCGGGCGGCGGAGAGCGCAGTGGGGAGGTAGGAAAGCAGCAGCAGCAGCGGGAGAAGCTGCAGTACTAACCGAATCAGGAGAATGGGAGCCATGCTGCCGCCAGTGGGATTGGTTTGGTGGTGAGTTAAGACCAATGGAAGGACCTGGTTTTATAGGGAAGGAGATGAGAGCCTCCCCCAGTTACGGCCATTGGAGGCACAAGCATGATACAGGGAAGAGAAATATTTAGTGTCTTTGAGGGATTATAATATCTCCCCTCATTCTACTTTTATAAATCTCAAAGATAAATGACACATCCGGTGAATGTGCTCAAGTTAATGTGGTCGTCGCATCTGTTCTTCACGGGACCATGAGTACTGTGCTGGTGAGCTGGACAGCAGAAATATATGCCATATGGGACGCCAGGAGTCCAGGACATGATAAACATGTGTGGGTGCTGATCTGATTGGGAACCCTGCCTTGGGTACCGGTGATAGGGCTGCCAACGGGTCGGAGTCGGAATCGGAAATGGATGTTTCGCTTCCTATAAGAAATTTTAGAGTCAGAATCGGACACGGAAAAGGGTGTTTTCGCTTCTGCCTCCATTTTCGCTTTATATCGGAAAATCGAAAAGGGAAATGGAAACAAAACGAAAATTTCGGATGTAACAACATCTATAGAATTATACTTTATTTATAAATTTACAAGTACATTAATTATTAAATTTATGAATAATTTTAAATGTAAATTTAATAATCTTTTCTACCATATCTTCTCCATCATGTACATTATAATGACCCTTACTAAATGAAGTATAACAAGATCAAATTAGTATGATAAAATCATATAGTTATATATAATGGTTGAGTAATAGATAATCAATATATGTAGATATAAATAGGGAAAACTAATTGGGGGTACTTGTCAGAGGGTGTTACTTTTTTCCTCGTCCCTATCAGAATACTGGAAGACGTAGAGTCCTTAATTTTTTGCCTGGTTTAATTTGGAGTCCCTACTTTTGAGACGTCACCATTTACGACCCTCGATTCACAAGTTTCATCTCTTTTGCATCCGTCTCTTTTTTCCTTTCCCGTCTTACCTTTCCGTCCTTTCGAATGCAATGCAGTGACATGTTTGCCTTTCTATCTGCCTCCGCCATCCATGAAAGTTGGACTTACATAACGTGTATCGCACTTACATAACGTGTATCGCACTTACATAACGTGTGTTTCGCACTTACAGCAACCATTGACATCACTTACACATTGTAGGTAAAGAATAATTATAGAAGATTTTAATTCATTTAGGATTGTCGAGGGGGTTGCTACAAGTTCTTTTGTTGTGACCTATTTGTTTGCACATTGAACAAATATACGCATTTGAAAGGACGGAAGGGTAAGACGAGAATGGGAAAAAGAGATAGATGCAAAAGAGACAGAACTCGTGAATCGAGGGTTGTAAATGGTGACGTCTCAAAAGTAGGGACTCTAAATTAAACCAGGTGAAAAGTACGGACTCTACGTCTTCCAATATTCTGACAGGGATGAGGAAAAAGTAACACCCTCTGACAAGGACCCCCAATTAATTTTCCCATATAAATATTATTAGAGAAAAAAGCTACCATATATGATGATACGAGAGAGTGATCACTAACCAATAATTGGGACAAGAATAGATGACATTTACATATAGATGGGAGGTGAGAGACAATGAGTTAAAAATTTAAGAGCCAAAGCTTCGAGTTTGAGGAGATTTTATTATAACAATATTATATAATATATATTAAAAGTTTTCGAAAACGGAAACGAAAAAGCGGATACGGAATTGGGTGTTTCCGCTTCCGCATCCTATAAGAATTTGGATATCCATTTTCACTTCCGCTAAGTTATCGGAAAGTTCTTTTCGGAGTTCCGCATCCTATAAAAAATGCAGAAATGGGTCGGCTAAGCAGAAATCGGAGGTCCATTGGCAGCCCTAACCGGTGGCGTGTTATGATGGCAACGTCGTCAAGATGAGGTTTATATTTCGTTCTTGTCCCTTCGCAAGATTAAACGATGGAGAATTAAGATCATTCAATTTTGAAAAAGGTTTTTTGCACTTAATATGATTAAACAATAAATTTATATGACATCTAACAATTAGATTGTTACTTTATTATTTCTTATATGAAGAGTGTCACATGAGCTAATATGCAAGTGCAATAAACCTTTCTCTTAAATTTTTGTTTGATGTTCCTTTGGGATCGGACAACCCTTTGTGAACTATACTTCTGTACTTTGCAGAAATGCAATAAATCTTTCTCTATATGTATAGCATCTATTCTAATTATTATTGGATGAGATCCATGGAGAGGAGAGATCTAGGCTCCCTTAATTAGTTGCCCAGATTATAAGGCATGGTTATCAAGCTCGGGCTAAAATAAGATTGTACAATTACTAAGTTGGGCCCACTCTAAAATGCTTGGAACTAGGTTAGGTCTATCTGATAAAAATCTAATTATCAAATAGGACATAGGTGAAATCCTAGGCATCAAAAACTAGACATTATGTGTCATGCCCCGCCAATTTAGCAGCGGAATAAATCGGGGAGGCATGAACAACGAGTATGGTAATGTAAATTGCGCATACATTCGCAAATATCAGAGCAACTAATGAACAATAATTGCAATAAAACTCATCATTTTATTGATAATTCATCTAAACTATTACAACCACTAATTCAGAGCCAAAACATAGGGCTCAATGACATTATTACATTGGATAAGAAATCTAAAGCAAATATCTAACTAGACTCTAAGGTACTAAGGTCATTCCATCGCTATGACTTCAGGACGCTCATCACTCCAGTCCAATCCCGTTGTTGGGTGTATGGTCATTCCTTGACTTACCTGAAAACACAATAACAAATAACGAAGGGTGAGCGATAACGCTCAGTAGGACTTAATATCTCGTGTAAACAAGCATGCTTTAAGTGATTAATGTCTTGCAAACGTAGGTTAACTAGAGAGAACGATCATGTATAGTTGAGAGAGTAATAGTACAAGATGATAATACATTTCTCAAGAGTATTGCAAAACTAGGATGACAACATAACGAGATAGCGTGTAACAAGATAGTGTATAACAAGATAGCGTGTATCAAAATGACATGTAATATGATAGCTTGTATCAAGGTGACGTGTAACGAGATAGCTTGTATAGAGATAGCATGTATGGTTGCACCACGGTGCACTAGTCGAGTACGACAATAGTCACTTTGGGACAGTAGCCGTTTCACGATGGTACATTTCGTCTGAACTCCTCAGACTAATGTTATAACAGTCAGTGCTAACACACTAATAGCACAGAACTGGCACACTATGTCTGAACTCCTCAGACTAATAGTAAAACAATTAGATGTCTAGCCAATGTCGAGATAGTCAGAACCGGTGCAATGCATAACACCGTCAATAGCCCCTGCAGGTATTTTCGGGTGGCTCTCTGCCCCCAGGACTAGATTGGAGCCCCTCGGACACTCTCCGTGCCCTGCACACTTAGCATTAAAGTTAGTAGGTCACCAGACCCATATTATGGCGCTAGACAGTCATGTATAGTACAAGCAATGGGAGCCACAACAGCTCAAGAGTTTCAAGAGAGTACTAGATGAATAGACGAGATAGTAGAGGGAACGTGAACAGATGAGAGTACAAGGATAGTAGACGAGATAGGGGTATAATCATAAAACAACGATAAACCACGATAGTAACGGTTGCACAGCACCAGGTCGGGTACCGGCAGTCAGGTAGAAGTCACATCCGCCCATTAGCCGTGCCGCGTACACGAGCCAGATGGTCCGGCGTGATCACAAGATAAGAGAGATCTCACTAAGGCTGTTTGGATCGTACTGATCCCTAAAAGTGTAACGGGATTTAAAGGTACAACCAGCTCGTCGGCTAAGGACGTGCGCCAAAGCCAAGAAGACTTACGGAGGCCTTGACAAGGAGTCCCTGGTCCAGTCGAGAGTATTCCCGATGGAGAGGTGGTCCATGTCAAGAGAAAAGTGTGTAGAAAACGGGTCCGTCGTGCCTCGAGTGCTCGAAGGCCGAGGGAAAACGGTAACGATGTATAATCACGCGAATAAAGCGAAGACATGTGTCATTTAAATAATAGGGGAAATTAGGTAATTAATTTCACTTAATCACCAGATACATTATTGAGTAATTTAATAGGGTCAAATGGCAATAAACAATGTTTAGTGTGCAAGTGTAAAGAAATCATGAGAATAGAATAAGTCGTGCTCACGGCTTTTAAATTAATAAGAATCATTTAAATATTATTAAATAAAAATATTCAGATCATTTATTAAGCTTAACAGTACATGGTTTAACTTGTACAAGGATTAGATGGCATTTAAAGCAGGGATATAAGAGCAATTAAAGGTTCTGGCCGAAATTTCAAGAACGCGACGGACCTACCCGTCGCGATTCAAGTCGCGACAGGACGGTCGGACGCGACACGGGGCCTGGCCGGTCTGGCCCGGTCCGGAGCGAATCGCGGCGGCTCGTGCCGCCGCGTTCTTGACGCGACGCCATCGGCCGGCGCGACCCCACTGTTATCGCGGCGGGTCGCGCCGTCGCGATAACAGGTGGGTTTGCTCCTTTTCTCTTTTTCTCAGGGCGAGTCCTCTGTGATACAGGGACGTTGTAAATTTCATATAAAATAGTACGGTGATCCAAAAAGTACGAAACTAGTTTTAAACGAAAGTAGACATGTATATCTATCAACATGCACGATTAATTTGAGAATAGACAAGGTTTAGATATGCATTGATCAGGTTACATTTCGGTGACCTAAACAGGCGCAGTCAGGGTTCAATGAATTATTCAGGGATGAATACATCATGAAAAATTATGAAACCAGTGGCGTTTGAAAGCTAACAGGTAGTAATATTTATGATAATTTTATCATGGAATGATATCAAGTGTGCACAAGATTAAAAAGGAAACAAGGAGGGTCGAGTGCACAGGTCTGATAGATATTCAAAGATTTAATTCTCTCTCATGAGAGATCGAAATCAAGCAAGACCAGAGGAGTTTGAAAGCTAGTGTGATGTAGTATATCTGAAAATTTTATCATGGCATGAGAGCATGTACACATCGGGAATTAGAGAAAACATGAGATTAGGGTTCATGGTGACAGCAGGATTTCACAAATTAAATTCGCCCAAATGGGTGAACGAAATACCACGAAACCATAGGGCTTTTGAAGAGGTACATGAAGGCTACCTAGGGTAATTATTTCACGATTTTATCTTGAGAGATTGCCTACCTTTTTCGTGGAGTAAGAAAACCCTAGTTGAATGACGAAAATATGAAAACCCTTCTTGCTCCAAGCCTTCTCCTTCCTTGCTCCTTGGTCCAGATCTTCTCCTCTTCCTCTCCAAAAGTCTTAGCACGAATTTGTGGGGTGCTAGGGTCAAATGGGGGGTGTTTTGATGGCTTGTAGAGTTCTAAATCACCTAAAACTCTTTCCTCCTCATTTAATTACGAATTTCCATAATTATCTCATATTTTTCTTGCTATATCTATCTAATTGGGTAAGCGAGAGGTCTAATTTCGTGGGTAATGGTTTAGGATAGGATTAGGACTCTTATTAAGATATATATGAGTCATATTAGTGCTTTAATGATCCCTTTTTAATTAAGAGATAATATAGTTACGAATTTCCCTATTTAATTTGGGTCTCTTATATTTAACCCAATTATCTCTCATCTAAATCCCAATTTTAGATTAGGATAGAGTCCTATTGGGTTAGACTAGGGTTAGGACTCTTTTTAAGATAAGTAAGAGTTAAAATAATCATTATCTTAACCATTTTCTATTTATTACTATTTTTAGGTACGAATTTAGACTAATTACTTCTCATCTCATGATGGGCTCTTCTCATTTGGGCCCAACAATTCATGTTAGGTCCATTAATCAAACCCATTACTAATTTAACTTAATGGGTATTGATTTAGTTTCCAATTATTCACCATTTATCCTTATGTAAATATATTTATCACACTTATTCAAGTAATTTTATATTTTTGAATTGAATAAATATTATTCATGCCAATATTTCTAATATTCATCATTTGAGCAATTACTCTTGGCCCAATAACTCATGTGAGTCTAGTTGTACAACCCATATACTTACTTTACTTATTAGATTTTTAATTATCCTTTTATTAGAGAATTTATTCATGGGCCAAGATTGTCCATTGGTCCAAATATCATAATGGACTATCATCCCATATTATTTGAAGTCTACCCACATGTTTATTTTTATTTATAATCCACTTTGGGTCAGAAAATAATGGATTCTTCGACTTATTCCTTAATTATGCTAATAAGTCGCATAAATTCTTAAACTTGGTCTAAACGATTTTTCTGTGCCCAAATTTCTTGATAGGTCGTTAGAGAACATTATTTAAAGTATAACTACTATTTTTTAAAAAAATTTATAGGGGTTTATACGCATGCAATAATGATGTGTATCGTTTTAATTAATTGAATTTATTAATAGATGAAATTTCTATTTATCTATAATTTTTAATTAATGAATTTTCCGGGGTACTACATTATGGATAAAAGTCTAGTTATCAAACAAGACACAATCAACGACAGCTCATTAACAATCGGACCTGCTTAATAGAAGTTTACTTATCAAATAGGATCTATAAAAATGTCGACGAGCATCTGATCTATTGACTCCAAGGGGAGAGTCTCTTCTATCACCGTCATTGCCAAAAAAATAGCCTAGGCGATGGAGGACAACTACCAAGTTAAATATTCCAAAACACGCACTAAAGAAAACTAACCTGGCCCACTCTACGTCTACCTCGGCAAATATTATTCCAATTGATAGTTCGGCCATCTCAGGAAGAGAATTTTTTGCTTGGCCAACTCTTAAGTCGACAATAACTCAGAAGTTAAGTGGTACACACTTCTAACATAATTAGCTAATTTGCATACTAGTGGGCAACGAGAACTCCAGAGCCCTATAATATCTATTTATCTATCCACATATGCACAAAAGGGACACATCCCATGTCTGGTGTCAAATGATGATAAGTCTGTCTCCATAAATTATCATTTATTATATGTAATTTTGGTGATTAACAAAATCGAAGTTTATCATCAGACACTAATTTAATTAAAATAAGTTGGTTGTCTTCATACACTATTATCTATAGATTCAATGCATATGCTTTGTCTAGGTACACATCAACTTCCTTGATAGAACAACGATTTTCTTAGAAGAACATCGATTTCATCCCTACATCGGTTTCACTTAAACAACGACTTTTTGTGTACACAACGATTTCATAAGTAAAACAACGATCTCGGTCTCAAAACGATTTTATAAGTAACACAATGATTTCGGTCACACAATGATTTCATAAGTAAAACAATGATTTCGGTCTCATAATGATTTCCAATGATTTCATAAGTAAAACAACGATTTCGGTCTGACAACGATTTCATAAGTAAAATAATAATTTTGTTTTCACAACAATTTTAGAAGTAAAATAATGATTTCCGTCTCACAATGATTTTGTTTCACTTAAACAACGATTTGGTCGCTACAACGATTTTGTTTCACTTAAACGATGACTTGGTCGCTACAACAATTTCGTTTCACTTAAACAACGACTTAGTCGCTACAACGACTTAGTCGCTACAACGATTCGGTTGTTGATATAACGATTTGGTTGCTGCAACGATTTCATGTCTACAAGGACTTCATGATTATATCGACTTCATGTCTACAATGACTACATGATTATATCGACTTCATGAGTACAACGACTTCATGATTATATTGACTTCATGTCTACAACGACTTGATATTTATATCGACTTCATGTGAAACAACAACTTCATGTTCACAACGACTTTACTTAAACAACAACTTCGTTTCAAATAACAATTTAATCTGAACATCAATTTTATTATACTAATATATGGAATATGGTCACACCAACTTGTGTTCAACATGGATTACATTCTTATCTGTCCTATGACTTTATTATTGACTCAATATCAACGACGAATCTCTCCGTGTACAGCCTGTCTTAATAACATCACATTTGTTAAATATTCTCTTTGAATCATTTCTAAACACTCTTTAGTCTCATTCTACATGATATTTAAATGTATTTCAAATCTTTGTGGATTTCAGTCTTCCCGCGAACAACATGTCGTATCTCATGTTATCTAACATTTATTTTGACAGTACAAATCACTACACAATATATCTTGCCATATGACACACAAGGTTCTCTTTACATAATGACATAATGGCGTTTCCCCTTTGATGTATTCATATAAAGCACTACTATTAATGATGACTGATAGTTTAGACAAAGATAAATTGTCTATGTGTGAGCATTGATTGTGTGCAGGGTTTCCGATAGACACGCACGTTGCAAGAATAGACATGTCAACCTGACAAGAGGATAGAAGATTCAGACAATCTTTCCATAAGAGTGCAATTGTCAATCTGGGCATTAATGGCTGCAAGCTCACCTACTCCACACCTCAAACCAGACAGTCCAATGTGCATGAAGATGTTAGACAACAGATACTTCAACAATCAAATTAATTCAAGGAAGATATATAGAAGACTAGTCACTCCATAAAAGACAAGCGAACTTTCTTTTAAGAATAACATTGGGAAGCTTGAAGATTTTGAGGCATCTGGAAGAACCGGCTTGTTCACTCAAACCCTTTGTAACTCTTAGCTCTCCATAGAATATTGCATTGCCTTTGAGAGCTTGTGTAGTTCTGAGAGAGTCCATTTGTGATAATCTTGTGTCTCTCAAACCTCGCCTCAGATCAAGCAATGATTATAAGCTTAGTCTTGGGACCTTTCTCTTTCAACTCATTTTTCTGTGAGTATTCCTCTTTGGGGTGAAGAGAAGACCTGTTGCATTAGGTGGAGCAATCCCTCTTCAGGTAGAGAAGAGAAGGCCAGCTGTTGATGGATGTGTAAGTGTCCATAAGAAGGACTATGTCTTTGTTTAGTGGAATCCCAACTGGTTGCTTGGGGACTGAACGTAGGACTCCTTGGTATAGGAGATCCGAACCAGGATAAAAATATCATGTTGTCTGTGTGATTGCTATCATTGTCTTGATTAGCACTAACTCTAACTATCGATCTTAGTGTTGTTTGTCAAGTGTTTTCATTTATAGGAATTACTCTAAATAGTTTTTTAGCAATCCATTCACCCCCCCTCTGGACTTGCTATCTGGGCAACAAGTGTTATCAGAGCCAAGTCTCTTCAAGTAATTTGATCTCACAATCTTAAGAGCAAAGATAAACGGCAGCTCAAGGGTATGCAAAAGGTCAGTCCGTCAACATACCTCCTCTATTCGACAGTGAAGATTACAACTACTCGAAGACTCAGATGGAGTTCTTCCTTCAAGGTCTCGATTTCCAGCTTTGGTCAATCATCGAACAAGGAGACCTATTAGTAACCAATAGTAGAGATAAATGGACAGATGACGACAAGAAGAAAATATCTCAAAATAGAAGTATATTGTGCTATGCGCTAAGTAAGAAAGAATTCAACAGGATTTCAACCTGTAAGTCAGCCATGGAAATTTGGGAAAAGCTCAGACTCACATATGAAGGAACTGACAAGGTAAAGGAAACAAGAATAAATATCCTGGTAGCTCAATATGAAAGATTACAAATACAGTCAAGAGAGTCCATTCTCAAATGTACAGTAGATTCACAGACATCACCAACGATTTGGCTGGGTTTGGAAAAACTTATAAAATTGGAGACATGGTGAGAAAAATATTAAGATCACTACCAACCTCATGGACCCCAAAGGTGACAACCATAGAGGAAGCCAACGACCTTAGAAGAATGTCACTTGAAAACTCATTGGGTCTTTAATGACTCATGAGATAAACATAGAAAGGCTGGGAGAATCCTCCAGCAAGAAGAAACACAACAATGCTCTCAAGGCCACAGAAGATACATCTGATGGCGAATCAGAAACCAAAAAAAGCAATGAAAGCAGCGAAGATGAAAAAGCCTTTCTCTCCAAAAGATTATAGTGCATTCTAGCTAAGAAGAAATTTCAATCAGGAAGAAGACATTTCAAGAAGAGTAAAGACTTTAAAAGATCTGAAGGTAAAGATGTTAAAAGATCAGAACCTATATGCTATGAGTGCAAAAAGTCTAGACACATCAAAGCTGAGTGTCCAAAACTAAAGAAGATAAAATTCAAGAAGAAGGACAATATGAAGAAATTTAAAAGGTACAAGAAGAAGGCCATGGCTACTACATGGAACAACAAAAGTGACTCAGACAGTGAGTCAAGCTCCAGCGAAGAAGAAGAAGAAGATAAGGCCAACCTAGCCTTCATGGCAAACATTGAGGATAAGATAACTTCTAAATCATCCTTTACTTTTTGCAATGAATTAGATTCGGATAGCTTAGAAGATGCTTTTAATGAAAATATAGTAAATATAAAAATGTGTGTAAACTACTGAAAAAAACTAAGAAAAAATATGCTTGTCTTGAAATAACAAACTCAGATTTAAAATCTAAAATTGAACAGTTAGAGAAACAAATTTCTGAACATAAAATAAGAAGTGAATTGCTATGTGAAGATATAAAAAGTAAGAATGGCAAGATATCAAACATAGAAATATCAAGAAACCACAAGTAAACTTAAAAGTGAAATTAACTGTAACATCCCTGCCCCGTTGTGGGTTTTGCTCTCTCGGTTGTGGTCACGATAGGTCGACCAGTCGCATTTGAACGCGACGTAGCTAACTGTCGTGTTCTAGATATGAACGCGCCAGCCGCCCCTGTCGCGACAGCATTCTAAAAACAGACCGTTTCTTTTGTCGTCTTGTTGTCTGGATGGTGGAGACGCGTGTCGGCATGCATGCATGAACGCGACATACTGGCCCGTCATGATCAGATGTCAGCGTTGCATGCAAGCCACTGTCGGCTTAGAGTAGTTGAGGCCATGACTGATGCTAGCACTATGGTATTTTGATATGGCTAAACATAGAAACTTCATGTGTGCTTGATGAGTTGAGTGCTTGTTTGATCAGGTGGTCGAAGCAGCCGAGAGTGCTAGACCTCGCACTGCCACTGCCGATGCTTCAGACCAGGCCACTTTGTAGAAGATCACTGGTGCCTACACGATATAAATAGGCGACGATGCTATAGAGCGACTCGTCATTGACCCTAAGACAATGCTAAAGTGATCGTCATCAATTAGATTCACAAGTTATGAGGTGACCTTGCTCCATGTGACATCTCTCAGTTCCTAACGAGTGCCGAAGTGACCTCGTCTGGCGAACTATGAAGTTCTTGTCCATCGCGAGTGCCGAAGGGTCCTTACTTTCATATCACGTCGGTCGTCGTCTCTCAGTTCCTGAAAAGTGCCTAAGCAACCTCGTCCAACGAACTATGACGTCCACGTATCTCAAGAGTGCCAAAGTGACCTCGCCTTCACATTACGTCAGATGCCGTCTTTCGATTCCTGACGAGTGCCAAAGCAACGTCGTCTAGCGAACTACAATGTCTATGTATCTCAAGAGTGCCGAAGCGACCTCACCTTCATATCACGTCGAATGTCGTCTCTCAGTTTTTGACGAGTGCCAAAATAACCTCATCCAACGAACTACGACGTCCACGTATCTCAAGAGTGTTGAAGCGACCTCGCAGCTGACTACCAATGGTGTCAACAAATGGCAATGCTATAAAGTGACTAGCCAATTTCCAATAGTTCCATCACAATTAAATCATGCAAATGCAATAGAAATTCAACTTTTACTTACACATCGAGACAAAAACAATGTAGGTGCTCGGCATTCTATGTATGTCGACCTGCACATCTTAAACATCTGATTGGCCCCAAGACTGAGGTCTTCGACCACACGGTACAGATCCTCAGTTTGGAGTGAGCTTACGAACTCTATTTACGAGACTACTAGCATGCGTAAAACATGGTTCCCGACACCAAGTCGACGGGTGGTCGGCCTCCTGGCCCCCCAGTAGGGGGCTCGAAATCTGCCAAGGGATTCGCCATTGTCCATACGACGATGCTCTGAGTGACTCATTGTTGGCCTTCTTATCAGTCCTTTGGAGATACCTATCTACAAGACCTTGTATGCTCCAAGAAGACCCCTTTGACATTCACTGGTTTTTGAGATCATCTAAAACGGTGTGTGGGGAAAAGCGTATTGACCTTTAGTAGTGATTTTTCAAAGACGGCGTGAATGTTGCGATATGTGCAACATAGGTCGGCCCGGTCTGAGGTGACTACCGAGGTGATCATGCCCGAGGCTAGAGCCGACATGGCCAAGCTGAAGGAAGCCCTTCGAGGCATGCCGAACCGATGTGAGACACGTGTTTCGAGCTCTCGATTTGACTTGCAAAGTCTACTGAGAGGCCTTGGTTGTGAGACACTCTGATGCTCTTGTCAGTTGCTAGCCGAGCAAAATGGCCTAGCCTATGGGGTGGAACATCGTACTTGCGCCTGTGGAGTGTCTGCCTCTTTTATAGGGTTTGGATACCCGTGAATGGTGCATTAGCTATTGAAAACCGTCACCTCATCAGTTGTCATAACTGACCCACGATCAGGTTGTGGGCATTATGATGTCTGTTATTGAACACAAGATCTATGGTTAATTCATATGGATAGCGCGTGGGAGTTACGCAAGTCACACTCCCAAGATTCCTGCGGACACGTCGTACAACCATTGCCAACCTGAGAGAACATATCATCAATGACATCCCGAGACGTCAGATAAAGTCATGCCAACCTGCTTCACTGATGTATCATACTGCGTATCAATCAAGACCAAGCAGGGCACCCTTTGTCCTCGGCCAAGCTGAGGTCATCGGCCCGAAGAAAGGGTTGGTCTAGCTAAGGTTTCTTGTCGGCCTAGACGAAAACATCGTATAGCCAAAGCCATGCAAGGACATCGGCTCAAACATCATGAAAGATCTGCCTAGCCGAGAATCTTGTCAACCTGTGGGGAACATTATATATATATATATATATATATATATATATATATATATATATATGAACCTAATTAAACTAGTGTCATATCAATCTAGTGGAATCGAACTATGAAATGGATGCATAAGGTCCTAATCCTCTGTGTTCATGGCACACATAATTAGAGGTGCAAGGTATATAAATATTGTGTGTTATCACTATCCCAGATAGATTCATAGCGAGTCATTTCTTTAATTAGTTTCGTGAACTTATCATCCCCTAGATGATCAAATAGAACAACTTGGGAACAAGCCCTAGATCTGTTGACCTACCAAAAAAAACCCTAGATCTGCTGTCAATACGTGTTCCTTTACTGACCTAATGGGCCTTCCTTTTTGTGGGTGCACATCTCTGTAACGACCCAAGAATATGATACCCAGAACCCTCCAAGTACCCGACCCTTGGACCGCCACCCACGGATCCAAAGACCCAGAAGGGTTAGAAATATGTCTAGTGAGATATACAACAAGTTAAAATAGCTAAACAATATAAAGAAATACAACAGCAGAAAAAAGAATATACATAATGTCCCAGATAATAATTCAAGTGCAAGAGGAAAAAACTGACCATTGCTAATGCTGCTGACCACAAGCGGCACGATGCTGACCGTCTGAACACAAGCACCAGCTCCCTCAAACTCAAACCTGGAAGGAAGTAAGGGGGGAATGAGCTTCATGAACGAAGCCCAGCATGAAACCCAACCGCTCACCAATTCGACAGTAGAAACAAGAACAACACCACAAAACTAGGCAGGAAGAACAGTGGTACTAAATTAAACAAGCTAACTACACCAAGCGGAAAGGCATTGGTCACTCAAGTAACAAGACTACTAACTGAGTAGGTAATATAATAAAATAATAACACAATTGAGCAAGTACTAAAATAAATAAACAGAAAGTACTCTCAAGTCCACAAGTATCGCCAACACAGCACAACAACACACAGGCTCAACCTCGATAAATGTGCTCTGAGCACGCCATAAAACTACACAAGCAGATGGTAAAACCCTCGTTTGAACAACACACACTAGCCACAACCCAGCCTCTACTAGTCAGTGGCCAGGTGTGCCCACCGGCGTCTTACCGCTCATCCACGAGTCCAGGTCACCCCTCCCATCAGAGTGAGACGCGTGGACAAACATAACCACAAGCCATAGTCTCGCCGGACTATGGTCCCACGCCTGTCCTCCCGACATGGCTCTGGAACTGTCTAAGGCTAGGCAGTGAGAACAGACAAGTTGGCCCGCACTGCGACACTCCAAACTCCGTGGGACCTGGACCAAGTGAGCTCAACAAACGATTCAACGTCACTGTCCAACATTGTTTTCCCCTCCGTCTGGAGAAACACTCGACGGACACACTCGAGGCTTAGAGACCACCATCAACGGGCCCACGAGGATGGGGTCCCGGGGAACGGTAATAATCCAAAAGTGCACCGTGCGCTGGGACAAGCCCTCAAGTGTCGCAACACCAGATGAAGACTAGTAAGGCGGAATGCTGGGGAGTCAACACAAGCGTCACGGGTACGAAATGGAAAATCGGTGTAGAAACAGATCCGCAAAAGTGCCTGATTGACGGTTAACCACGAAAAGCTAATATTACCACCCCAGACAGTCGGTCAGCCCTCGGAACTCACCCCACGGGTGCCGAAAACCCCAGCGTGACTATCTAGGTCAAAAGGCCAGACGGCCCCATCGGCCTGGTCGGAGCCGACCCAGGCTAGCCCAGAAATCGAGGAAGTCAGTATGATAACTCAAAAGAAATATATTAGCACCTCGGACAGTCTGGCAGCCCTTGGAACCCACCCCGTGGGTGCTAGAAACCCCAGCACAACTGTCCAGGTCAACCGGTCAAACGACCCTATCGACCCGATCAGAGCCGACTCGGGCAGAGCCGAGAACCAAAGAACCCGGCACGACAGTCATCAACCTTGGACTAGCCCACCGGCCACAGGCTGGCACACTGCACCAGCACCCACATCCCATCCCTTCCCCGATGCCCTATTTTCGTGACAGAGAGGGGAGGAGGGAAAGGGGAGGGGCGTCGGCCATCGCCGGTCCCTCCTCGGAGACCACTCGAAAAATAGGAGAGAGAAAGGGAGAGGGGGAGAGAGAATGGGCAGTAGGGTCAGAGAAGGGGGGCTCACATCCGTCCAACGCCGGAGAGGGAAGAGGGTCCCTACCTCTACGGTAGGACCCGTTGGCGGCGATCTCCCACGGGTGATGACGGCAAAGTAGCACACCACGAACGGCGTCCTCCGTGCACGGCCTTCCAGCAGTGAACGACATGGCGGCGAGGTCTCCTCCACGACGCAACCCCGGCGATAGGGCCCCTCCAGGGCCACTGGCGGCAGCAACAACAGAGAGAGAGAGAGAGAGAGAGAGAGGCGAAGTAAGCTTGGGGAAGGGGAGAAGTGGCTTCGGGAGGGGGAAGAAGAAGGGAAGGAGGGGTGGTTGCCCCTTCTGAAAATAGGACAAGCAGCCTTTTGGAGCCCCTGCACACAATGTGTAAGGGAGAAAGGGGGACCCCTCCTCCTCCCCTCCAGAGCCTCACATCCTATCCCACTTAAAACAATTTCGTCCTCAAAATTACAAAAAAAAAGTCGAAGCATGAAAGTAAAGCAGGGGTAGGGACAACTCACTCAAAACGATTGACAACCTGAGGGAAAAGAACCTGGCAAGAAACAACCAGTACGAAAAAGGCCACTAAGTCTCACCACGACTTCCTGGTGGCCACAACAGCGACACAACCACACGTGTAGTGCTCAACCAGACAATCGGTAGCCCACACAACACATCCTAGATGGGCATGGGGCACTCAATCGGATACTGACAACTCCACAAGTGTGGCACACGCCAACCGACCAAAGACGAACGAAACACTAGCCAAAAACCACATAGTTGAAGTCATCAACAGACCCCGCCATTTAAACTAATCCGGTCACTAACCCACTCTGTCACTAGCAAAACCTGACAAAAACCATAGTCACTAGTGACAACTTGGAAAAACCTACGAGTCAACCTCAGGGCTCAGAGGGATGGCCTCACACAACTAGCCACAACTAGTATCGACCATACAACCCAAGGGAAGCCTCGCAAAGGAAAACCAGAGTCCAAGTGGAAACGGAGACGTGGAAAACCCCTCAACACATGGAATGATATCCACAACACCACTTGGTCTCTCCTAGACTTTCCTCATGGTCCGACAAGGACATCAAACGAATGCAGAGTCACAGGAAAACCAAAACAGATCACGCTCCATAAGCACAACACATAGCGACAAAGGTCGAAAAGACGTCTAAGGTTTGGTCAGAACCAAGCAACCCAAGACGTCAGCAACACTCGCAGTCAAGCACTGGTAAACTGATAGACCTCACTACCACCAAAGACACACAACGGAGGTCTCGTTATCGGCTTCCATACTCACCACCTAACACGCGTTTGGAAAAACCCACAATGGTTGGCAATGCAACCACCACGAGCTGCAACGCCAAGTGCAGGTGCCATAAAACCAACCGCCGAAAACACTCAACCACTAGAAAAATGGGAACCAGAGGAGCCAAAAATGGCAAAATGGCCTGAGTATTACTCAGACTAGCAAAGGGTACCATAACTCAACACACACAATCGAGGGGGCACCAAAGGCAGACCACAAACCAAGACTGAGCACGCCACCACCAAGGCTACAAAGCAACAAGGTAGCTAGCCAACACAGCAGCCAGACACATGGTCAAAGGCACCGCAGCTTGACTGACAATGCCCAAGCAGACTGTAACATAACAGTCCAACCGACAACAATGACAGCTCATCTCTACAGAGAGAGAGCAACAACAACCAAATCAAATACTAGGCAGCCATGGAAAAGACCACCACCAAGAACGACAAAGAGTCGTCCAAGGAGAACTCCACCAGAACAGACAACCCGAACAACCAAACAACATAGACCTTCAGAGAGAACACGACAGCAAGCAGACAATGCAAGACAGTCCTGGGAGAAACCTACACAAGAATGACCAAGGCACTGTTCTGGGAGAACCTGCCAGAATGCACCAGCCAACCAACAACACACCTCAACCCTGAGGTATCACAACAGCAACCAGAAGCGAGTACGGAACAGTCTTGAGAGAAACCCTCACCAAGACAATCAACAAATAGTTCTGGGAAAACCTCACCAGAACACAAAGCCAACCAATAACGCACCTTAATCCTAAGGGCAACAAAATAGAAATGAGCACAAAGAAGTTCTGGGAGAAACCTCCACCAGAACAAGCAAGGAAGAGCTCTGGGAACACTTCACCAGAACTCACAACCAATCAGCACAAGGCCACCAAGCAAACACAACAAGTGACACGACACACAATCAATCACATTACAAGCACACAAAGAGCATATGCTAAGTCTGAGCAACAATGATGACTCAGCAGAACACAGGGCACCCACAACTCACCTAACATGTGAGGCAACACGCCCAAGCAACCACTGCACAAACACAACCAAGAACAAGACACAACTAGGAAGAATAAGGATGTCTTCCACCAGGCCCACAGAAAATAGGCCTACACCGGTGAAGGCCACACTGCAACAGACTCTCTCAGCCATAGCGAAAACACATGCAGCCGAAATCACGCCAATGACGACCAAGAGCACCACACTAGATGATGATCAGATTATCCCCATGTAATCTATTACATTACATATCTATTTTGGTGATTAACAAAACTAAGACAATGTGCAACTCTTACAAGTTTTCTAAGAGATTTAAGCACAGAAATCAAATTCAGGAAAGCCAGAAGGGAAGCCAAACTAGTAAGTATTATTCACACTTTATCAAGGTAAGATCATAGCATCAAATTCTTCTAAGTACACATCGATTCTCTATAAGTCATACCAGTACAACGATTTCCTTATTCCATAACGATTTCCTTATGCTCATAACGATTTCATACTCATAAGGATTCACTATGTGTTTTTATCATTAAGTGATCGCAACGATTTGCCCTCACAACAATTCGTTAAGTGATCGTAATGATTTGCCCTCACATCGATTTGTTAAGTACCCATAATGACTTGCTATCCTAACGATTTGCTCTCGTAACGATTTCCTAAGTGATCGTAACGATTAGCTCTCGTAACGATTTCTTCAGTGATCGTAATGATTTGTTCTCATAACGATTTCTTCAGTGATCGTAACGATTTACTCTCGTAACGATTTCTTTAGTGATCGTACTGATTTGCTCTCGTAACGATTTCTTTAGTGATCGTAACGATTTGTTTTCATAATGATTTATTTAGTGATCGTAATGATTTGCCTTCGTAACGATTTCTTTAGTGATCGTAACGATTTGCCTTCGTAACGATTTCTTAAGTGACCGCATCGATTTTCCTTTGCAACGATTCCTTAAGTAATTGTAACGATTTGGTTGCATAACGATTTGATAAGTGAGTGCAACGATTTGCTCTCACAACGATTTGTTTACATCAATTTCTTTGTTCGCAACGATTTCTTTAATGATCACATCGACTTGCTCTAGTAACGATTTCTTAAATGACCATATCGATTTGCCTTTCATAACGATTTGATAAGGCTCATAACGATTTGCCTTTCAGAACGATTTGATAAGGCTCATAACGATTTGCCTTTCATAACGATTCGATAAGGCTTACAACGATTTATTTCAGAACAATTTCTTAAGAGTCACAACGATTTACTTTCTAAGTGAGAATAATGATTTGCTCTCACAACGATTCTCGTTTCACAATGACTCGCTAAGTCTCAGAACGATTTGATCTTGTAACGATTCTCCAAGTCTCCACATCGATTTCTTTGGTAAGAACAACGATTTGCTTATGACTCATAATGATTTGGTTATAACGACTTGATCATAATGATTTGTCTTTATAACGATTTGTTCATCATGTTATAACGATTTGTATGAGCATCAATTTGTATGCATCTGAATGCACAACGATTTACTGATGCATATAACGATTTCATTAGTCATGCTCGTTACAATTTTTGAAATATAATGACTTAATATTTCAAATAGTTTGAAAAGTCAAAAAGGTCTTCACGCATATCTTTCTGATAGCTGTGCACTGAATGTATCTCTGTAGTGCTTGCAAACGATATCTTCTATACTCATACATATCTTTTATACATCTTTTTAGAAGAACAGATTAGAACTTCCTTTTCTGTATAAAATCTTTCTAACGTTGACTGACAACAAGAGACAGCCTAGCTGTCTACTGTTTAAGTTCAATGTGTGCAGGCATCTGAAGGCACAGCCTATTACAACGTTGGAAATGGAAACCGAAGGATATCAAAGAAGATCTTCTCCTCTTGACGTGCATTAAAAGCAAAGGACTATTGAACTAGAAGCTCCTCTACACAATACAGTCTAACGTACACTTGAGCTTGGAGACAACGACTACTTCAACGGATGGATTTCAAATTGAAGTCATAAATACAAGACTGAAGCTCCAGAAGAAGAATAACGAAGAAACAAGAGAAAATACTCGCTTACAGCAATCCTCTACAAGTTTTTCTGCGAGCGTCTAAGAAGAGCCAAGCTTCATTCCTTCTGTCTAGCTCTTAGCTCTCTGCGTCCATTGTGCTAGCCTTGAGAGAGCCTCTTGTACTGAGAGAGATTATTTCTGTAGATATTTTATCCTCTCAGTCCTTGCTTCAGATCAAGCCTTGTCATGTTAGCTTGATCTAGGGGCGTCATTCTCTGAACACATTTCTTGTGTTTGTTCCCTTCGAGGAGAAGGAAGACCAGTTGGGGTGTTGGGTGTTGTAGAACCACGCTGGGGTTTGTACCAGTAGGTTTGCTTCTGAACCTATAAAAAAAGTGGACTACCTTCCTGCATGGAAAGTGAAGAAGACTTGGTGGGGTATCTAGGGTGTTGTCCCTTCGGTTGTGAAGGAAGACCTGGTGGGGTATCCAGGGTGTTGCTCCCTTCGTGTGAAGGAAGACCAGTTGCGGCTAAGTGTTGTAAGGTCCATAAGGGGGACTGTACCCTTGTTAGTGAAATCCCAAGAGATTGCTTGGGGACTGGACGTAGGACTCCTATGGAAAGGAGGTCCGAACCAGGATAAATTCTTGTGTTGTGTGCTTGCTTGCTTGTCTTTCCATTCATTCTTTTACTAACACTAACAACAATCGAAGTGTGTGTTGTGAACGTTTTTGTGAACAGGTTTCTTAGTCGACCAAAGTTTTAAAAGTCTCATTCACCCCCCTCTGGGCTTGCTAGCTGGGCAACAAGTGGTATCAGAGCGAGTCTCTTTGACAAAGAAGAAGATCCAACAATCTGAAGAGCAAAGATCAAATGGCAGCTCATAGGAATATTGAAGGTCAGTCTGTCAACCGACCCCCTCTCTTCGACGGCGAAGACTACACCTACTGGAAGACCAGGATGGAGTACTTCTTGCAAGGATTTGATTTTTACATTTGGTCGATAGTTGAAGAAGGTGATCTTTTGGTCACAAATGAAAAGGATAAATGGACAGATGATGACAGGAAGAAGATTTCTCTCAACTGCAAAGCCATGAGCATATTGTGTTGTGCTCTCAGCAAAAAGGAATTCAACCGAATCTCCTCTTGCAAATCTGCAGTGGAGATGTGGGAAAAGCTGAGAATCACATACGAAGGCACTGACAAGGTCAAGGAAACTAGAATAGATATACTAGCAGCACAATATGAAAAGTTTCAGATGCTACCCAACGAAACAATCACACAAATGTACAGTAGGTTCACTAATATTACTAATGGCTTAGCAGGCCTTGGCAAGACATACCAAATGGGAGATATGGTCAGGAAGATTCTCATATCATTACCTTCCTCATGGACTCTAAAGGTTACAACTATAGAGGAGGCCAACGACCTGAAGATCATGTCTTTAGAGAAACTCATCGGGTCCCTCATGGCCCATGAGATAAATATGGAAAGATTAGGAGAATCATCCAGTAGGAAGAAGCACACAAATGCCCTCAAAGCAGCAGAAGGCGGCTCTGAGGAACAATCTGAAGACAAAGTCAACAGTGAAGATAGTGAAGAAGAAGAAGCAATGTTGTCTAGGAGACTACAACATATCCTGGCCAAGAAAAAGAAGTACCAGTCTGGAAGGAGATATTTCAAGAAGAACAAAGATTTTGAGAAGCCAGAAGGAAAGGACTCAAAGAGAGTTGAGCCCACATACTACGAGTGTAAGAAGCCTGGACATATCAAGCCAGAGTGTCCAAAGCTCAAGAAATCTGAGTTCAGAAATAAGGATAGCAACAGAAGACCTAGAAGGCTTAAGAAGAAAGTCATGGCAGCAGCTTGGGACAACAACAACGACTCAGACAGCGAGCCAAACTCAAGTAGTGAAGAAGAAGCCAACCTGGCCTTCATGGCCAATACAGAAGAAAAGGTAACCTCTGACTCATCCTTCTTTTCCTGTAATGATTCAGATTCAGACAATTTAGAAGAAGCATTTAACGAATTATATAGCAAATATAGAGAAGTATCTAAATTATTAAAAGCTAGTAAGAAAAACATTGCACGTCTAGAAAACACTAATTCAGACTTAAAATCTGAAAATGAACAACTAGAAAAGGAGATTTATGAACTTAAAAGAAGAAATGACTTACTATGCGAAGATCTAAAAGACAAAAAGGAACAAATAATAAAATTAGAAAAACAAGAGACAGTAGATGAGCTAAAAAATAGAATTAACTTGCTAACAGAAGAGAATGGAAAATTATCTAGTACATTTGAAAAATTCACTAATGGAAAAAATTCTCTAATTCTAAAAGGTGCTAGACGATTAGGTAGAAAGAAATATGGATTAGGTTATACTCCACCTGATAATGAGGAAGGAATAAAATACCCAGAAGCATATCCAACTCCAAAATTCATACATGAACAAGACGTAGCATATAAATCAAACTTTAAATATGTTCCATATAAAAGATAACTAGAACAACATGTTGTAGTCACTGCAACAAGCTAGGTCACAGTAAAATAACATGCCTAACTAAACTTAAAAAATGGATAATCAAAAGGAAGAATGATGACACTAACCAACCAGGACCCAAAATAACTTGGGTACCTAAAGCTTGATGTTTTCATTTCAGGGAAATCCTCGAGCATCCAAGTGGTATTTGGATAGTGGATGCTCAAGGCACATGTCAGGGAATAGGAAATTATGTTCACATCTTGAAGCCGAAGATGGCACTGTCACTTATGGAGATAATGGAAAAGGGACTGTAATAGGAAGTGGATCTGTTGGCAGCAAAGGAAAGATAGTAATTGAAGATGTGCTATGCGTCAAAGGTTTGAAGCACAATTTAATTAGCATCAGCCAACTCTATGATATAGGGCATCAAATCAAATTTCAGGAATCCAAGTGCAGCATCATAAAAGGATGGAACAGTTATTTTTGAAGCCAATAGAGAGAAAAATTTGTATGTGCTATATCTAGATGAACTAAAGGATCAGGATATCTGTTTAGCGGCAAATAAGGAACAATCAACTAAGTTATGGCATCGAAGATTGGGGCATTACAGTTTGGATGGAATGAGGAAATTAATCAAGAGAAGCTTGGTTGAAGGTGTACCTAAAGTGAGCTCTAGACTGGATGGTGTCTGCGCACCTTGTGCAAAAGAAAAACATACCAAGAGTTCCTTCAAGTCCAAGACTGTGGTAACCACCTCTAAACCCTTAGAACTTCTGCATATGGATTTGTTTGGAGGACCACCGGTTTAGGAGGAAAGAACTTTGGTTTTGTTATTGTTGATAATTATTCCAGATTTACTTGGGTCTCATTCCTAGAACATAAAGATGATACTTTTAATAGTTTTGTAAGCTTCAGTAAAAGAGTACAGAAAGATAAGAATCACAACATTATTGGTATCCAATCAGATCATGGAGGTGAATTTCAGAATCAGAAGTTTGCAAAGTTCTGTGAAGATGAAGGAATCGAACACAACTTCTCATCACCAAGGACTCCACAGCAAAATGGAGTTGCTGAAAGAAAGAACAGAACCTTATTAGATATGGCAAGAACGATGCTTTCAGAATATGACCTACCAAGATACTTTTGGGCTGAAGCAGTCAACACAGCAAGCTACATCATAAATAGAGTGATGATCAGACCCATTTTGAAGAAGACATCATATGAGTTATACAAGGGAAAGAAGTCGAAGATCAGTCACTTCAGGACATTTGGATGTTCATGCTTCATCCACAACAACGACAAAAGAGACATTGGTAAGTTAGATGCCAAATCAGATGAAGGCATCTTCATGGGGTATGCTTCTAAACCTAAAGGATATAGAGTGTTTAATAAGCGTACTTTATTAATTGAGCAGTCAGTACATGTTATTTTTGATGAAAATAACCCTTCTTTGAGAAAGGAAGAAGATAGTGACAATGATGATGCATATGATTTGTCTAAGAAATTAAAGAACACATCAATTGAGGACAAGGAAGATCCACCTCTGGAAGACTTGCAGAAAAAGGATATCGAACATGAAAGTCTTCCAAAGGAATGAAAATACAAGAAAGATCACCCACCTAAAAACATTATTGGTGATCCATCTGTAGGGATAAAAACAAAAGGTAATGTAATTCCTTGTGATTATCTAGCTTTTGTTTCTCAAATAGAGCCGAGAACAGTCAATGAAGCTCTTACTGATGAATCTTGGATATTAGCCATGCAAGATGAACTAAATCAGTTCAAGAGAAACCATGTATGGTCACTTGTTCCTAAACCATCAGATCATCCAGTGATTGGCACCAAATGGGTGTTCAGAAATAAATTGGATGAACTGGTGTGATCTTAAGAAACAAGGCCAGATTGGTAGCTCAAGGCTATTCCCAAGAGGAAGGCATAGATTTCGATGAAACCTATGCACCTGTAGCTAGACTTGAGGCTATTAGAATTTTATTGGCTTATGCTTCAGCTTTGGATTTAAAATTATTTCAGATGGATGTAAAATTTGCTTTTCTGAATGGTTTTATTAAGGAGGAAGTTTATGTAGAACAACCTCTAGGATTTGATGATATTGAACTTCCAAATCATGTTTTTAAATTACACAAAGCATTATATGGTTTAAAACAAGCTCCTAGGGCCTGGTATGAAATGCTTAGCTCATTCTTATTGAACCATGGTTTTGTTAGAGGACAAGTAGATAGTACATTGTTTGTAAAAACTGAAGTCAATCACATATTGCTAGTTCAAATTTATGTAGATGACATAATATTTGGTTCTAATAACGAATCTCTTTGCAAGTATTTTGAGAAGCTCATGCAGGGAGAATTTGAGATGAGCATGATGGGAGAACTCACCTACTTCCTTGGGTTACAAATCAAGCAAGGAAAGAAAGGTACTCACATCTGTCAAGCCAAATACACCAGGGAACTCTTAAAGAAAATTGGATTCGAAAATGCCAAGCCACTGTCAACACCAATGAACACATCAACAAGGATAGACAGTGACAAGGATGGTAAGAAGGTAGATCAAAAGATCTACAGAGGTATGATAGGTTCATTACTTTACTTAACTGTCAGCAGACCTGATATTTTGTTTAGCGTATGCATGTGTGCTAGATATCAGGCAGATCCTAGAGAATCCCATCTAATTTCAATTAAAAGAATCTTTAGATATTTAGCTAGAACTCATGACTTAGGCTTATGGTATCCAAAATCATATCAAATCATTTTGGTAGGATACTCTGATGCTGACTATGCTGGATGCAAAATAGATAGAAAAAGCACCAGTGGTTGTTGTCAATTTCTTGCAGGATGTCTGATTTCTCAGTCCTCAAAGAAGCAAAATTCAGTAGCTCTATCTACAGCTAAAGTTGAGTATGTGGCTGCTAGAAGCTGTTGTACACAACTTCTATGGATCAAACAGCAACTTGAGGATTATGGGCTATATATCAAGACAATCCCCTTATTATGCAACAACACCAGTGCTATAAATCTCACCAAGAATCCAGTACAACATTCAAGAATCAAACATATAGAGGTCAGATATCATTTCATTCGTGATCATGTAGCCAATGGTAACATAGACATCTCTTTCATTGACACAAATAATCAGTTAGCAGATATCTTCACAAAAGCCTTACCTGAAGAGAGATTTACTTCTCTTAGAAGGGAGATAGGCATGTGTAAATTGTGAAAGATCTATCTGTATAAAACTGAAATATTAATTTTCAGAACATCAAGAATTTTTCCTCCTTGAGTTAAACAAAATTCAAAACATTGCCTGTTTGCTTAAATATCCTTGGGGACCCACACATTTTAAAATCTTTATCAGTCCCGCAATCAGTTATTTGGTAGAAGCTCCCAGTAAGGGGGTGCAAGCGAATGATCATGAAGACTTAGAAGTAGAAGATGCTCCGAGTAAGGAGGAGCAATCCTTTGACAATCTATCCTTGCATCCCTTTTGTCTCCTGCTTTCTATCATCCTATACCTCCTCAGGATTCAATTCAATATAGTTTGAGTGATCTCTCATTCATCTTTCTTTTTCTTCTTTGTCTTACAGTTTATCTTTTTGCTTAATGACAAAAAGGGGGAGAAATATAATATTTCTGAAATACAATTCTTTGCTTTCTCGCAATTTCACTTAGATTTATTTCAGAATACTTATATTTATTGTTATATTTTGTCATCACCAAAAAGGGGGAGATTGATGATCAGATTATCCCCATGTAATCTATTACATTACATATCTATTTTGGTGATTAACAAAACTAAGACAATGTGCAACTCTAACAAGTTTTCTATGAGATTTAAGCACAAAAATCAAATTGAGGAAAGCCAAACTGGTAAGTATTATTCACACTTATCAAGGTAAGATCATAGCATCAAATTCTTCTAAGTACACATTGATTCTCTATAAGTCATACCAGTACAACGATTTCCTTATTCTGAGTCTCTAAGTCTTAGAACGACTCTCTAAGTCTCAGAACGATTTGATCTTGTAACGATTCTCCAAGTCTCCACATCGATTTCTTTGGTAAGAACAACGATTTGCTTATGTCTCATAACGACTTGGTTATAACGACTTGATCATAACGATTTGTCTTTACAACGATTTGTTCATCATGTTATAATGATTTGTATGAGCATCGATTTGTATGCATCTAAATGCACAACGATTTACTCATGCATATAACGATTTCATTAGTCATGCTCGTAACGATTTCTGAAATATAATGACTTAATATTCGAATAGTTTGAAAAGTCAAAAAGGTCTTCACGCATATCTTTCTGACAGCTGTGCACTGAACGTATCTCTGCAGAGCTTGCAAACGATATCTTCTATACTCATGTGTATCTTTTATACATCTTTTTAGAAGAATAGATTAGAACTTCCTTTTCTGTATAAAATCTTTCTAACGTGACTGACAACAAGAGACAGCCTAGCTGTCTATTGTTAAGTTCGTAATGTGTGCAGGCATCTGAAGGCACATTCTATTACAACGTTGGAAATGGAAACCGAAGGATATCAAAGAAGATCTTCTCCTCTTGACGTGCATGAAAAGCAAAGGACTGTTGAACTAGAAGCTCCTCTACACAATACAGTCTATCATACACTTGAGCTTGGAGACAACGGCTACTTCAATGGATGGATTTCAAGTTGAAGTCATAAATACAAGACTGAAGCTCCAGAAGAAGAATAACGAAGAAACAAGAGAAAATACTCGCTTACAACAATCCTCTACAAGTTTTTATGCGAGCATCCAAGAAGAGCCAAGCTTTATTCCTTCTGTCTAGCTCTTAGCTCTCTGCGTCCATTGTGCTAGCCTTGAGAGAGCCTCTTGTACTGAGAGAGATTATTTCTATAGATCTTTTATCCTCTCAGTCCTTGCTTCGGATCAAGCCTTGTCTTGTTAGCTTGATCTAAGGGCGTCATTCTCTGAACACATTTCTTGTGTTTGTTCCCTTCGAGGAGAAGGAAGACCAGCTGGGGTGCTGGGTGTTGTAGAACCACGCTGGGGTTTGTACCAGTAGGTTTGCTTCTGAACCTGTAAAAGAAGTGGGCTACCTTCCTGTCCGGAAAGTAAAGAAGACTTGGTGGGGTATCCAGGGTGTTGTTCCCTTCAGTTGTGAAGGAAGACCTGGTGGGGTATCCAGGGTGTTGTTCCCTTTGTGTGAAGGAAGACCAGTTGCGGTTGGGTGTTGTAAGGTCCATAAGGAGAATGTACCCTTGTTAGTGAAATCCCAAGAGATTGCTTGGGGACTGGACATAGGACTCTTGTGAAAAGGAGGTCCGAACCAGGATAAATTATTGTGTTGTGTGCTTGCTTGCTTGTCTTTGCATTCATTCTTTACTAACACTAACAACAATCAAAGTGTGTGTTGTGAACATTTTTGTGAACAGGTTTCTTAGTCGACCGAAGTTTTAAAAGTCCCATTCACCCTCCCTTTGGGCTTGCTAGCTAGGCAACACTAGACTCGTCTGCAACTGTCCTCCTTACAAGGAAGACCTTCACAAGTGACTCCATCATCAACAGCACAACCAGCATGCACCAACCAGGGACCACACTCCCCACGCACGTGACACTGCAATGGCAACAACCCCACTATAGCGCCCACTCGAATTCCTACTGAAAATAGCCCACGTGCAAAACACGATCAAGGCACAAGCCTAACACTAATACCTCACGGACGGTGTTAGCAACGTACTTGAACTATTTTCTAGGATTGCCATAGCAATTAACCTATTGTAAATCTCCAAAGACAATGCCATGATACCAACTGTAACGACCCAAGAATCTGATACTCATAACCCTCCAAGTACCCGACCCTTGGACCGCCACCTATGGGTTCGAAGACCCGGAAGGGTTAGAAATATGTCTAGTGAGATATACAGTAAGTTACAATAGCTAAACAATATAAAGAAATACAACAGCGAAAGAAGAATATAGATAATGTCCCAGATAATAATTCAAGTGCAAAAGGAAAATATTGACCATTGCTAACGTTGTTGACCACAAGTGGTATGATGCTGACCGTCCAAACACAAGCACCGGCTCTCTCAAACTCAACCTGGAAGGAAGTAAGGGGGGAATAAGCTTTGCGAACAAAGCCCAGTAGGGAACCCAACCCCTCACCGTTTCGACAGCAGAAACAAGAACAACACCACCAAACTAGGGAGGAAGAACAGTGGTACTAAAGTAAACAAGCTAACTACACCAAGCGGAAAGGCGCTGGTAACTCAAGTAACAAGACTACTAATTGAGTAGGTAATATAATAAAATAATAACACAACTGAGCAAGTACTAAAATAAATAAACGAAAAGTACTCTTAAGTCCATAAGTATCGCCAACACAGCATAACAACACATAGTCTCAACCTCGATAAACATGCTCTGAGCATGCCATAAAACTGCACAAGCAGATGGTAAAACCTTTGTCTGAACAACATACACTAGCCACAACCTAGCCTCCACTAGTCAGTGGTCAGGCGCGCCCACTGGCGTCTTACTGCTCGACCACGAGTCTAGGTCTCCCCTCCCGTCGGAGTGAGACGCGTGGACAAACACAACCACAACCACAAGCTGTAATCGGGTTGGACTACGGACCCATGCTTGTCCTCTCGACATGGCTCCGGAACCGTGTAAGGCGAGGCACTGAGAATGAACTAGCTGGCCCGCAACACGACACTCCAAATTCTGCGGGACCCAGACCAACTAAGTGAGCTGAACAAACGACTCGACGAACGCACTCGTAGCTCGGAGACCACCCTCAACGGGCCCACGAGGACGGGGGTCTCAGGGAGCGGTAACAATCCAAAAGCGTACTGTGCGCTGGGACAAGCCCTCAAGTGTCACAACACCAGGCGAAGACTAATAAGATGTAGTGCTAGGGAGTCAGCACAAACGTCACGAGTACGTAATGGAAACTCGGTGCAGAAATAGATCCGCTAAAGTACCTGATTGACAGTTAACCATGAAAAGCTAATATTACCACCCCGGATAGTCGGTCGGCCCTCGAAACTCACCCCACAGGTGTCGAAAACCCCAGCACGACTGTCCAGGTTAAAGGTCAGACGGCTCCATCGCTCGGTCGAAGCCGACCCAGGCAGGCCCAGAAACTGAGGAACCTGGTATGATGACTCAAAAGACATATATTACCACCTTGAACAGTTTTTCGGTCCTCGAAACCCCCCCGTGGGTGCCAGAAACCACAGCACAACTGTTCGAGTCAACCGGTCAAACGGCCCTATCGAACGATCGCGGTCGGAGCCGACCGGGCGGACCCAAAAACCAAGGAACTCGGCACGATGGTCATCAACCTCGGACTGGCCCCTGGCGCAGCCGAGACAACCCCAATGCTGAAAATGGCACGAAAAAATGGACTCTGAGTGGCCCAAAATTGCCCAAAAAGGGGGCTAGAAACCCTGCGCAGCGCATTGCGCCGCAGTCAAGGGTGCCCAGGCACCCAGCGCAATGCGCTGGTGGGGCAATGGCTGGCGCAGTGCGCCAACCAGCCACAAGCTGGCGCTCTGCACCAGCTCCCACATCCCATCCCTCCCCCGATGCCCTATCTCCACGGAAGGGGGGAGGAGGGAAAGGGGAAGGGGAAGGAGAGGGGCACCGGCGCGGCCCCCCGGTGGCGAGGGAGGGGCGTCGGCCACCGCCAGTCCCTCCCCGGCGACCACTCAAAATAGGAAAGAGAAAGGGAGAGGGGGAGAGAGAACCGAGAGCATGGTCAGAGAAGGGGGGGTCACGGCAGCGCACAAGGGGAGGCGGAGATCCGACCGACACCGGAGAGGGAGGAAGGTCCCTACCTCGGCGGTAGGACCCGCCGGCGGAGACCCCAGGAGATGGCGATCTCCCACAGGGGATGATGGTAGAGCAGCACACCGCGCACAGCATCCTCCGTGCGTGGCCTTCCAATAGTGAACGACGCAGCGGCGAGGTCTCCTCCATGGTGCAACCCCGGCGGCAGGGCCCCTCCAGGGCCATCGGCAGCAGCAACAATAGAGAGAGAGAGAGAGAGAGAGAGAGAGAGAGAGAGAGGAGAGCGCGAGAGAAGCGAAGCAAGCTTGGGGAAGGGGAGAAGTGGCTTGCGGGAGGGGAAGAAGAAGGGAAGGAGGGGGGGTTGCCCCTTCCGAAAATAGGCCAAGAGGCCTCTTTCGGAGCCCCTGCACACGATGTGCCAGGGAGAAAGGGGACCATTCCCCCCCCCTCCAGAGCCTCACAATCTCCATCGCACTGTTTAACACACCAATTAAGTAAAATGTACCACAATCCTCTCTTTTATGCAGTATTTTTGACCTCCTCCTAACAAACGTGATACGACACATTTTTAATTGTGATGTTACTTCAGTGTGTCAATAAACTCCTGAAATTTCATTATAACATCAGCCATTTTGAAGAAAACAAATATTTCAACGTCCTCATCAATGCAACAATCTTCAATTTGTCATAGTGCTTATGCTTATTATCATCCTTGTTTCTCGTAGGGCATTATGTTGGAGTCTTGGCTTCCTTCTTTATTGGATGCTACACCTGCTACACCTTAAACGACCATGTGCCAATTATGATCCACCACCCAATAGCTTCTGCAATAAGCAAAACTCATTATTTCTAGTTGGATGTTTACAAATTGTCTTCTCTGGCTAGCATTGTCCCTCCATTTTCAGATTATGTTTAAGAACCTCATTACTCTGTAATTTTTAGTTGAACTCTCTTATTTCATCTTACCTAAGTCTTAATCAAAATTTCAAAAAAAAAAGTCATGTTATCTCTCATGAAAACTCTCTCTTTCTCTCTCTATCTTTCTATCTCTTTCTCTCCCTCTCTTTTTTTTGACACAAGATGCCAGTTCTTCTATTTTGTTGGGGAACTGCCATCCACAAACTTAATTTCATGGGAGAGAGCAGAATATTCTCAGCGTTACAAATCCATGTAAGTTTCATCTTAATTTGACAGCATATATTAATCAAAGAAGATTACAAAAAATAATGCGAATGAAAGATATGCAAAAGTTTTGCGAGGAGGAATCCTTATCAAAGGATCTTGAAGAGGGATGATCATGAATCTTGGTGTTGACTGTTCGATTGTCTTCAAATTTGGGAAGATTGATATCATTTGAGTTCGTCAAAGAGTGATTGCAAGAAAAAGCAAAAGATCAAGGGTGTTAGAAGATAAAACTCAAAGAAAATGTTTCCATATCTAAGTCAATAAGATAGACAAGGATCAAGTCACAAGAAAGAGAGGAGGCAATTTAAAATTGTTCTCCACTATTTTGAATGTTTAGAATCTCACATCTTTTTCAAGGGGATTATATGGATATTAGCTTCCTCAAACGGATCCACGAGATGTGGCGATTGATAAGGCCGAGACATGGGTGAAACTCTCAACGGAGTGGCCATCTAGGATTCTCTAATGTGTTAATTATGAGATTTAGGGGTCCCAATCATGGATAATCATGAGTGAATTCTCACTTTCATCTTTATGGCTCCACATCCACCCATTCATATAAAGTGTGCCAACTTTAAAATAGGATAAGAGTCTTGACTATTTTAATCTTCTTTGGGTCAAACTAAGAACCTACCTAGTTAACCTCTCTTGTTAAGTCAGATTTTTCTTAGGTTTAGAGACTCCGAATTAAGGGCATTCTTAATGAAGCAATTACATCTCCAGACTAAAGCCTTGCCGATTTAATGGAGTAACATTAACTAGTGCGTTCCAAAGGCAATGTTTTGAGTTATTCACTTTCTATCCTAGGGCTTCATGTTGAGTTAGGGAGCCCTTCTTGTGGGTGATACTGTGAAGCTCAATGGTGTTTCTTGGACCACACTTATTATTTGAACTCTCTTTAAATGAGACGTAGTTGAATGATTGAGTTGTCATCTATTAAGTCCAATTCAACAATTAAATCTTCAATTTTAAGTTAGAAGGTCAAAATTTTCTCTCTCCAGATCTTTTATTTCCCTTCCCATACTTTTTTTTGAAAGAATTTCTCCAAGATAAGGGAGAAATAGAGTGTGAATAAAATGTAACTGAATTGTGCAAGGTCTACGATGATAATTCTGTGTTTCTCAGATGACCTGGACTTTACATGGAAGTTAAAAAGCTACCTAAAAGCACTACAACGCTGGGACGAGACCCTCGAACAGAGTTGATCTTATCTCCCAGTTGCCATACGAAAGCTCGACCCAGACGTTTCTAAAACTTTTCCATTTGTGAACTGTCATTTATTCTCGTGATCAGATTGCCTCTGACCACTACATGGCTCCCAAATCCCATCTGCACACACCCCCCTCTCTCTCTCTCTCTCGCTCGCTCACTTGCACGGTGGCAGCGGCTGACCGCAAAGGCACTTGTTGTGGAGCAACTCAAGCTTGCTGATCTGGTTGAACACCCCACCCTGCGGGATCTCCCCGCATAGCCAGTTGTAGCTGAGGTTGAGCGACTCCAGGTCCTCGATCGCGGCCAGCGGCGCCGGTATATTCCCGTAAACGCGGTTGTGGCTGAGGTCGAGCCGCCAGAGGTTGGACGAGAAATTGGCCTTGGACAGGTCGAACTCCAGCTGGTTGCGGGAGAGGTCGATGGAGAGGGACATCGCGGACCGGTCCCCCGTCTTGAACAGCACCGATGGGTCGCCGGAGATCTGGTTCCGTGATAGGTCAATGCGGATAATATTTAAGTTTTTGAAGGACGGCGGAACAGGGCCTGTCAGGTGGTTGTGGCTGAGCCCGATGTAAATACCAGTCGGCCGCCGCAACCGGCCGAGCGACGCCGGGATGGTGCCCTTGAGGCGGTTGTCGTCGAGATAGAGCGCCATGAGCTGTGGGAGCTGACCCAGGGAGGGCGGGATAAAGCCGGAGAGCTTGTTGAAGGAGATGTTGATGTAGCTGAGCCTGGTCATCCGGCCGAGGAAGGCCGGGACGGGGCCCGTCAGGCTGTTCCAGTCCATCCACAGCGTCTGGAGTTTGGCCAGCTTGGAGAGCTCTGGAGGGAGGGGGCCGGTGAGGTTGGGGGACATGCGAAAGGTGAGAGTGTCGAGGTAGGGGAGGTCGCCGATGGAGGAGGACAGGGACCCGGCGGCGTCGGACTCGTAGATGTGGAGGGAGGTGATGCGGCCATTGTTGGGGTCGCAGTCCATGGCGAACCACTGCGTGCAGCAGTCGGTGTCGGCCGTCCAGGTGACAAGGGTGTGGGGATCGCCCAGGCCTTCTTGAGCTGGAGAAGGGCGCGCTTGTCGTCGGGGTTGCAGGTTGCGGCGGGCAGCGCCGTGGGGAGGGCGGAGATGAGCAGCAGTGGCGGCAGGAGCTGCATCAGCCGGCGGAGGACAAGGGAAGGAGACATGCTCGCTCAATCTTTTGTGAAGGTTTGATGTGGAGGAGCCAAGTTCAAGTTCCACACTTTTTTACAGATATCAATCTATTTTATTATTCATAAAAGATAAATATTAAATTATTTTATTAATATTTATGTATAAAATAATCATGTGTCACTTATATTATATATATATATATATATTTTTTTTTTTTATTTTTGGTGATGTGTCATGCTAACATTCCGGGCGGAGGAGATGTATATGGGAGGTACCTAACAGAGTAGGCTGCGGTCTGCCTCATGACCACGACGGGATTGGAGCACTTTGGACGACTGGCATACCCGTCTGATGGAACTGACTCGTGTACGGTTTTTGACCCCTAGGAGCATCGGCTTAAATATCGCTCTTAAAAGTGAAAAATTACTTAAAATCCTATCTCACATCTTAAGAGTGTCAACTAGGGTGCCCCAACTCAATTTTATCTCAGTTTGGATTGGATGTTTTACCCTCTTTTCAATTTTAAATCTGACCCAGAGTAGGATTGGTCGGATCCGAATTTAGCTCGGCCCGGCCCAAATAGTTTGTTGGTTTGATATTTTTTTAAAAAAATAAGTGACACAGTGATAATTTTAATATTTTAAAATTTAAATTGAAAATTATATTATAGAATTATATTTAATAATTAATATTTATTTTATATTTATAATAATTGAAAATAAATTTATCTAGATTAGTGTAATATTTATTTTATGTTATTTTAATTTAATGAACATCAATTTTATTGTAAAAAATAATTAAAAAATGTAAAATCAAGTTGGACTAGATTTGGTCCGAGCCTTCCTTAATCGTCTCGGATCGAACCGAATTTTTAAAACTCAAAACTCGTCCCAGACCCAAGCTGGATCGAATTTGAGCCAATTGATTAAAAATCGAGTTAAACCCAGACCAACCTAGACTCAGGCCCAATTCATTACCACCCTTACACATTTCATGTATATCTTTTTATTTTGGATTGATTGTCACAAAAGTTCTGTAATCAGCAAAATATTATGTTCTCTTCTGTCAAAAGAATGGTTAGGGAGACAAAAATTATTTTTGAGCCTCAAATAGCTGATGGGTAACGAGGATTCAAATTTGTAGATCAAGTTAGCCTAATTAGATGGCCACCGACGGATCCACCTTAGGCCTGATTAAAAAATTTTCATTAAATCTGTAACATTTCACCATTAATAATCTGGATCAAGAAAATATCTTTAAGAGTGCCTACTGAATAAAAATTTTAGATTTATAATTGTAGGTAGCCGATATAAATCGGATGCTAATTATCAGAAGAAAAAAAGAGCGATTCTTTGTCATGAAGGCACAATGTTTTGACCAGTTTGAGCATAACCATTTGATCGTATGACTTTCCGGATATGAAACTGGCTACAGTCAACAATTGTCGACAGATATGCCGCATGTCATCACATGACATGATAGTGAACAGAGAGCAAATCCACTATTCGTTTTCTTTCACAAAAGACAACAGTTTCTGAAGCGAAATCTGTAACAGGTTTAATGATTTTCTTGGGACTCTTCCAAGTGAAACCCCGTAATATATATATATATATATATAATTTTCATTTGTGACTTGGTCAACTCAATCCGCGAATAAAGTCTCGGAATCCTCTTTATCCACATCATTGCTGTCCACATGAAAAGGAGAACCCTTTATGTCTTCATCGACAGGTCCTCTGGCCATTCTTGCGCATGCAGGGACGAATATATCATGTTTTTGGTATGTCCTCTGTAAGTATATAGCAAACGGTTAGTAGTAATTATTATTATAATTATTTTTGTTATATTGACATCGTCCAGCTGTTCCATGGAACTAGTCTCTCCTTTATTATTTTTTTCCAAGTCCAATTAATTGAGCTTGAAGGTGAGCGTCTTCATTACTTGCCAAGTGGCTTATGCTACTCTTCTTTTTTTTTTTTTAAAACCATGAGCTAATGCCACTCTTACACTCTGAATGTACTCTTTGAACATGTGTATAACAAGAAGTGGTCTAATGGTTTCGTTCTTTATATACACTAGAATATACGTGAGGTGACATGTTCAAATCTCAAGAGAAACAAGTTTAAGAGAAATTTCTAAAAATATTATAATATGTCAATTTCCACACAAAAAAACTCTCTAAAAATCTCCTATATATCATCACCTGTCATTAGGCGTTTCGAAAGCATCATGAGATAAAGTTCTACGCAATAAATATGAATGATCATGGTTGGGCCACATGCATTGAAAGCGAGGAAGAAGGGAATGAAAGTTGCATTTTCTTGCCTTGCCAAATACACATATTGGCCTCTCAAAAGGCTTTTGTGACCAAGTTTAATTATTGGTTTTTTTCTATATGAAAACTTAGATTTATGCTTATGGGAGTAAAATCACAACAAAAGGTTGGGTAGTGATGGAGAGAAATCAGTCATCGTGGATAGAGGAGCTCGGCACGGGCTAAAACACCTTTCTCTCTCATCACTGACTTTCGATGGGTTTCATCGCCAACCTCTGGCAGTCTCATCATTGTTCGATTCGAAGAGTTTGTTGCCACCTCGTGCGGAGGTTTGTGGAGTGGGAAGAGTGTCGTCTTAAGGCACTCCCCCCTTCTACTTCTTCACCCCTTCTTTCTCCACTCCCCCCCCCCCCCCCCTTCTTTGCTTTTTCCCTTCTCCTCTCCCTTTGGCTTTGCCTCCCATCACCTTCGCTCTAGAACCCCTCGTCACCTTTTCATTTGATCTTTTCCCACTAGCCGTCTGTAGCTGTAATACCTCAAGATATAAAATGATAAATAAGTAAGAAATGGTCGAGAAAACGTAATGCAGTTTGTGGACAGATGGAAAGATTAAGCAAACCAGATCTATCTGAGCCCTGAGTGAAAATATGCTAAAGGATACTATTATTGGTAAAGAATATTACTAATGATAAATAGTAAATCCTAGAAAAATCAAGAAGCCCCTGGAAGGTCCTGGAAGGGGGTACTTGTCATCTCCTGGAGAAACCCTGGAATCAAGGGCCAGGATTTCTCCACTTAGGGGGACACTTGTCCACCATCAAGAGAGCCCCATGAGCGCCCCCTCCACTCCCTTGGCCTATAAATACCCCCCCTCCCCCCCTCCTCCTGTTGGCCCGATTACTTTGGTACGACAGCACGTCAACCTAGAGGGGGGGGTGAATAGGATCTTTTCAAAATCTGAAAACAAAACTAACACTTAAACGTTTTAGTTAGTGTTAGTGTGATGAAGAGTAGCAACGCGGAAGCAAATATCAATCACACAAAGACACAGGAGATTTATCCTGTTTCGGATCTCTCTCTACAGAGTCCTACGTCCATCCCCAAGCATATCTTGGGATTACACTAACCGAGGTACAGTCCTCCTCAATGACACTACAACACCCTGGTACCCCACCAGGTCTTCTTCTCTTTCCGGGCAAGAAGGAAGCCCACTCTTTTACAGACTCAGAAGCAAACCTCCTGGAATAAACCCCAGTGTGGTTCTGCTAGACACTTACCTCTAGCTGGGTTATCTACTGGTACAAACCCCAGTCCGGTTCTGTTAGACACAAACCCCTAGCTGGGTTATCTACTGTATACAGTCCTACAGCCGGACACAGATCTTTCTTAGAAAGATCAGACTGAGAGCCCTTACAAGATGAACACTAATACTAAGCTCACAGTCCTAAACTCTCCCCAGATTTACAATGAGCTCGGAGAGAATGAAGAGAGAAAAGGAAACTCGAAAGCTTGAAGCTTGAGACGCTTTGATTGCTTCTTCTGGGCTCAGGCTCTTTCTCTCTTTCTTTGAGTGTATTTGGAGTTGTGGTGTAGCACCCCGAAATTTTTTAATATATAAGGAATGAAATTTAATAAAAGTGTTGAAGTACTTCCAACATTTTATATTAATGACCCAATATCATAAGCGGGTCAATGGACATCAATTGGCCCAAATCAAATAAAGCTAGAAAATGCATAAAAATTCGTAACACTAATAGGCTGAAATTAGAAAGAGGCAATTTGAGTTGAATTGGGATGCAATCATGCATTCTTGGCAACCCAAATTCGTCCTATCTATGGTGGAGGTTTCCTAAAGCCTCAACAACTCTAAGGGAGGAAGGATCCTCAAAAAGATAGAACTGCCCTGTTAAGATTGCAACTTAGCTTTCCTAGTTATAATAGGCTCCTAAAACCCATGGTTGCTTAAATACTTTCACCAAACCTTAGGAACGAGTTTTAGAACTTGCTGGGTCGTGTGGAGAAGTTCTTGGTGCTGGGGTGAAGGAGATCATCCACACCAGTCGTTCTTCTTCCCCTGTTTCGTCTGCTGCGACCTGCACAGACCATCATCTTGAAGTCGACCAAAGTCAAACCTAAACCAAACCTTGCAAGGCTTATACCCCTGGAAAGAGGGTCAAGTTTATCGTTCTAACCCAAGTGGAATGCCCAAATTCCATGCAGTATATACGGAGTGGTAAGCGTTCTCCTCCAAGTGGTCTGAACACGGGTTTTTCTGGAAAAACGAGATTTCTTTAACCCGAAAGGTAGGTTTTCTCGGGCCAAACCTTAACATATCCTATACCAATGTGTAGAGAATCAAGTTAACATTCGTTTTCCTACGGTTTCATCGAATTCTAATGAGTTTATTTTGAGTTATAAGTGTTTTCCCAAAGTCGTGCACTGTTAGGGCTTTTCCCGTTCTTCTTTTCATGCACGTGATTTGAAAGCGAATTTGACTAAACTTTCTTCACGAAAGTTTTTCTACTTGAAGTTATGATCATCTTTTATGTTGGACATTTTTTTTCCAAAAGTCCTTGGTTAGAGAGTTACAGGCGTGGAAAGAGAGTCACTGCATGATACTGGGGTTTCGGGTTACACTTGACTTTCTGTTCTTCATATGTTTTCTCGAGATTCGAGACCTAATTAGATCAAACCCTCAACATCAAAGTTCTTCTACTAGATGTCCTCTTCATCTTTCATGTTGAACGGTTTGTTTGTCTAAATGTCATTTGTTAGAGAGTTATAAGAGATGGAAGTGAATCGCTGCATGAGACATGTTCTGGTTACACCTGACCATGTGTTTTGTTCTGGAGGGCCACTAGTGTCGACACTGCCTGTGCTAGTGTCGACCTGCTGTCCCAAAACAGCCAGATGGTGTTCTGGAAAAGCCTCTAGTGTCGACACTACCCCATCTAGTGTCGACACACTGTCCCAGTTTGACCAGAAAGTTCTGGGAAGCTGATCTAGTGTCGACACCACCTGTGCTAGTGCGAACACTGTCCCATATGGCCAGAAGGTTTCTAGAAGCTGTCTCTAGTGTCGACACTACTTGATCTCGTGTCGACACTACTTGACCTTTTTGCCTTGTATTTGAAACACTGTGCAACACTACCTGAATAGTGTCAACATACCTGAACTAGTGTCAAACACTACTGACCAGTTTTCATTATTTTGCAAAATATTGCTCTTGGGTCTGATCATTGTATGATGTCTATTTAATGGCTTAAAAGTATTTAACCCATTGAAAAATCCTTAATTACATGAATATTATTCTAATTGCTTTCTTAATGATATGATCATATATGAAACTTGTGATTTACTCTTGTTACCATTCTAGCTGCTTTTAAATGATAAATTTATCTTAAAATCTTGTAAACCCATATGTAGTTAAATGCATTGTTCATGCATGCCATCACGATAAGTGTTTTTCCGAGAGTTTGAGACCGACGGATTGTGAATTGACACACGTGCATTACTCCACACTTTACATCAAGGACGTGCACTTTTTTTTCTTGTTCTCGTGAGCGTGATTTACACTCTAGACTAAGCCGTTAATGTAAAGATTGAACTAAATTATGAATTGTACCGTTCTACTGCCAAATTTATCTCTTGGCCATTGTTCTCATGGAATCATGTTCAATTCAATTTAATTATTACTTCTTCTCATCATCATCGTGACATGACATTACATATGCTACATTTTGAAACTCTCATTGGCCATTATTTATGACTGTGGGTATCTACATTTAAAATTTACATGAGATGGCTGACAGGGCACGGAGTGTGTCCAAGGGCTCCAGTCTAGCCCCAATGATGGAGAGTCATAAATATACTGTTAACCATGGGTATAATGATTACTGGCGTTGCATCTGTGCTGGAGAGTACTTTCTTGCTTGTTGAATGTTAGATACAAACCACATACACGTGTCCTGGGTACATTCTTGATGGATCTTTTCTTGGTGTACATTGGTGTCTACGTGCCTGATTAGTGTTACTTTATCGTGCTTGTGCAATCCTGCTGCTTGCTTGCGTGATATGGCCATCCTGCATTTATTGCAACTAGTGATATCTTGTTTTCTTGAAAACTATTGACATCAAGTGAAATCTTGCGTGCTTGTGCAAAGTGAGCTATTGCTAGTTCTTTCTTGTCATCTTGTTCAAAAATCTTATTCCATCTTGTTCACTCTATCCAGCTTGTTTTATATATCATGTTTAATGAGTTTTCATTCGTACATGCACATCATTCATCGTGCTTACTAGTTCTAAAATGTTAATCACTTATATCATTGCCCGCACATTGAGATATAAATCTATGGGCTAGTTTGCTCATCCCCTACCTTTTCCCAATCTAGGTGACTATGAAGTTCAAGAGGAAGAGCAAGTCGATGATGGGAATGCATCCGAATGATGAGCGTCCCAATTATGAGTCTAGTTATCGTAGTTTATTTTGAGAGTTAGAACGTAGTAGGAAGGGAGGGGTGAGGGGGAATGTACTTTCCTTTTATTTGAGTCTCTTGTACTAGTTTCCAATTTTTTATAAGTTGAGTTGAAGCTAAAAATGCGTTTTTATTGAGTTAACATTTGGCCCTATTATTATGTGTGGTTATACATTTAGTGCGTGCTAGCTAGAGGCTTATTTGCCGACTGTCCATGTCTGTGATATCGACTCGAATTCTTCGAATAACATCGCTGCGTAATTCTCGGGACGTGACAGTTTAGTGGTATCAGAGCCTAGGAATATCAAATACGATATGTCTCAGGAATAGGAGATACCTATGGAACCTAGGTCATGGAAATTAAATACAGTACCTGGTGAGAATGGGTAGACACTGGGAATAGGTTAGAAAGAATTAAACACTCCTACCCATTCACTCTTATAATGTATCTAGAGATATTAATTGGTTTCCATCCTTTTTCTCAGGAATCCTCATAACACTCTCACACAACTGCAATGGCTCGCAATCAGTGGCAAGCTATGCAAGACATTGTGGCTGGACTTACTCAGGCCCTGCAAAATGTAGTTCAGGCTGGAAATCCTCCTCGTTTCTCTAAATCCCCTGACCCAGATGAAGCAAAAATTGGCAAGAGGAAATCGAAAGGATTTTCCAAGTAATGCATGCAACAACAGGGAGAAAGTGGTACTAGCCACTTTCCAATTTACCAAGGATGCTCGAGCATGGTGGAAGGCCACGTTGGCCCACCTGCCCCAACGTACTAAACTAAGTGGGCCGGATTCCTGGAGATTATTCCGGGAAAATATTTCTCTTAGAGATTGAAGGAGAAGAAGCAGCAGAGTTTGCTGCACTAAAACAAAAGAGCATGTCTGTGGCTGAGTATGAGCTCAGTTGCTCGTCTGGCATGTATGCCCCACATCTTGTGGGCACAGAAAGGTTGAAGGCCAACCGTTTCCTGGATGGACTCAAGCCATGTTCATTGAAAGGCTCGGACCACACAACATTCAAACTTACACTGAGATGGTCCCAAGAGCTCAGCTAGTGGCGGACACCATGGCCAAGTAGAGAGCATGAGGGGCAAGGACAACTCTAAGCCGTATATTTGTCAAGAAGGGAGCACCTAACACTGCTCCAACGTTTCGTAGCAACAATAACAACTTTAACAGCAACAACAAGAGGCCAATTGCTGGATAGATGCTGCGGGAGACAAAAGAGTCAAAGTGGAAAGTAGGCAGTTGTCTAAAAACTGCAAGTTCTGTGATAAACCAGGACACCGAGCTGAGGAATGCTGGAAGAAGCTCGGGCATGCTTGAGATGTGGTGGTCGTGACCACCGTATTCCGATTGTCCTATGCTGAAGGACCACCCGGGAGAGCCCAGAATGTACCACGGCGTCAGGGACACCTTAATGCGGTCATAGAGGCTGATCTACCCGAGGAAGGGGGTATGGTGGAAGGTACCATTTCCATACACTCTCAACCCGCATTTGTGCTTATTGATACGGGAGCTGCATATTCTTTTTATTTCCACCACCATTTGCTGCAACTTTACCTGTCAAACCTGTACCCTTGAAATCCAAGATCACTGTAGCCTCTCCGTTAGGCTCAGAATCTGAACTCACCCACTACTTGCCAAATGTGAAAACTATAATTGGAGGACACAATCTCCCTGCCGACCTTATCTGTTTAGACATGAAGGGTTATGATGCCATTCTGGGTGTCGATTGGCTAATTGAATATGATGTCGATGTAAACTGTCGCCATAGGAGGGTTACTTTTAAAAGATCAAACCTTCCAACTCTATCACTACTTGGCACCCGTTATCACAACACCCTATCTTGATATCCTCCTTGAAGGCTTCTAAGCTGATCAACCAGGGTTGTGATGCTTTCATAGTTTCTGTCTTGACTACTGAAAAGAAGAAACCGACTTTAGAAGACATTCCAATAGCAGGGAATATCCTGATGTATTTCCAGAGGAATTGCCTGGTATACCACCTGAGCGGAGTAAGCTTCACCATTGAGTTACTCCCTGGGGCAGCCCCTGTTTCAAAGGCCCCGTATCGCATGTCCCCTGTTGAATTGCAGGATTTGAAGAGACAGATCCAAGAACTTCTAGATCAAGGTTTTTATCAGGCCTAGTACATCCTCGTGGGGAGCGCCAGTACTATTCGTCAGAAAGAAGGACGGATCAATGAGGCTTTGCATTGACTACCGTCAGTTGAACCAGTTGACAATAAAGAACAAGTATCCACTGCCCCGCATCGATGAACTGTTTGATCAGATCTCTGACGCACAATTTTTCTCCAAGATAGATCTGAGGTCGGGCTACCACCAACTGAGAATAAAGGAAGAGGATATTCACAAGTCTACATTCCGGAGTAGATATGGTCACTACGAGTTCGTAGTTATGCCGTTTGGCCGTTTGGTTTAACCAATGCTCCAGCGGCCTTCATGCAACTTATGAATAATATTTATAGGCCCTATTTGGACCAGTTCATAGTGGTGTTCATTGATGACATCCTTATTTACTCCAAATCCAAAGAAGAACATGAGGAACACTTGAAGGTTGCTCTGCAAGTGCTCAGAGATAATCAACTCTATGCTAAACTTAGTAAGTGTGAATTCTGGATGGAGGAAGTATCTTTCCTTGGTCACATCATATCCAAGGAGGGAATCTCTGTAGATCTATCTAAGGTGGAGGCGGTAAAGAATTGGGAAAAGCCGACAACTGTGTCGGAGATTAGAAGCTTTCTGGGGTTAGCCGGTTATTATCGTCGCTTCATTAAAGATTTCTCAAAGATAGCTGTACCAATGACCAGGCTTACCAGGAAGGAGAATCCATTTGCATGGGCTGATGAATGTGAAGAAAGTTTCAGGGCATTGAAAGAACACCTTACCTCAGCACCCGTACTAACCTTGCCAATTGCCGGGGGTAGTTTTGAGGTTTACACCGACGCATCCGAGATCGGCCTTGGATGTGTGCTGATGCAAGAAGGGAAAGTTATATGCTACGCGTCCAGACAATTGAAGAAGCACGAGGACAATTATCCCGTACATGATCTGGAGCTAGCTGCTGTAGTCTTCGCCTTGAAGATATGGCGTCATTACCTATATGGTGAGAAATTCATTGTGTTTTCTGACCATAAAAGCTTGAAGTATCTGTTTTCTCAGCAGGACTTGAATATGAGGCAGCGGAGGTGGTTGGAGTATCTCAAAGACTTCGAATTCACGATCCAATATCATCCAGGAAAAGCAAATGTTGTAGCAGATGCTCTAAGTAGAAGGCCAATGATCACATTGTCAAGTCTAATGGTAGAAGAATGGAAGTTATTAGAAGACTTCGCCAAGTTAAATATTGACGCCGACATCAAAGAGAAGGGATGCTTTGTTGCTAGTGTTAGAGCACAACCAACACTATTGGAGGACATCACAACACTCCAAAACAATGACCCTGTACTTGTGGAGATTAAGGCTAATTTGGACCAGAGGCCAGATTTCTCATTAACTGAAGATGGAAGGCTATTGTTCCGGGAACGAGTCTGCGTACCCGACCATGTAGAGACAAAGAAAATGATTATGGACAAGGCTCACAAGACCAGATATACTATTCATCCTGGAACTACCAAAATGTATCAAGATTTGAAAAGAAGCTTCTGGTGGCCTAATATGAAGAGAGAGGTGGCGGAATATGTCGCCCGATGCTTAACATGTCAAAGGTTCAAGGCAGAACACTTGCGACCCGCAGGTAAACTCAAACCCCTAGAAATTCCGGCATGGAAATGGGAAGGTATAGGAATGGACTTTATTTTCAGACTACCTAAATCTAGAGGTGGATTCGATGGTATCTGGGTTATAGTCGACCGCTTAACCAAGTCAGCTCACTTCTTGCCAGTGAAGAATAAGTGGTCAGTAGATGTTCTGGCTGCATTGTATGTGAAGGAAATAGTCATATTACATGGAGTACCGGTGTCTATCGTGTCTGATAGAGACCCCAGGTTTACATCCCACTTTTGGAAAGGACTGCATTACTCCTTGGGATATAAACTAAATTTTAGCACGGCTTTCCACCCACAAACAGATGGACAGACGGAGAGAACCAATCAGGTAATTGAAGATATGCTCAGAGCATGTGTCCTAGATTTTGGAGGTAGCTGGCATGAACACTTACCTCTTGTAAAGTTTGCCTACAATAATAGCTATCAAGCTAGCATTCAGATGGCACCGTTTGAAGCACTTTATGGCAGAAGTTGCCGATCTCCAATATGCTGGTATGAAGTTGGCGAAAAATAAATTTTAGGACCTGAGATGATAAGGGAAACCACAGAGAAGGTAAAGCTTATTAGAGAAAGAATGGCAGTGGCTCAACAAAGACAAAAGGCATATGCAGATAATAAAAGAAGAGACCTGGAGTTTCAGGTGGGTGAACATGTATTCTTGAAAGTGTCTCCAGGCCGGGGGATCAGACGTTTTGGCATTAAGGGCAAGTTGTCACCAAGGTTTGTCGGGCCTTTCGAAATCCTTGAAAGAGTCGGCGAAGTGGCATATCGTCTCGCTTTACCACCGCAAATGGATGGAATACACAATGTGTTCCACATATCCATGTTGAAAAAGTATGTACGAGATCCATGGCATGTTATAGAATACGAGCTTCTGGAGTTCAACAAAGACGGAACATATCAAGAGAAGCCAATTAAGATTGTGGACCGGGAACTGCGCCAACTAAGGAACAAGGTTATCCCACTAGTAAGGGTTAGATGGAATCAACGCATGGATGAGGACGACACGTGGGAAACCGAGGAAGCAATGCTCAAAAGATTTCCGGAGCTATTCACAAGTAAGTACACCTCACTTGTACAATAACTTGCTATACATGAATTTGGGGACCAAATTCTCTTAAGTGGGGGAGGGTGTAGCACCCCGGAAATTTTAATATATAAAGGAATGAAATTTAAATAAAAGTGTTGAAGGGACTTCCAACATTTTATATTAATGACCCAATATCATAAGCGGGTCAATGGACATCAATTGGCCCAATAATCAAATAAAGCTAGAAAATGCATGGCAATTCGTAACACTAAATAGGCTGAAATTAGAAAGAGGCAATTTGAGTTGAATTGGGATGCAATCATGCATTCTTGGCAACCCAAATTCGTGCCTATCTATGGTGGGAGGTTTCCTAAAGCCTCACACACTCTAAGGGAGGAAGGAATCCTCAAAAAGATAGGAAACTGCCCTGTTAAGATTGCAACTTAGCTTTCTTAGTTATAATAGGACTCCTAAAACACCATGGTTGCTTAAATACTTTTCACCAAACCTTAGGAACGAGTTTTAGAACTTGCTGGGGTCGTGTGGAGAAGTTCTTGGTGGCTGGGGTGAAGGAGATCATCCACACCAAGTCGTTCTTCTTCCCCTGTTTCGTCTGCTGCGACCTGCACAGACCATCATCTTGAAGTCGACCAAAGGTAGGTCAAACCTAAACCAAACCTTGAAAGGCTTATACCCCTGGAAAGAGGGTCAAGTCTACGTTCTAACCCAAGTGGAACGCCCAAATTCCATGCAGTATATACGGAGTGGTAGGCGTTCTCCTCCAAGTGGTCTGAACACGGGTTTTTCTGGAAAAACGAGATTTCTTTAACCCAAAAGGTAGGTTTTCTCGGGCCAAACCTTAACATATACTATACCAATGTGTAGAGCATCAAGTTAACATTCGTTTCCCACTGGTTTCATCGAATTCTAATGAGTTTATTTTGAGTTATAAGTGTTTTCCCAAAGTCGTGCACTGTTAGGGCTTTTCCCGTTCTTCTTTTTATGCACATGATTTGAAAGCGAATTTGACTAAACTTTCTTCACGAAAGTTTTTCTACTTGAAGTTATGATCATTTTTTATGTTGGACATTTTTTTCCAAAAGTCCTTGGTTAGAGAGTTACAGGCGTGGAAAGAGAGTCACTGCATGATATTGGGGTTTCGGGTTACACTTGACTTTCTGTTCTTTATATGTTTTCTTGGGATTCGAGACCGAATTAGATCAAACCCTCAACATCAACGTTCTTCTACTAGTTGTCCTCTTCATCTTTCATGTTGAACAATTTGTCTAAATGTCATTCGTTAGAGAGTTATAAGAGATGGAAGTGAATCACTGCATGAGACATGTTTTCTGGTTACACCGGACCATGTGTTTTGTTCTGGAAGTGCCACTAGTGTCGACACTGCCTGTGCTAGTGTCGACCTGCTGTCCCAAAACAGCCCAGATGGTGTTCTGGAAAAGCCTCTAGTGTCGACACTACCCCATCTAGTGTCGACACACTGTCCCAGTTTGACCCAGAAAGTTCTGGGAAGCTGATCTAGTGTCGACACCACCTGTGCTAGTGTCGACACACTGTCCCATATTGGCCAGAAGATTTTCTGGAAGCTGTCTCTAGTGTCGACACTACTTGATCTCGTGTCGACACTACTTGACCTTTTTGCCTTGTATTTGAAACACTGTGTCAACACTACCTGAACTAGTGTCAACACTGCCTGAACTAGTGTCAACACTACTTGACCAGTTTTTCATTATTTTGCAAAATATTGCATGTCTTGGGTCTGATCATTGCATGATGTCTATTTAATGGCTTAAAAGTATTTAACCCATTGAAAAATCTTTAATTACATGAATATTATTCTAATTGCTTTCTTAATGATATGATCATACATGAAACTTGTGATTTACTCTTGTTACCATTCTAGCTTGCTTTAAATGATAAATTTTATCTTAAAATCTTGTAAACCCATATGTAGTTAAATGCATTGTTCATTGCATGCCATCACGATAAGTGTTTTTCCGAGAGTTTGAGACCGACGGATTGTGAATTGACACACGTACATTACTCCACACTTTACATCAAGGACGTGCACTTCTTTTCTTTTCTTGTTCTCGTGAGCGTGATTTACACTCTAGACTAAAGCCGTTAATGTAAAGATTGAACTAAATTATGAATTGTACCGTTCTACTGCCAAATTTATCTCTTGGCCATTGTTCTCATGGAATCATGTTCAATTCAATTTAATTATTTACTTCTTCTCATCATCATCGTGAACATGACATTACATATGCTACATTTTGAAACTCTCATTGGCCATTATTTATGACTGTAGGTATCTACATTTAAAAATTTACATGAGATGGCTGACAGGGCACGGAGTGTGTCCAAGGGCTCTAGTCTAGCCCCAATGATGGAGAGTCATAAATATACTGTTAACCATGGGGTATAATGATTACTGGCGTTGCATCTGCGCTGGGAGTACTTTCTTGCTTGTTGAATGTTAGATACATAACCACATACACGTGTCCTGGTGTACATTCTTGATGGATCTTTTCTTGGTGTACATTGGTGTCTACGTGCCTGATTAGTGTTACTTTATCGTGCTTGTGCAATCCTGCTTGCTTGCTTGCGTGATATGGCCATCCTGCATTTATTGCAACTAGTGATATCTTGTTTTCTTGAAAACTATTGACATCAAGTGAAATCTTGCGTGCTTGTGCAAAGTGAGCTATTGCTAGTTCTTTCTTGTCATCTTGTTCAAAAATCTTATTCTATCTTGTTCACTCTATCCAGCTTGTTTTATATATCATGTTTTAATGAGTTTTCATTCGTACATGCACATCATTCATCGTGCTTACCTAGTTCTAAAATGTTAATCACTTATATCATTACCCGCACATTGAGATATAAATCCTACTGGGCTAGTTTGCTCATCCCCTACCTTTTCCCAATCTAGGTGACTATGAAGTTCAAGAGGAAGAGCAAGTCGAGGATGGGAATGCATCCGAGTGATGAGCGTCCCAATTATGAGTCTAGTTATCGTAGTTTATTTTGAGAGTTAGAACATGTAGTAGGAAGTGAGGGGTGAATGTACTTTCCTTTTTATTTGAGTCTCAGTCTTGTACTAGTTTCCAATTTTTATAAGTTGAGTTGAAGCTAAAAATGCAGTTTTTATTGAGTTCAACATTTGGGCCCTATTATTATGTTGTGTTGATATACATTTAGTGCGTGCTAGCTAGAGGCTTATTTGCCGACTGTCCACGTCTCGTGATATCGACTCGAATTCTTCGAAATAACATCCGCTGCGTAATTCTCGGGACGTGACATGTGGTTATCTCACTGGATGTACACTCCTTCAAGGATATTCAGGAAAGCTCTCTCCTTGTTCTTCAGTCATGCTCCATCTTTTATATGAGCGGCCTTTGAATTTATCCGTTGAAGAGATCCGTTGGAGTTCTAGCCGTTGCTCTTCTTCTTGTCTTGATCATCCTTTGGTGGTCTTCGAGGTCTGTGAGCATGGAGCAGAGTGTTAGCACACAATAGTGTTTACACGATAACAGTGCACACTACTGTATTTCTCTTAACATGCTAAAACTGATAAGTCATATCTTTTTCTGACAAGGTTCATGCAGCTTTATCTGTCAGAAGATATTTTGACTTTACATTAGGCGTCAAGAAACACTTTGAAATAAGAGAGAAATCGATGTGAATGTGACTAATACAATCGTTGTTCATTTATAAGTAAATCGTTGTAAATTTATGAACAAATCGATGTGGAGAACAAATAGTTGTTCTCTCTAAAGAAATCGTTGTGATCACTGAAGAAGTCGATGTGATCACTTATGAAATCGTTACGGCAAGCAAATCGTTGTGAGGGCAAATCGTTGCACTCACTTATCGAATCGTTATGGCCAGCAAATCGTTGTGAGAGCAAATCGTTGCGCTCACTTATCGACTCGTTGTGGCCGCTAAAGGAATCGTTGTGAAAAGCAAATCGATGCGATCACTTAAGAAATCGTTACGAGATCGATTTCTTAACAAATCGTTATGAATACCTAAGGAGTCAATGTGGATGCTTAAGGAATCGATGTGAGACCAAATCGTTGTCTTCACTTAAGAAATCGATGTGACCAAGGAAATCGATGTGGTCACTTAAGAAGTCGTTACAAGACCCAAATCGATATGAGCCTTAATGAATCGTTATGAAGGGAAAATCGATGTGAGGGCAAATCGTTGCACTCACTTATCAAATCGTTATGAGCCCTAAACGAATCGTTATGGCGCTTATAAGATCAATTAAAAGAAAATCGTTGTAGCACATAAAATCGATCAAAATAAATCGTTGTAGCGCTTATAAAATTGATCAAAATAAATCGTTGTAGCGCTTATTAATTTGGCAGTTGAACTAAAACCGATGTATGTGTATTAAACATCGATTTTATCATTTTAGTGCGCCATTATTGCATCAATGTGAGACTTAGCATTTTGCTATGAGATTGATGCGACACAGATAAATCAAAATATTTATTTTGTTATCATCATAAGTTTTGTTATCACCAAAATACAAGGACAACCATAGAGTGGTTCAACACCTCCTCCATTCCATCCCATTCCATCCACCTCCTCCAAGTAGAAGAGACTGAGAAGAGAGAAGAGAAGGAGTGTCTGTTCCTTAGTTCTGCCGATTAGTAGGTTCCTTTAAGTTAGTTCTAAATCCCTAGTGAGTGAAAGTGCTGTTTGTCGTGTTCTTCTAATCCTTCTCTTCGTCGAAACACCGTCAGTTTATTTTCTCAGAATTTTCCGTTACGTCGAAGTGCTGCCGGTTCGATTTCTCGGAGTCTCTCGTTACGTCGGAATGCTGCTGATTTGGAGTCCCTTTATCCTGGAATTCCATAAGTATGTATCCTTGAGATCCTTTGCCATGCCTAAACTCTACAGTTTCTTTTCTCGAAATCCTTCTTTGTGCTGGAATGCTACTGATTTGTCTTCTTTGGATTCCTCTCCATGCCGGAGTGCTGCCGGATTGTTGAGTAAGGATCCTTTATCCATGTCAGAATACTACTGGATGATTTAGTGAAGATCATTTCCCGTGCCAGGATACTGTCGGATTGTTTAGTGAGGATCCTTTCCCATGTCGGAATATTGTCTGATTGTTCACTCAGATTTCCTATTTTGTCGGGACTCTGCCAAAGTGAAGTCTGATTCCTGTATCATTAAAGTTTCTGTAGCTTTCAGGTCTTCAGGTAGGTTTCCTACTAATCTTTTCTAAACCATCGATTAGTAGTTAATAATGTTAATGATTCTGGTTTTTGATATAATCCTTGTGTAACTCCCTACTATGCTCCTTGTCATGACCTAGTGTGTGTTGGGGGGTGGACATCACTGCTGCACAGACCAGCTACAACTCTCTCACACTACCCACTCGTAGATACCAGAGAGAGATAGAAGGAGGTGGGAAGAAGTAGACAGGAACACCAGAAATTTTACGTGGTTCAGAGGCAAGAAGCCTTCCTACGTCCACGGCCACAGCAGCTTTCAATGCTTCTTCTCCAAGAAAAGATACACGCTATGTCACATACAAAGAGGACAAAACCCCCCTTTATATACTAGGAGGAAAGGGCGCCACAGGCCCACAATCGAGTCACATAAGGGCAAAAGGGGGTCATGACTCTGAATCGCCTCAGAACGACATTCGACTGCATGAGTCGAATCCTCCATGCTGACATTCGACTGCATGAGTCGAATCATTCAATCTGACATTCGACTACGTGAGTCGAATCATTCAATCTGACATTCAAATCATTCAATCTGACATTCGACTACGTGAGTCGAATCATTCAATCTGACATTCGACTACGTGAGTCGAATCATTCATGCGACATTCGACTACATGAGTCGAATCCTTCAATCGACTGCTTCACTTCTGACTTCGGCTGTGGCAGTCGAATGCTGAGTCCGCCTGCAACACTTAGTCAAAATTTAGCTTCCGGGGGCCTGACCCCTTATGGAGATATGCTTCAGAGTTCGGGCTCCACATTCTAACAGTGTGTTTTATCAGTAGTAACCTTTTACTGGATCCTTGTTAATTTCTTGATTGACACTCTTAATGTCCTTAGTGAATATAAGATTAGTACAACATCGAGTGAATTTCTAATGAAGTGTTCCTAAGATTCATTATTAGCATCTTCCGCGACTTCCACTCCAACCGTGGTTCCGAAATAATTCGTGTTGTTGATTTGACGATTTGTTATTAACACCTTGATCCTCTCTATCATGATTAATTCCTAAACTAAAATTCTACTACATGTCTGAAAGCCATAAGCTTGTGCTTAATAGAGCCTTGGTACAGAGTATCCTTGGATTTCCCATCATCAAGTTAACCTTGTCTCCAACTTACATGTCTCTAATACTATCTCAACTTGGTCTTCTTTTCTGATCTAATTACTATCATTTACTTATTTCTTTGAGATCCTTGTCTATATTCTGAACCAACCCTTGAAATTCTCAGCCACTTAAGTGCCTGTATGAACTGTCAGCAAGTGCTTGAATAGGGTCATGGACCCAAAGTGAGAATTTATGCCGGTTAGGGGGCTATGGTCTAGTCCCGGGAAGATCTCGAATGCTCTTAATGTCCTGTGGTACCGTATGGAGAGTGATGGCCAGGTGTTTAGCGTGCACCACAAGTGAGTGTTCTTGATTAATTTGCTTGACAAGTTCATTCTATCGTTATTGATTGCGTGATAATCGTGAAGTGTTCAGTGGCCAATTCTTGAATGATCTAGTGTCTCTATCATGGTATTCCTATACATCTTGTTACATGAGTCGTAAAGTGCTATTGATTGATCTCTTGCTCTTGTCTTTCGTAAAATCTAGTGTTCACCACTCCAGTGATCAAATAGTGTTATTGATTGAACTCGTGCTTGTCTTGTAATAAATCTAGTGGACATCACTTTAGTGATCATGTGCTACTGTTGATCAAGCTCATACTCTTGTATCATTGTTAATCTTTCCATGTTTATTAATTAATCTCTCGTATTTGCTTACTCGATAAATCCATTCTCGTAACTTACGTACGTGCTATTTGAAAAGTGATCAGAGACAATCCTTCTGAGTTATCTAGTTCCACCCTAGTTATTTGCGATATCATGTCAATCTCAAAAGTTATGTACATACAACTTCTTTATAAAAATTAGCTACCATCTTCTAGTTAATCCACTCTGCTAGTTATTGTTATTATTATTATTATTATTTAAGATCATTAGCATATCTATTCATTAAAATCTCTGGTGTATTCTTACCAGTGATCTCTTCATCTACATTAATAAGCTATTGTTCTGCTCTCATGAGTCATTACCCCTGGATTCTCTTTAACCTTATTAACTGTTGGTTGTGTTTTGGAATTGATTAAGGGTAACCTATTGGGCATTTTATGCTCATTATTTTATTAACATTTTTCAAATAATTTTCAAGTGGTCGGGAAGGGTGTTAAGCGACTGAACCCCAAGTGACACAGGTGGATTTCTCTTTACCATCTTATCTATTGCGCCTCAACTTCTTCCGCTGCCATAACGTCGGGGCGTGACAGTAGCCTTCCTGCTAGTGCCATATCCCTATCTGCATCTAGCTACTTATCCCTCCTTCCTTGCTACCGTTCATTGCCCCTCTTTTAGTTCTCTCTATGCCATCCGCCCTGACCCTATTCATCGTCTCCCACCTCACTCCCTCGCCCTCCTCCCCACCCAGTTCTACCATCCCCCCACCCCCTCATCGTTTCTCTAACCCCCATTTTTCTTACCCACCCCCCAATCACCTCCTATTCTACCTTTCTCCTCCTCTCTTATAGCCACTTTCTCTCTACTATCCCCCTTTTTGTTTGGGTCTATTAATCCTACCCTTGGAGATCTTTCTGGTACCCACAACGACATTTACACGCCTGAGTAGGTGAAGAATAATTTACATCAGCTTCTTTAAGATTATCTTAATGTACTTGAATGCTGCTAAGAAGATGAGTGTGGAAATAGATTTATGACGATCCATCAAATTATCATATCATATTGGTTTTCTTAATCACGTTTTTATGAGTGCGTGCAAATGCATTTTGCAAATTCAAGTCCGGACAAATGCTAATCGAGCCATGGAGGCGAGAGATGAATCGACAATTGCAAAATGTAGTCGTGCCAGCCATGTAAGTGACAAAGTGTTCTATCTCCGAGACTCAAAGAGTTTTAAGTATCTTTGTGCTCCATTTTACTTCGTCAAGTGAAAGTGAATGTCAGGTTTGCACCAATATCCCTCCGTTGTCTAAGCACAATGATATTAATTACATCTCTCTGAGAGAGAAAACTTTTGATTAATCATCAAAATAAATAGCCTTATGACCTGAAAATGAGACATCCGATTAAAAGTGCGGAAGGGCATCTCGAAGTTAAGCCAAAGTAGCAATAAGAAAAGATGTCTATTTGGTAGCATTTAACTCATTGTGGTTGTTATCGTCTTATGCATCGTCATTTAATCTATCTATTATCATTATTTGTTCATTCTTCCCTTTCTTTTATTCCAAAGTGATTTCGATGCGCTCTTTTTGTTCTATTTGAAACATGTAATCATAGTTCTGTTCATGATCCAACATTATTTAGTCATTGTGTGCCCAGTTAGCAGCACAGACACAACTCATTCAGTGAGATATGCACAGCTCATTAGGCGAAATATACACATTCGACATGCATAGTTCATTCAGCAAGACATGCACAATTCATTCGGCAAGATATGTATAGTCCATTCAATAGGTCACACGCAATTCATTTGGCACACACAATTCATTTGGCAAGACATGCATAGTCCATTCGGCAGGTAATGCACAATTCATTTGGCAAGACATGCTCAGTCCATTTGGTAAGACTTGCACAATTCATTTGGCAAGACATGCATAATTCATCCGGCAAGACATACATAGTCTATTTGGCAGGTCATCTGCAATTCATTCAGAAAGACATGCACAGCTCATTCGGCAAGACATGATCGAATGGACAGACAAGATTGAATTGGTACAACATGACCGAATCGATAGGACATGATTGAGTCTGCAGAATCCGGTCCTCGGAGGTCGCAAGGCGGAGGAGGAGGCGACCTCCATCCCCGGAGGTGATGAGAGAGAGAGAGAGAGAGAGAGAGAGAGAGAGAGAGAGAGAGAGAGAGAGAGAGAGAGAGGAAGGCAGGAGAGGAAAATGGGGGGGGGGGTAGCAATAGACATTCCGACAGAAGAAGTTCCATCAGAATATCCGTCGACATTTTTGACAGATTCTTCCGACGAAAGGAAACTCGTCGGCATTACCGATAGAATTTCTGACGTATTGAGTTCCATCGAAAATTTCGATAGATATTTCCGACAGCACATTTTCTGTCAGAATTTTCGATGGTATTACCGACGAAATATTCGGTAATGCCGTTTTTTCTTGTAGTGTGTTGATTCCCGAGACATACTTACGAAAGAATAGATAAATATTTGGGCCATGGGGCTCAAAATATTGGGAAAATACGACGTCACATCATTATTGATATTTCTTTACGGCCAGATACTTGTAGACCAACGAGTGTAAGGGAATCCACAGTCTCATGAGTCAAATACACCTAACCAAAGAGCACACATTCATATTAAAATGAAATGAACAATACCACACACAACCCGGACAGTAACTGGCCCTATATAAATTCAAAACACCAGATATTGATATTGTATTATCTAACTTGAGTGTTTGAAGCTTCAATTGTAACGAGTAACGGGCAATCATTCAAAGTGACGCGGAACACATGGTGTAAAAGGGAAGAGAATGCTCATTACCCTACGTCACATATATGAATGCACAGATAATACTTCTCACAATAAATTGGACATAAATAATAATCATATACAATCAAACGTTTGAATTAATCTAGGGGAAATAGCCATCAACACATGTTTGAGATCTCTTATAAGCAGAGTTGTTAATGGGCTGGGCTGGCCTGATAGATCCACATATTTGGCCCGATTTTGGATCGGGTCGCAAGACTTTTTTCGGCCCATGAGTTTTTAGTAAGACCTAAAAATCCAACCCGACTAAATCCATGAGCCGAACTTGGATTTTGAGTTTGGCTCGATGGGCCGGCCCAACCCATTCTCTTTTTTTTTTAATTTTTAAATCTTAAATTTTACATAGTTAAAATTATGTTATTTTACTTACTTAAAAGTTAAAAACTCTCTTTTCAAAAAAATTAAATAAGTAACATCAAAACTCTAATTAATTGAGTGAGATTATAAAATTTATATTATTAAATATATTATATTTATTATTAATTTAATTTTTATTTAAATATTGAGTATTTGGATTGGGTCGGGCCGGGCCTTAGTCAGGCTTTACAACTTTATAAAAAAATTAAACCCGACTCAACATTGTTGGGACTTGAGATAGACTTAGATTTTTATATTGATAAGTCGGATCTGAACCGGACTCATCTAAGTTCAACTAGGACCTGACCCATTGACAACCCTACTTACAAGTGGTTGGATATTAGAAAACCCAACTCACGATTTGGGGAAATCCTATGTCTGATCATCGTATATAAAAAAAGACAAGTTCTCACAGTTCCACTCATTGGGAAGAGGAGATACTATTCTCTCCATCTATCTATACTATCTATATCTATATCTATAGATTCTATACTATCTATACTCTATACTATAATCTATAACTAATCTATAACTAATATAAGAAGTGATACTTTCCATTTTTCGTCCCGTTCAATCTTTGTGAGCCCGGTTCACTTAAGATTTTTCTTTAATTTTCTAACGTGCCCGGTTCACTCTTTAACTTGTCCTTCTATTTTCTTGTGTGGTAACGTATAGAATTGAAACCTACAAATCTCACTCTTTAATTTTTCCTTCAGTTTTTTTCTGTTACTCTTTAATTTGTCTTTCTATTTTCTTATGTCAGGTAACGTATAGATTGAAAAGTACAAACCTCACTCTTTAATTTATCCTTATCTAAATAATATCCAATTAAGATAAAATTTCAAACATAAATTTATTATAATGTAATATATTTTATGATGATTTTGTTTTAATTTTTTAAAACAAATTTTTGTCGAGTGAAAATTTCCTAAAATTTTAATAAATTGAATTAATTTTGATATCTGTACTTCGGTAATTCTCAATGTTCATATTTTTATGGTAATTATAGTAGTTTCGTATTTAATTCTGTTACGAAGTTTGATGACACCCTGTTGAGATACACACGTCAATTTTTCTTTCAGTTTTCTTATGTAAGGTAACGATAATGTCTTTAATTTTATATCTAAATAATGTCCAATCAAGATGAAATTGTAAACATAAATTTATTAGAATGTAATACATTTTATGATGATTTTATTTTAATTTTTTAAAATAAAATTTTGTCGAGTGAAAGTTACCTTAAAAATTACTAAATTGAATTAATCTTGATATACGTACTTCCGTAATTCTCAATGTTCATATTTTTAGAATCAACATATTTTTTTGATAATTATGGTGGTTTCATATTTAATTATGTTATTGACGCCCGGTGATGCCCTGTCGAGATACACACGTCTGAAGATAATATCGGAGTTATGTTAATAGTGTAAGAGTGTCTCTAAATTAAAAATAATCATATTTACTATTTACATAAAATATGATTATTTTTAATTATTTTTTATTTAGAAATACTTTTATATTATTAATATAATTCTGATATTGAAGCAACCCGATTATTTAATAAATGAGAGTAATATAACCTCAGCCAAAAGAATATCCATCGCGATAACCTAAAGTTAATGTGGACTGTCTGTGGGATGCGATCTTGAAGCGGGTTATCGCATGACCACGTTAAGATGGTGGGCTATACCATCACCGTGTTCATCTTACCGTTAGATTTTTAATTTAACTCATCTATTAAATTAACTCTTATTTATTAAATAATCAAGTTGTTATAGTACCAAAGTTATGTTAATAATATATTATTTTTAATTTAGAGACACTCTTATATTATTAACATAACTCTGGTATTAACTTCAGACGTGCGTACCCTGACAGGGTGTCACCGGACTTTGATAACACAATTGAATATGAAACCACTATAATTACCAAAAAAATATGTTGTTTCTAAAAATATGAACATTGAGAATTATCGAAGTACGGATATCAAGATAAATTTGATTTAATAATTTTTTAGGTAATTTTCACTTGAGAAAGTTTTATTTTAAAAAATTAACTAAAATCATCATAAAATGTATCACATTCTAATAAATTTATATTTGAAATTTCATCTTGATTGGATATTGTTTAAATATAAAATTAATGATATTAATTTAATTTCAAAAAAATCAAAACCTTTGTTACAGTACACATGAAAGAAATCGATCATGGAAAGATCGATTTTCTTATTTTATATATATTTTTTAAAAGGCCGCACCAGTGCGGCCGTTGACAGTCGAAAGCTATATTACTAATTAAAAATTTTAAGCTGCTATTCACCTAATAACATTTTCAAAATATGCAAAATTTAAAGAAAACTTGAGAAGTTGCTGGTCTTGCTTAGGTAGGGTTTGGAGTGGGAGAATCGCCGAGAGTGTTGAGGGAGAGGGTGGGGGACAGAAAGAGAGCCTTCAACCAAGCCGAGCATCCCATGCATGGCAGTGAAGAAGGGGGAGAAGTTAGGCACACCACAAAAGATAGTTGTTTGGTGTAAGCTTAATGGGAAGAAAGGTCATCATAGAGGAATAGAAAGAGACAGAGGGCGACTGTGTAGGCACGGTGAGGGGCTGACGAGTGATCGTTGGGCGAGGAGTATTCACCAACTCAGAGGAGGATATAGAGCTGAACGTTGAAGTCGTGCCTGTGGAAGAAGTCGCCATGGAGTGTAAGGGTCGTGAGATGGAAATGCTCTGATAGCATGTAAAATCTCTTAAGGAGAGAAGAGAAGCACTTGCTTCTCGAGAATTATCGTCCCACTCAACTGAGACAACTTGTAATGATATATATAGAGTTAATATATAGAGTGGGATAAACTCACATTACAAAGATATTGATATGAGGCAATGGCTTAACAGAAGTATACATATACATGTGTGAGACTCTTGTTCAATCCGATTTCATGGATGTTATGACGTTCCCCATACATATGGCACGATGCACGCTCTGCCATGCGCACCACATTCATCTTCAGCTGCAACTATTCGTGGGGGTTGGCTCGCAGGCTGGTCAGGGGGCCGGATGATGTTCATTAGAGTGCCAGTGGAAGGGGTGGCTGGAGTTCGGATGTGCCATGGAGAGATACCATGCAGGTGATGCTATTGCAAATGGAGGTGGTGTCAAGGAGAGCTGGCTAATGGCAGCGAGAGGGTATAGGTGGATCATCTGGTGTTGTTGGATATAATGGATACGTCCCAAGGGATGTGCACTCTAAATGCATGATACGTAGGTAAAAACAATGAAAAACAATTAATTTCAGAAGCCTTACCGTCTTTTTAATGATGTTGCTTTTATAACCTATAAAAAAATAAATATTTATAATAATAATCTTGTAATAAAAATTGCCAAATATTTGTAAATAGACCTTGTTATCTCACCGGTAAGAAATTTATTTCAAATGAAAATTATCTTTTTTCCAAATATATGAAAAATTATTTTTTAAAAGTACTATAACAGAGTTCTCTGTTTCTGCCTAATCTGAACTCAGACCACGTGGCAGCCGTTCCAGAATCCTCACCGAAGCGGCTTTCCTCCCCTTTCGCTCTCTCTCCATCTCTCCATCTGTTGCCGTTTCTGTTGCCATATCTCCAACTCTCACTTTAAATTTGAATTCTATTGAACTTTATTACGTTTTAATGCTTCCCAAATCGCGCTGTGTCTTTCTCTCTTCCGTCCCTCCCTATCCATCGTCCCCTATTTTCGAGGTCAGCCCAACCTCCTCCGTAAAGCCCTGCAACCTCGCCTATGCTCTCCATCTCCACTTCCCACGACCCTTCTTTTTCTCCAATCCGCTGTGCGATCTGCCACGCAGTCACCCACGTCGCCCGCCCGCCAGGTGCTCCCCTGCATCTCCTCGCCTCCTCCAACGGCAGCACCCGCAGCGGCGTCAACGCAGCAGTTCCTCCACGCTCAGGCGCCGGCGACAGCCCCAGCCCTCATCCTCTCTCTCTCCCCTGCACCTCCTCGCCTCCTCCAACAGCAGCACCCGCAGCGGCGTCAACGCAGCAGCTCCTCCACGCTCGGGTGCCGGCGACAGCCCCAGCCCTCATCCTCTCTCTCTCCCTGCACCTCCTCGCCTCCTCAACGGCAGCACCCGCAGCGGTGTCAACATAGCAGCTCCTCCACGTCCTGGCGACAGCCCCAGCCCTCATCCTCTCTCTCTCCCCTGCACCTCCTCACCTCCTCAACGGCTACACCCGCAGCGGCGTCAACACAGTAGCTCCTCCACGCCCGGGTGCCGGCGACAGCCCCAGCCCTCATCCTCCGGTACGATAGATTGGTCCTGGCACTTAATGCAAATAGGCTGTGCACGATCTTTAACCTCTGATATATAAGAACATGCAATCCCAGCATTCTGATAGATGGGTTATATTTTAGTTGGGGCTTGATGATTCAGAGTCAGATCTCTGCGTATACCCACCATGAAAGCCTAGGGTGAGCAGCTGGTGCATCTCCTCCAATGGTGAAAGGACAACTGAAATGATAAAATATGCTCGGAGATTCGAAGTAGCAAGTGTTGTGATGTACTTAATTTCTTCTTGGAGATTTTATGTCGTTCTGATCTTTCAGGAAGCCCCCCCACTCCATGAGCCTCCAGCTACAACTAGAAGTTGTTTGAGCAAGTGTGTGTGCTTTCTGTTGCATTGAAAATTAATCACAGCACACATTAGCTTTGCAGGTTAATGTAAAGAATGTGCTCCCCAAAAATAATGTTCTGTGAAGAAACTAAGGTTAATTTGTTTCTTAGGTTAATGTTTAGAATGTGCTCCCCTGTTTAGGAACGAATGCTAGAAGCCCTCCATTTCCCTTCTTCAATTAGCATCAGATGGCAACATTAAGAGACCAAGCATTACAAAAAACCAGAACAGAAATCAAGGATATGAGGGTGATTTAGATATGCTAACCAGTTGGAAGGGCTTATGTTAGCAATTATAATTGTTTTGGAGTTACCACCCAGGGAGTCCTGAAACAAGGACAAATGTACACAGTATAGTAAGAATGAACATTGGCAATAGAAAGATTAAACACAAACCATAATTCAATAAAAATCTATATTTAGAAGGAGAAAGAAAAAACAATACAGAAAAATCACACATTGGCATGAAATATCAACACTAAACCATCCAGATTCCAGAGCAAGGTCCACTAATCTCACCTTTCCCATGGCATTTCGAGGAAGTGTGTTCCATGAAAACAGTCTCGTGGGAATCTGAAAGAAAGTGAACAGCAATTAGTTAACCTCCAGTGTAACAGAAAAAGTAATATGAATGGCTCCATGAGCAGATGGACTGGTGGATAGAATGAATTCTTAGGAAAAGTAGAGCTTTCAAGTTCTGAGCAAGTGGAGCAAATTTTCTGGCTTACTGTTTCTATGCATTTGTCAACATTTATTATACAGAAAGGGCACCATGGAAGAACAGATCTTTAAAGTAGTACTCCCCATACATTGGATAGAAGCCAGTGTTAAGGATAAGGAAATTAAATCAGAGATGCAGACACATGAGATGGGAAACAAGGTAATGTACCATTAAGATGTGGGCATCTTAACTTTATGAAATGTGGTTTGAAGGCATTCGGAAACAGATGGGTGCTGACCAAATACATGTAAACCTGTTTCAACTTAGTGCTATAACAAGGTCTCAACATACAAATGTGCTTTTGTGTGAAATTATCTTCTAACAACTTCATAGATGGACAATTAACCTAAGAACCCAAATCTTTTCAATAAATGTCATTGAGTTGTGGTTGGTAGGAAAGGAAATTGGTCTCTCTCTGGATGATAGTACTGAGTGGGGTTTTGCCATACATGGGAATCTTGATCATATGGATATGAGAAATGATGTTATATTTAAGAGGCGTGTGTGAAGCATAAAATTTGTTGTTTGCTTCATCCACAATTGTTGGCTGCATTACTGATGGAGACATCTACACGTGAATCATCACTCCTGTTGGATTTGGGAGCCTCAGCTATGAAGTCATTTTTTTTAAGGGAATCCAAGGTTACGATTCATTAATAAGGAAGAAAACAAGTACTGGTGTCAGAAATACCAGCATAGTACAAAGCAGAAACTACTAAGAAACAAAAGCAGAAAAAAATGAGAAAACACAAACCCCAAACACCATACCAAGAAGGTAAGATGGGTTAAACACAATAATTATTCCAATCAGTCAGCATCTTAATAACTTCAGCTTTTAGCTTTCCCAAGGAAGAATGCCATTGAATAGCCCAGTTCACAGTTTTCTGTTTTAAATTGGAGGTAAAGTATTTTGTTTCAGGTTTTGATTTGTTTTCTATCTATTCATTTAGGTTTCCAATGTTTGTATGGTTTCCTTTCCTTTGCTATAGTTTGTATAGAACACCTACACATCCAATGGAATTGTGAAGGGGAATAATGTACTCTTATTTCTATAAATAGCTATAGAACCGAACAGAACCTTAAAAAAAATTTTATATGTGCAGGGAAAGCAGCCTATTACTCAGCATCTGTCCACTTACTCACTGCCTCAACAGGTATTTTCTTTACCAAGATCATTTTCTTTTTCTTTAAGCAAAGTTCAAAGTTTTTGAAATTATTAGCTTTTTGACTATTCAATTTTGTCCCAATTAACTGCATTTTCTATAATTCCTAATTTTTTGAGATGTCTTTTCATAGAACTCATTTTCCTAAAGTGTAACAACATGCATACTTCAATAGCCATAGTTTAATAGCTAAGAAAACAAAATCGGGGCGCTTTGGCTAGATCATCGTGTGATTTGGACAAATCAAGGAACTCCATTCATACTTTAGCAGATGGGTTAAACACAATAATTATTCCAATCAATCAGCATCTTAATAACTTCAGCTTTTAGCTTTCCCAGGGAAGAATGCCATTGAATAGCCCAGTTCACAGCTCTTCTTAGAATAATCGAAAGCCGAGTTTCATGGTTTCCATGGTGTCATGAATTTAAAAAGGTAGGGAATGTGGTGTCCAATAAAATGTGAGGTTCCACACCTGGAAGATTTGCATTCCTTCCTTTTATCTTTCCCTTTTAATGCATTCACATCTAACAAGTTCATCTAGAAAAGGAGAGATAAGTTGTGCTTAAAGGAATTTGCATATAAAACAAGTGCATCACATAACTTAAGGTTCACATTTGGTATTAGACTATTGTCAGAGATGAAGCTGAACATCCAATTGATAGTTAGCTCAATGATGTGTCAGCCATTCACAAATCACTTTAAGCATACAGTGAAGAGAAAGAGACGATATGCTCACCTCTAGAATTCTTGATTCAATTTCCAAAGCTGATAGTTTATAACCACCAACTTTTATGATATCAGCACTGTTACCTGAAAAAAAAGGAGGAAAACAACCCAACTTCAAAATCAACAAAATTTCAATAGCATGGTTTAGTTGGCTGGAGACTAAAAGCTATAACATGCTGAGGATGGACCACTAGATACATCACAACCGTAAAGCTTCAGCATTTCTTGAAAAAGGTATACTTAAGTACCACTTATATCCAGAATCTCGGAGTTCCAAGGGAATTGTCTCTGTATAACTCTTGGATCTCTGTTACAAGTCATCCTAAACTTAGCACAAAGGCATCCATTTTTGTATAAACTATTGATCAACTAACCACTATGTAAGCTCCCAAGAACACACCACGGTAGGGTAAATTTCAATAACAATATGATTGGTATACTTTTATTACCCCATCATGAATGATCTGAGATAGGGAACAATTTCCATGCATGTGTCGACAATATTAGTATGACACAAATTGTCTGATCCATGCATTATTCATCTTTTAAATATATATATATACACACATGATAATACTATATTATGAGCTAGAGTTCATATTCTCAGTCTCTATCCTAATTTCACTTTCATGTTAGGTTTATGGCATGCTAATGACTAGGTCAACTTATGAAGGAATGAAAATGGCTTCTGGAGAAAGACGTCCATTTGTTCTCACCAGAGCTGGCTTTATAGGTAGCCAACGGTATGCCGCTACTTGGACTGGAGACAACCTATCAAATTGGGAGCATTTACATATGAGCATACCAATGGTGCTTCAATTGGTAAATTATTCCCTTTTATCTGTTTCTATTTAGATATATCAAAAGATATTGGGAATGATCTGTTTGATGTAGTAATTAACTCAAATGATCTTTAGACAACTCCATGTCTACGCACTGCTCCCTTATGTCAAATCTTCCTGTTATCATTTTTTGTTTGGTTAGCTCCATATCGGTGGATATAGCTTGCATCAGTCTGGCTATACTGATATAGTTCAACTGCAAGAAATGTCCACACCTCAGCCAATGGACCAATATCAAAATGGGTTTAAAAGGTTCTGGTGAGTCTTATACCAATTCTTAGAGGCAGCCTTATGTCTATTTATTTGATCATGACAGCATGACCTGTGATGCTGAGGCAGCCAATGAACTGAAATCTACCAAAGACTTCGGAGTCAGGCCCAAGCCACTGAGTTCACATTTGTCCAAACAGAAAAAAGCAAAAATATAAAAGAGACATTAATCCTAGATACAGATAAACATTTGATCAAAAAACAATAATAACTACAAGTATCCTGCTAGGATTAATATGTATATTTTGTCCTTACAAGTGGAGAGTAAAAATTAACTGTAAAATATACCAAAAGGGTCTAATTCTAAAGAAACTTAACAGTTTTGGATTAACTCTAAACAACTCCATGTCTAGGCACTGCTCCCTTAGCTTCCCGGTCCAAGTTATCTATGGCGCTGCTCCCTTTTTTCAGATGTTTTCATGTCATTCTGCTGGACTCTTCTATTTGCAACTTCACTTGAATTTTCTGGGATGTTTTTTCAGATTTTTTTGTTCTATGTCATATATATTGATTTATTACCTATTCTGTCCCAATTAACTGTATTTTCTTAAAATGACAAGGTGATGCATTATGTCATCCTATCTGCCTTCTTATGGGCAGTATGGAGAGAAAAGAATAACAAGATTTTCAGAGGGATTTATAAAGATGCATTCATTTCAGCAGCGATTGTCATTTCTTCAGAACTGGTTGCAAGCTTAGGGCTTCTCTTTTGTTAAAATGTACAAGTCGGAGAAATTTATTATGTAACAGAAAATTTAATCTTTGTTTGGGGTTTCTTTAGGTGTTTAGGATTTGCTTTACCATCTTCATAGACTCAACTTTTCTTCTGACTTTTCCTTTTTATGTATATGTTTTCCTTCCTCTTTCCAATGAATTGTGGCATTTTGGTCACTTTTTAAAACACCATATTCAGAGGAAGACCCACCAGGGAGTGCAGTGATTATCTCCTTTAGGATGGGGTATTTTTTTTATGAGTATTGATTATGTGTTTTCTGTACATCAGTTATGTTCTTGAATTGGAGCACTATGTTGGAGTTTGACTGGCACAAAGTCATGAAGGCAATATATTGGTGAGATGTGAATCATAATGTTGCTGGTTTTGTAGTGGTAAAGGGCATTTTGAATACTTTGTTTCTACAAACACACTGCATTGGTCTTACCTCAGTTGAATCTATTGGATCCATCGATTTACTTGGATAAGTGTTCCATGATTCTTTCTTCCCCTGTCTAAGTTAATCAACAAGATCTTTTATTGGAGGATAGGTTTGTTGTGAAGCTGAAATTGACTTATAGCCATATACAAACACAAATAAGTCAGTTCAGTTGACATATCTCCTTTAAGCCACTATCTAAGAATATATTGCCCAACTGGCAGCCTGGTAGCCTTTCTTGACTCTTTATTTGTGCTATCTTACATTGAGTTCCTGATAATTTTTTTAATTTGTGATTTTGATATTTTGCAGCAACTCTTTAGTTGTCCTATTTTTCCAATTGTCTGTTTGGATAAACATTTATGATCTTAAGGTTTTAGACATTTTCTCACAGAGTCCAAAAATTAGTCTTATTTTTGAATTTTTATTTGCTTTTATATAGAACCGCTAAACATCTTTGGCAATTGTGTAGGAGTATTATGAATTAACAGACATATGATGATTGAGAAATGTGTAGGGGTATTATGAATTAACAGACATATGATGATTGAGAAAGGGTCTTATGTGTTTATCAAAAGTAATGTCATTATCATATTAAATCATGGTAGGTAACGTAGTTTTAGATCCTTGAAGTTGTGTGATCTATGTGTGTGAGCATGTTTTCTGTGTGGTTTTTGTTCCAATTACTTGATTATATTTTGTGTGTGGTTTCTGTTCCAGTTATTTGACTATGTTTTTTGTGTGATTTATTTTCCAATTGTATCTCTCATTGATAATGAAAAAACATATTATATTTCCAATTAGATGCTACTACATTAAATATTAGATGCTACGTTTTGGGGCAGTCACGTAACAGTTTTGGGGCAGCCACATGGCAGCACCATATTAAGTATTTTTCCACCCAAAATATTCATGTTCCGACTTCTTCTATCATATCTCTTTCTCCCATGTTTCGACATATATGCATGTTGTCTTCTTCCTCAGCTGTAAAATAACTTAGAAGTTTTCTTCCTTACATCGACTCTGTGTTGCACTTTTTTTTCTTTGTGTTTCACTTTTTTTTTTCTTTTTCTTTCGCGTAGCGGATACTATAGCGCAACAGTAATTATGTTGTTGCACTACATTAGTTACTATTCATTTATATTTTTTCTTATTTTTTATTAGTTTTAATTTTTTTAAGATCTAACTGTGTAAGATTAGTTGTTTTGATTTATAATTTTTTTACAAATATAAACAAATAACATTAAAAAATTACACATATTGATATGCGTTGATGCGGGATTCGATTGATGATCCGCTTCTCACCGATCACATGACCTGTGCGATTCATGAGCTGTTGATTCTAATTAATGTATCTTGAGTTATATATTTATAATATTTTAAAAAATTTGAAAAATATAAAGAAAATGTCTATTTAGAAAACTCCTAAGATGATTATTATGGAGTGCCAAATAAAATTATTTTTTTAAAACCGTCCATAATGAAAATTCACGGCACTATATCCTTCCTTATGTAAACAAATTAAGATGAAGAAAATTACTTATATTGCATAATCAATTATGTTTACTAAACAGTTCACTAAATCTTATATTTGTATTGGCATGTGTTCATACAAGATAGCTATTTTATATATCTAATATAAATTAAAAGATTGTTGATAATTTATGATAAAATCTATTGTGTAATTGTTTTATTCATGTTCAAACATTTTAATTAAGATTAGTTTAACAAATAAATTTATAATTAAAATTATATAATTTTAAAGAATAATATATATTTATTAATATATTTTATAATGAAACGTCGTGCATCGCACTGGTGTCCAACTAGTATTACTAAAACAGAAGTTCTTGTTTCCCACCCAGACTAAACCAAGACCACGTGGCAATCTTACAGATCCTGCGATGCTTTCTGCCTCTATTTCTCTTTCTCATTCCTACGATGCTTTCTGCTGGCACGCCGATTCCTGGTGAAAAGCTCCTGGCGTTTCGGCTTTCCATATCTGCTCGCCAGTTCCCCTTCCCTGCACTACGCCATCGAGGCTTCCCAGCCACAGAATTCGCATCCCTTCCCTCGCAGCCTCTCCCTCACAGTCTCTCCATCGCTCGCATACTCCCCATCCAGGCAGCCTCGCCCTGAAGCTCGCCCTCGCAGCCTCGCCCTGATCCTCGCCTCGGCCCTCTGCATCGTAGCCTCGTAGCTTCGCCATCGCGCCTTCGACCTCACACCGTCGCCCTCGCTCCGTCGCCCTAGCCACGTCGCCCTCGCACCGTCGCCCTAGCATTTAATGTTGGAGGAGATGGCGCTGCTGCAAGTGGAGAAGACTACCTCTGGCCGGGAGTACAAGGTGAAGGACATGTCGCAGGCGGACTTCGGCCGCCTCGAGATCGAGCTTGCGGAGGTCGAGATGCCCGGCCTTATGTCCTGCCGCGCCGAGTTCGTGCCCTCCCAACCTTTCAAGGGTGCCCACATCTCCGGCTCCCTCCACATGACCATCCAGACCGCCGTCCTCATCGAGACCCTCACTGCTCTCAGCGGTGAAGTCCGCTGGTGCTCCTGCAACATCTTCTCCACCCAGGACCACACTGCCGCCGCCATCGCCCGCGATAGCGCCGCCGTCTTCGCCTGGAAGGGGAGACCCTCCAGGAGTACTGGTGGGGCACTGAGAGGTGCCTCGACTGGGGCCCTGAGGGCGGCCCCGACCTCATCGTCGACGACGGCGGTGATGCTACCCTGGTGATCCACGAGGGCGTCAAAGCGGAGGAGTTTGAGAAGATGGGGAAGCTGCTCGACCCTAGTTCTACCGACAACGCTGAGTTCCAAATCGTGCTCGGCCTGATTAGGGACGGGCTTAAGGTCGATTCCCGCAGGTACCGCAAGATGAAGGAGAGGCTGGTCGGTGTGTCGGAGGAGACCACCACCGGCGTCAAGAGGCTTTACTAGATGCAGACCAATGGCACCCTCCTGTTCCTGGCAATCAACGTGAATGACGCCGTCACCAAGAGCAAGTTTGACAACCTCTACAGTTGCCGCCACTCCCTCCCCGATGGGCTGATGAGGGCAACCAACGTGATGATCGCCGGCAAGGTCGGTGTCGTCTGCGGCTTTAAGAATTTCCCTTTCTTTAGTTTTCTGTTGTCTTATTATGCGAAGCAGAATTGGATGATGTAGCCATCGGTATTGAACCGATGGCGGTGGCAGTTGGTAGAGATAAAGAGGCAAGATCCTTTGTGCCTTTAAAAAAAAAAGATCACTCTCCTTGATGATGTAGCCATCGGTATTGAACCGATGACATGGCCGTCGAACTTGCCCCACCACCACTCCGAAGACATTTATTTGACCCCATTTGGTGCTCATATTGTGTTCAACCTAATTCTCTTTTACTTTTATTCTCACATGTTTATGCTGTGGTGTTAGTATAAATTAATTTTGTGATTATAATTTTTTCATTGGCATGAAGAAGAAAAAAATGAAGAACATGACTTTATTAGTATCTTGAGCAACTGAGCTTTTTTTTTTTTTTTTTTTAAATTTTGCTTCATATTTTTTTTGTAGGTTCTAAAATGCAACTCCCTTTTAGATCTTAGCATGCTGTTGACCATTTTTTTTAATTTGGGTTTATCTGAATATGATATAAAAGTAAATATGTTGATGAACATATTTTTGAGTGCTCAATCATTATAATTTTGTACCTATTAAAAGACAGCTCTGTCATCAATGTATTCAATGATGAACCTATGAGTTGTCTTTATTTACCATAGCCTAACTATATCTGTTTTCCATTTATTGGCATGGATTCAATATGTTTTGATGAATGTAATTATGTGTGATTTTGAGTGGATTTTCCAGTGAAAGAGAATTCAACTCTAACTTCTTTGGATTTCAGATTTTTAGCTACTTTTAGAATGATCATTGCATATTAGGAGCAATAATCTAAATTCCAAATCAAAGGAGATCTTCTAAACTTTATCTATTTAGTACCCTATCTGCATAAATTTCTCTCCCTGCCTCTTCTCATGTTTGCATCCCAATATAGAGTAACACGGTCTTCTTCTGCCTCTCCATATCTCAACTACCATATCTCAAATGCCTGAAAACATTTTGAAACCAAAGTACAACTGAGATTTCCCTACTGGAAATTAGCATCCCAATACAGAGTAACATGATTTTGTTCTCCGGTCTGAATCAAATTACATGCACGTCAAACTCAGCCAAACTTACCACATTGTATGGAGCAGAGTGCTGGGCTACTAAGAAAAGTCATCTTGACATAAAAAAAGAAGCAGCTGAAATGATAAAGCTATATGTGCAGGAACACAGGAATATATTGTACCACCAGTGACCTCCAGATTGATTATCTCCTCAAACTGATATTTTCTTGGAGTCATCTATTTTTGGTCGCCCTAATTCCTTCATAGGGCAAAATGAACACCTGTCATCTACTGCCAGCAAAATGGGGTTCATGTTTGGGGATGGCACTGCCATCTACTGTTGTTCTTAGTGAACACTCATTTCTATCTACCTCAGTTATGAACCACAATATGTTTCCTGTTAAACATACCATTACTTTCAGTAGAGTAAATTGTTTTTATTTTATATTTTAGATGCCCCGGCATTGGCCCTTAAGTGTTTTATATAATTTTATTATTGTGAGAAATTAACCATTAAGTGTGCCTTCTTCTCTATCTGTTTTATATAATTTTTGTTTAATTTGTTAGAATTATCCACACTATCTACCAGCAAAATGAACACTGTCATCTACTGCCAGCAAAATGGGGTTCATGTTTGGTGATGGCACTGCCATCTACTGTTGTTCTTAGTGAACACTCATTTCTATCTACCTCAGTTATGAACCACAATATGTTTCCTGTTAAACATACTATTACTTTCAGTAGAGTAGATTGTTTTTATTTTATATTTTGGATGCCCCGGCATTGGCTCTTAAGTGTTTTATATAATTTTATTACTGTGAGAAACCATTAAGTGCGCCTTCTTCTCTATCTGTTTTATATAATTTTTGTTTAATTTGTTAGAATTATCCACACTACCTGCCAGCAAAATGAACAGTGTCATCTACTGCCAGCAGAATGGGGTTCATGTTTGGTGATGGCACTGCCATCTACTGTTGTTCTTAGTGAACACTCATTTCTATCTACTTCAGTTATGAACCACAATATGTTTCCTGTTAAACATACTATTAAATGACACTGTCATCACTGCCATCACTGCCGTTTCTGCTTCTGATGAAGGAAGATGAAATGACAGCGATTTTTCTTTTCCTGGAGATGGTGAAGGAAGATTCTAGGGTAACACGGTCTCCGCCTGCTGCTCCTTTTCTGCTTCGTTCCTGTTCATCGGAGATCCAAGAAGAAGCTTTCGCGTATGTTCTCCCTTCTGTCCTGTAGGCATCGGACCTCCTAAAGGAAGACAATGCAAAGTAAGGGAAACACCCACCAATGCCAACATCGCTATGGTTTCAGTCTTTCTTTTGTTTACTTCCTTTCTTTGTGGGCGCTGAGACATTCAAGGGTTCAGTCATTCTAATTTACTTTGGGCTGGAGCTTCTTTATTGTAGTTTTAATAGACTGAATGCTCCTTTTTATTGATTTTATGTATGATAATGTTAGGAGTGATGGATAACAAATAATAGTTGTTTTATGATCTGGTTCTTGCTATAAACATAATAGTTGTATTGTTGTGTTCTGTAACAGTTCGACATATTATGAATATAATTTATACATTCCAAAGAATATGTTCTTCTCAGGTTTTCTCTGTCACAAAAAGCTATTATTAATCTCCCTCAACTCTTTCTTATGAATTAAATACATCCAACGTCATTATCAATTATTTGGAAAAATAAGTAATAAAACAGAGTTTTTGTAAGCAGCCATGTAGCCGCTCTAGGAACCCGTTTTCCCTCCTAAAATCTCTCTGTGATGGCCTCTGTAAGCAGGGAGATGTAGGAACTGCAAATGAACTTTTGCCTGAGATGTGTAGGAAGGGGCTTGAGCTGAATATATATACATATAATTCACTAATCATTGTCTTCTGGAAGGTGGGGAACATTGAGCAGGCAGTTAGGATTGCCATGGAGCTTGAAGCTGTTGGGATTTTCCAAGATACCTATACATACACGACCCTGATGGATGCTTATTGCAAATCTGGTAAGATGCATCGGGCCCATGATCTCCTTCAAGATATGCTGGATAGGGGTATTAAATCAAGTATTGTTACTTTTAATGTGCTAATGAATGGCTTTTGTAGTATAGGGATGCTAGACGATGGCATGAGACTTTTGAATTGGATGTTGGACAGAGATATCATGCCAAATACCGCTAGACACAATTCTCTTATGAAAAAATATTCCATTGAGAAGAATTGAAAGCCACAATGGAAATTTACAAAGGAACGTTTGTAAAGGGGAATAATGCCCAATGAAAACACCTACAACATTCTGATTAAGGGGCATTCAAAGGTTCAAAACATGAAGGAAGCAAGTTATTTTTACAAAGAAATGGTTGAGAAGGGATTTCATCTGAGACAGAGTTCTTATAATGCCTTTGTTAAAGGGTTACTTAAAAAGGAAAAGGTTGACAGAGGCCAGTGAATTGTTTCAAGAAATGAGAGCAGGAGTTGGTGTTGTTGATAGAGAAACATACAACACTTTTATTGATTTGAGCTACAGTGAAGGGGACATGGAGTTGGCACTAGAGCTGCTTTGTGATGAACAGATGAACATGAAACTGAGAAGTCAGATGAAGGGTGAAATGTTTAGTGTGAGCTGCTACACATAATATAAGGGGGGGGGGGAAGCAAAAGCTTTTGGAAAAAGATAGGCTGGATTTTTGGGATGAGATGGCATGAATACTTGAAGGCAAGGGAACATGGAAGATGGTTAACTTACCTATTGTTCAGTCCTTAACTAGATAGGCAAGGAAACATGGAAGATGGTTAACTTGTCTGTTGTTCAGTCCTTAACTAGATATGTGATATTTGGCAGAAATAGGATTCTAGAACCAAGTTGGTTATTGAATTTTAGCCTGGTCAGTTGATATTTTGAGTTATCATATTCAAACTCTGCGGTTTCAAAGTAATAGTCCTACTTAATTTTCTTCTGCACAGGTACTGATTTTACTGCAGCATGCTCCCTGGTTTTCTTATGACGGTAAGGTTCTAATTCCCACTTCTCACCATGTGCTGTACGTTATAGAGTTGGCTTTGCTTTAGGAATATCAACAAATGCATTTATCCCATGTTTGGATTGATTGCCTGGGAGCACATTTTCAGTGTTTCCTTTGTCATCACAGAAAATTCCTCTTCTTCACCTAGCTATCAGACTGCCTTTAGACTTCCAATACATGTCATCTAACCAAGTATTAAAACTAAAACAACAATTTTCAGTGTTTCCTTTGTCATCACAACCAATTCCTCTTCTTCTCCAATGTATATGGATTCTCTATAATATGTATATGGCTTCTCTATCACCCTCTGTTCTCCATCCTATTCTTTTTTATAGAGATAAAGATGTTGGGAAAGTTGTCTTTTCTTGACATCTAACTTAAAAATTTATATTCATATAGAATCTTGGACAATTTGTTTTGCAGCCATCGTAAAAATATTATTCAGACTAGACATGTATTTCAATCCAAATTCAAGATAAAAGATATCTATATAGAGAAACAACTAACTATGTTAACTTTCTTACATATTATTTTTCATTAAAATTTGAAATTTTAACAACTTCCCGTGCAATGCACGAGTAATGTGTGTCTCTATGTGTTTTTTAGTGGAAGGTTTATTGGAGGTTTGTTTATTTTAAAACACTATAAAGCAGAGAAAGATATCATAATGTTATATGTTTACAATGGTTAATGTGTCACTATCATCATATTAAATAGAGAAAAAGTAAAATCTTTTAACTTGAGTGCACACAAAAGGCATTTACCCTATTCAGTTATGTTTGCTCTCATTGTTCTCATTGTTCTGTCCAAGTTCCTTTTCATTTTTTCCAATCTGAGATGAGAGGGATTTTATATGCAATAGTAGGTCTTTTTGTTATTTGATCACTGCTTTTCTCCCTGAACACCCATCATTAGAGGCAAAGCATTTTCCCAGATGATCACAAGGGGATGTTGCAACGCCAGAATTTTATTTTGCCTGCACAAGTACATCAAAGGAATACAATGATGCAAGGCATTTAATGTATATATGATACTCCAAGCTCCTCCAGCTCTCCCTTCAGCTGCAGTTGTACTAGCTGAGTCTGAATCCTCAGCAAGTAAAAGAAACCTCTCAAATATAGCTTTGCCCGTACAAGTCTACCTTTCTTATGCCTCAAAGTGAGAGGCCATTAAGTGTGCCTTTCAGGAATTGCTGTCTCTTAAGGTGGCAAACTCATTGTTTTTTTTTTTTAATGTCTAACGACAGATGATACTGGAACCTCTAGATCGGATGAAGAAAGCTGATGCTCGGATCAACTTCACACATGGGATCCTTGAAGGGGTGGGTATGTAAAATAATAGAATGCAGCAATTCTCTTTACAGGGTATATCTTTCATCAAAGAGATGCTCATCTCTGTTCTCTCCATGCCGTCCCCTTGGAGTAGGTTGTAGGAGAACTTGGGGTTCTACCTGGGATGGATTCTATTTTCTCAGCCTTGGAAGTTGAGAAGTTGTTAAATTTTCTCGGTAGGAAGCGAAAATACTCGGACCAAGATTTTGACATCATCATTTATGATGGTATTAGCATCGAGGAAACATTATGAGTGATTGGCGCAGCTGAAAGAGCAAGGTAAATTTCCCCTTTTCTTAGATTTTACATCCACCAAGTATGTTCTTCTAAACAACTATTTTTCTAATAAAAACAGATGGTATGTAAAATATATTCGGAACTTGGCAGAGAAGACAGATATTGACAGATTAAGTGCTCCTTCATTTGTGGAATTAATTCAAGAGCCCATAAGCACAAATGGAAGATCCATTGACGGGAAAATGAGTGCAGATATATGGGATGACAATGAACAGAGTCTACAGGTATCTTTGTTTCTGATTGTACTTTTAATAATTTCTACTCTGTCATTAGCATGCCTACTAATTTTGTTTGTTCTTATTCAACAGAAAGCATCTTCAGCCTTTAGTGACCCTTCAAGGTTTAGATGTTATCTTGCGATTGATCCCAGTCAACCAACATCCATCAGTTCAGCATTACGATATTGGGGTTGTGCAATCCAAGCTGGAGCACATGTATCTGGGGCATTCAGCTTTGTGCCACAGTCATCTATGTCAGCAGCAGAAGTTGCTCCAAAGTTCTCTCCCTTGGATTTTGCATTTACCCCATATCTTTCCACAGCCACGCCAGTAAACTGGGAAATGACAGTTAGTGCTCTTAGCGACAAGGCAAGAAGTATTCTTGGTTCATCAAGTTCCAGTCACTCATTGGTGATATTTGACAATTCCAAGAAAATTGTGACCCTATTCATGCCAGGTTTTGACAAGTCTGAGATCAAGTTGTACCAAGTGTGAAATGTCCTTTTCCTTTCAACCAAAAACAATTTTTATTCATGCATTGAAGTCAAATGCTCATGATAGAGTTGTTGTTCAATGAATTGTTCCAATAACTAGATTGTTTTATGACACTGAGATGAGAACCTCCCTTTTATTGTTTTATTTGCAGTATAGAGGAGGATCAGAATTACTGGTTGAGGCAGGGGACCAGAGACGTATTATACAGCTACCTTCTGGACTCCAAGGTATTAAGTGTATTAAGCGTTCCGTTGTTCATCGATCTTAATTTGGTGTGCTTCGACTTTGAAAGCATTCCTATTTAAATTAGTTTTATTTTATGAAAATTGCTGAGAATATTGATGTCGAATATGTTATTATCCTGTTAGAATGCATATGCTTGCCATGCTGGATTTGCATCAAATATCACATTGATCATGAGTAATAAGCTGAATAGAAAAGCAATTGACTGGAATCTTTAACATTGTTGGATGTGGATTTTCTTCTGCTTCATGTAATTGCAGATGGTCGATTTATTTTCCTGTTAAATGGACCAATGGTTATGCTTTTAGAATGGCTCTTCCCAATAATGTGATGTTTCCTAGAAAGTTATTTTCTCTAAAGGTGTGTTTGACCATTTTATCATTGGAAAATGAAGGAGTGTAAATAATACTTAATCGATTTTTTAGTTACTTGATGGCTTCCTTCATGTAGCATGACTGATGCGAATATCTTTGCACTTATTGCATATATGACATCGAGAGAAATGTGAAGTATTTTGTCACCGCCATTGCCAAGTCATTTATGTAGATTTATTATATTCTTTACTGTTTAATAAAGAAAAATAGCATGAAGAAAAATATTGTTCTGTCATCAATTCATATTTTAGATATGGTTCAATCAGAAGATGGCTACATGTCAATCATCATACTTATTTGAAAGAAAGATATTGTCTGTTGATGTTCGAAGGTTAGAGGATGATGTTTTGATAACTAATAAAAAATGAGCATAATTTATGATTAGAAAGTAATTGGTAATTTACGATCATATTTTTTTGTATTCATCTTCACATTTTTAATTACATATAGGATAATAAAATTATTTTTAATTATAATTATATAATCTTATAAATAATATTTTTATTTATTATATATTTTATAATCAACCGCCGTACAAGGATGTCCCACTAGTTTATATATAAAGAAAACGCACGATCTTAAAGATGTCGGCATATGATACAAACAGTGACATGCTCTCCTTTTTAAAAAAGAACAAATGTCACTACGATCGAGATAAACATATGCATAGAGAATGTGTCATATAGATTAAAAAAATGTAAATGAGCAAATAAGAAGACAAGTAAAGGGAGAGCAAGTATAGATCTATTATTCCTGGAACGAAACGTAAGTGGTTGGATAAATTAGATAAATAATTTGTTCGACTATTTAGCGATTGGTAGATGCATAAAAAATTTTATGTATCAATCAATGACATAATTTGTCCGACAAATAATTTATCTAACCAACCGTATAAATAGCATTTCTCTTTGTACGCCTTAATTGGCAACCGACTTCCCATTTTGGAGTGTTGGGGGGCCACCCAAGGTGTCATCTCATTTTTGATGGACCAGTCAATTTTGGACTTTCTCATGTACTTCAACATTTTATCCCTATTTTGAGCTACCAATTTTAATGTCCACGATGAGGTACATCTCTACTTGATAAGTCTGTGGATCCTTTTACACAAAGATTATAGAGCTGCAGATTTAACTTGTGTAAAAGGAGGAGGGGGCGGCACAATGTGGGGGGGGGGGAATTAGGGGGCATAGTTGAGAGAGGAGGAGGGACGGGTACGTGTGTTTTTTTAAAAATTATTTTATTTTTATTTTGAGAAAAAATTATATGAAATAAAATTTTTTAAAATAAAAAATATTTATCAAATGAGTCTATCCGTTCATTTTTTAATTTAAAAAAATTAATAAAAAATACAACCAAACTCCTTATTAATAAATGGAACGATAGCTCCCCTTTTTACGTAAAAAAATATTGGGGGCGATCCTTCCCCGATTAGGATTGGGCCCAACTGCCTCTTGTTTTGCATGCTTTTTTCGCCGACAAATTAAGGTGGAGGCTGCATTAAGATCACTGGATGAGGTTTTACAACGGGGAGGGAGATAGTGAGAGAAAGATGTGGCCAATAAATAGCCTAAGATTTATTTTACTTTCCACTTATCCATAGCCATTTATTACCACAAATTTTTGATGAGAGAGTTACATACAGATGCCCACAAAGATCTCTCTCACTTCACTTGCATGGTGCTAGCGGCTTCCCGCACAGGCACCTATTGTGGAAGAACTCGTACTCGGTGAGGCTGTCGAACACCCCACCCTGCGGGATCTCCCCGCAGAGCCGGTTGTAGCTGACGTTGAAGCTATGCAGGCCGTCGAGCTTTGCCAGCTGCGTCGGGATCTTCCCGTAGACCCGGTTGTGGTTAAGTTCGAGTCTCCCCAGGTTGGACGAGAACTGGGACTTGGACAGGTCGAATTCCAACTAGTTCCTGCTCAAGTCGATGAACACCAAGATCGAGGACGTCCAGCCGCCCGTCTGGAACAGCACCGACGGGTCGCCGGTGAGCTGGTTGCGCGACAGGTCAATCTGAGAGATGTTTGATCCCTTGAAGGACTGAGGAACAGGACCCGTGAGGTTGTTGTGGCTGAGCCGGATGTAGAGGCCGTCGGGGTGGTGCAGCAGCCCGATGGACTCCGGGATCGTTCCTGTGAGCCGGTTCCTGTCCAGGAAGATCGCCTGGAGCTTGGGGAGCTTGCCCAGGGAAGGTGGGATGGAGCCGGTGATCTTGTTGAAGGAGAGGTTGATGTACTCGAGCTTGGCCATACGGCCGAGGAAGTCCGGGAGGGGCCCCGAGAGGCTGTTCCAGTCCATCCACAGCATCTTGAGGTTGGTTAGTTTGGTGAGCGCCGGTGGGAAGGTCCCGGTGACGTTGGGGGACTTGCGGAGGATGAGGGTGGTGAGGTAGGGGAGGTCCCCGACGGCGGCCGGGAGCGGGCCGGCGGCCTCGGAGTAGGAGATATGGATGGAGGTGACGCGGCCGGTGTCAGGGTCGCACTCCATGGCTAACCATTGGCTGCAGCAGTCGGTGTCGGCAGTCCAGGTGATGATGGTGTAGGGGTTGCCCAGTGCCTTCTTGAAGCGGAGGAGGGCTCGCTTGTCGGCAGAATTGCAGCGGGCGGCGGAGAGCGCAGTGGGGAGGTAGGAAAGCAGCAGCAGCAGCGGGAGAAGCTGCAGTACTAACCGAATCAGGAGAATGGGAGCCATGCTGCCGCCAGTGGGATTGGTTTGGTGGTGAGTTAAGACCAATGGAAGGACCTGGTTTTATAGGGAAGGAGATGAGAGCCTCCCCCAGTTACGGCCATTGGAGGCACAAGCATGATACAGGGAAGAGAAATAACCACACACGTTTATCATGTCCTGGACTCCTGGCGTCCCATATGGTATATATTTCTGCTGTCCAGCTCACCAGCACAGTATTCATGGCCCCGTGAAGAACAGATGCGAGACCAGCGTTTTCCCTGTAGATCAATATTTAGTGCACACTCATGCTGTGCATTAACATGAGCACATTCACCGGATGTGTCATTTATCTTTGAGATTTATAAAAGTAGAATGAGGGGAGATATTATAATCCCTCAAAGACACATCCAGGACATGATAAACATGTGTGGCTGCTGATTTTGACTGGGAACCCTGCCTTGGGTACCAGTGGCGTGTTATAATGGCAACGTCGTGAAGATGAGGTTTTTGAGAAATGCTATGTTCCCGGCGTAGACATGGAATCGCCTCCGACGTTGGAGATTGGTCCACATCATCGTTCACCTGGATAAATGCCACATCCGCACTGCGCGCAAACCAAAACGAAGCATTAAATGCGTCGTAGACGGCGCACTCCTTCCCTGGGACCGTAAGTGGCATGACGGCGGTTTGCGCGCGAGGAAATGGCCATATTGCCCTTCCCTTCTTCTTCCCCATCAGAGGCGCGAAGAAATATTTTGATCAAGGTCAAAAGACCGTCCTGCCCTTCCCGCCAAGACTTCCTTGAACGAGGGGATATTTTCTCACTGCCCTCCTGCCCTCCCCACCCATATTCCCAAGTTTTTCTTCTCTCTACTTCTCCCACTGTCACGCTTGGCTCCAGAAGAGCTTGCAGAACAAACAACGTTGAAGCTTGTAGGTGTACTTCTTCAACATATGACAGCCTAATGGTGCAATCTCCGCATGAAGACCATCGAGTTATGCACATCCCTGCATCAAATGAAGAAGCACGATTTGCGCCACCAACTTTCAGCTATGATAATGCACACATTTATGGGCGTCCGTTTTATCATCCCTTCATGAACATTGTGATGGTGCAATCACCTACCCCATTTATGTCCCTTCTTGGTGCATGCCATGCAAGTCAAGTACAAGCACCCCCACATGCGTGTCTGAATGGAGAACAGGGTAGTAGTGTTGCAGATGAAACGACTATAGGTATTTGTGTGCAGTGTATTAGTATTTCTGTGCATTAAAATAATATTTAATGCGTTGTTATAGTATTTATGTGCGTTAATATATTTTTTGTATTCTTTCTTTCAACAACTAATATGGGAATGGAATAATTTGTGATATTTTATTGTTTCAGTTCGTATGCAAAGCCTCTCAACGCCAACTAATGAACATGCTGACATAGAGATTACAAGTGAAGATGGATGTAAGTTATTTCGTAATGTAATACTACCATATTTATGGGCTTGTGTGCATGAAAGGAAATTTTGTATGCATTGTTCTAATATTTATGTGCGGTTAATATAGTATTTGTGTGTATGAAAGAAAATTAGGTATGCATTGTTCTAGTATTGATGTGCGGTTAATATAGTATTTGTGTGTATGAAAGAAAATTTTGTATGCATTGTTATAATATATATGTGCAGTTAATATAGTATTTGTGTGTATGAAAGAAAATTTGGTATGCATTGTTATAGTATTTTTGTACGGTTAATATAGTATTTGTGTGCATGAAAGTAATATTTGTATGCATTGTTACAATATTTATATGCGTTAATATAGTATTTGTGTGCATGTAAGTAATATTTGTATGCATTGTTACAGTATTTATGTGCGTTAATATAGTATTTGTGTGCATGAAAGTAATATTTGTATGCATTGTTACAGTATTTATGTGCATTTGTGTGCATTATCCAAGCATTTATGTGCACTGTTAGTGTATTTGTGCGCACTGTGAGAGTATTTGTGTGCATTATCCAAACATTTGTTTGCACTGTGAGAGCATTTGTGTGCATTATCCAAGCATTTGTGTGCACTGTTAGTGCATTTGTACGCACTATGATGATCAGATTGTGTGCACTGTTAGTGCATTTGTACGCACTATGATGATCAGATTGTGTGCACTGTTAGTGCATTTGTGTGTACTGTCAGGGCATTTGTTTGCACTGTTAGTGCATTTGTGTGCATTGTGAGGGCATTTGTGTGCACTGTCAGGGCATTTGTGTGCACTGTCAAGGCATTTCTGTGTATTATTAGTGCATTTGTGTACACTGTCAGGCCATTTGTGTGCACTGTCAGGCCATTTGTGTGCACTATTATTGCATTTGTGTGCAACTGTGCAGTATGAGAGCATTTGTGTGCAGTATTAGTGCATTTGTGTGCACTGTCAGGACATTTGTGTGTACTATTAGTGCATTTATGTGCACTATTGGTGCATTTGTGTGCACTGTGATAGCATTTGTGCGCACTGTCAGGGCATTTGTGTGCACTGTGAGAGCATTTGTGTGCATGACAATAATATTTGTATGCATTGTTACAGTATTTATGTGCGTTAATTTAGTCTTTGTGTGCATGAAAGTAATATTTGTATGCATTGTTACAGTATTTGTGTGCATGACAGTAATATTTGTATGCATTGTTACAATATTTATCTATGTTAATATAGTATTTGTGTGCATGACAGTAATATTTGTATGCATTGTTACAGTATTTGTGTGCATGATAGTAATATTTGTATGCATTGTTACAGTATTTGTGTGCATGACAGTAATATTTGTATGCATGCATTGTTATAGTATTTATTCAACAGTTAAATATGAGCAATGGAATAATTTGTGATATTTATTTTTTCAGTTCATATGCAATATGGCCATTTCCTCGCGCGCAAACCGCCATCATGCCACTTACGGTCCCGGGGAAGGAGTGTGCTGTCCACGATGGATTTAATGCTTTGTTTTGGTTTGCGCGCGGTGCGGATGTGGTATTTATCCAAGTGGACGACGACGTGGACCAATCCCCAGCGTCAGAGGCGATTCCACGTCTGCTATGTTTCTCGAGGTTTTTAATTCATTCTTGTCCCTTCACAAGACTAGACGATGGAAAATTAAGATCACTAAAATTTGAAAATGTTATTGCACTTTTCATATTGCACTTAATATCACTAGGCAACAAATTTATGTAGTATCCAATAATTAGATTGTTACTTTATCACTCCTTATGTGAGGAGTGTCACATGAACTAATATGCAAGTGCAATAAGTCTTTCTCTTAAATTTTTGTTTGATGCTCTTTGGGATCGGACAACCCTTTCCATGTAGACAGATATTATATGTATGAGAAAGGCTTATTGCACTTCTGCAAGGTTGTCCATGTGGACTACACTTCTGCACTTTGCAGAAGTACAGTAAATCTTTCTCATATATATAATATCATGTTTATTCATGTGGACTGTACTTTTACACTTTGCAGAAGTGCAGTAAGTCTTTCTCTATATGTATAGTATATGTTCTAATTATTATTGGATGAGATCCATGGAGACGAGAGATTTGGGCTCCCTTAATTAGTTGCCCAGATTATAAGGCATGGTAATCAAGCTCGGGCTAAAATAAGATTGTACAATTACTAAGTTGGGCCCATTCTAAAAACGCTTGGAACCAAGATGGGTCTATCTGATAAAAATCTAATTATCAAATATGACATAGGTGAAAGCCTAGGCATCAAAAACTAGACATGATGGATAAAAGTCTAGTTATCAAACAAGACACAATCAACGACAGCTCATTAACAATCGGACCTACTTAATAGAAGTCTACTTATCAAATAGGGTCTATAAAAATGTCGACGAGCATCTGATCCATTGACTCCAAGGGGAGAGTCTCTTCTATCACCGTCATTGCCAAAAAAATAGCCTAGGCGACAGAGGACAACTACCAAGTTAAATATTCCAAAACACGGACTAAGGAAAACTAACCTGGCCCACTCTACGCCTACCTCGGCAAATCTTATTCCAATTGATAGTTTGGCCGCCTCAGGAAGAGAATTTTTTGCTTGGCCAACTCTTAAGTCGACAATAACTCAAAAAGATAAGTGGTACACACTTCTAACATAATTAGCTGATTTGCATACTAGTGGGCAACGAGAACTCTGGAGCCCTATAATATCTATTTCTCTCTCCACACATGCACAAAAGGGACACATCCCATGTCTGATGTCAAATGATGATAAGTCTGTCTCCATAAATTATCATTTATTATATGTAATTTTGGTGATTAACAAAATCGAAGTTTATCATCAGACACTAATCTCATTAAAATAAATTGGTTGTCTTCATACACTGTTATCTATAGATTCAATGCATATGCTTTGTCTAGGTACACATCAACTTCCTTGATAGAACAACGATTTCTTTAGAAGAACATCGATTTCATCCCTACATCAGTTTCACTTAAACGACGACTTTCTGTGTACACAACGATTTCATAAGTAAAACAACGATCTCGGTCTCAAAACGATTTCATAAGTAACACAATGATTTCATAAGTAAAACAATGATTTCAGTCTCATAATGATTTCCAATGATTTCATAAGTAAAACAACGATTTCGGTCTCACAACGATTTCATCAATAAAATAATAATTTTGGTTTCACAACAATTTCATAAGTAAAACAATGATTTCCGTCTCACAATGATTTTGTTTCACTTAAACAACGATTTCGTTCCACTTAAACGACGACTTGGTCGCTACAACGATTTCATTTCACTTAAATAACGACTTGGTCGCTACAACGAATCGGTTGTTGATACAACGATTTTGTTGCTGCAACGATTTCATGCCTACAAGGATTTCATGATTATATCGACTTCATGTCTATAACGACTACATGATTATATCGACTTCATGAGTACAATGACTTCATGATTATATCGACTTCATGTCTACAACGACTTGATATTTATATCGACTTCATGTGAAACAACAACTCCATGTTCACGACGGCTTTACTTAAACAACGACTTCGTTTCAAACAACGATTTAATCTAAACATCGATTTCATTATACTAATATATGGAGTATGGTCACATCAACTTGTGTTCAACATGGATTACATTCTTATCTGTCCTATGACTTTATTATTGACTCAATATCAACGAAAAATCTCTCTGTATCAACTTGTCTTAATAACATCACAACTGTTAAATATTCTCTTTGAATCATTTCTAAACACTCTTTAGTCTCATTCTACATGATATTTAAATGTATTTCAAATCTTTGTGGATTTCAGCCTTCCCGCGAACAACATGTTGTATCTCATGTTATCTAACATTTATTGTGACAGTACAAATCATTGCACAATATATCTTGCCATATGACACACAAGGTTCTCTTTACATAATGACATAATGACATTTCCCCTTTGATGTATCCTCATAAAGCACTACTATTAATGATGATTGACAGTTTAGACAAAGATAAATTATCTATGTGTGAGCATTGATTGTGTGCAGGGTTTGCGGTAGAGATGCATATTGCAAGAATAGACCTGTCAACCTGACAAGAGGATAGAAGATTCAGACAATCTTTCCATAAGAGTGCAAGTGTCAATCTAGGCATTCATGGCTGCAAGCTCACTTGCTCCACACCTCAGACTAGACAGTCCAATGTGCATGAAGATATTAGATAACATATACTTCAACAATCAAATTAATTCAAGGAAGATATATAGAAGACTGGTGACTCTATGAAAGACAAGCGAACTTTCTTTTAAGAATAACATTGAGAAGCTTGAAGATTTTGAGGCATCTGGAAGAGCTGGCTCGTTCACTCAAACCCTTAGTAACTCTTAGCTCTCCATAGAATATTGCATTGCCTTTGAGAGCTTGTGTAGTTCTGAGAGAGTCCATTTGTGATAATCTTGTGTCTCTCAAACCTCGCCTCAGATCAAGCAATGATTATAAGCTTGTCTTGGGGCCTTTCTCTTTCAACTCATTTTTCTGTGAGTATTCCTCTTTCGGTGTGAAGAGAAGACCTGTTGCATTAGGTGGAGCAATCCCTCTTCTGGTAGAGAAGAGAAGGCCAGCTGTTGATGGATGTGTAAGTGTCCATAAGAGGGACTATGCCCTTGTTTAGGAATCCCAGCTAGTTGCTTGGGGACTAAACGTAGGACTCCTTGGTATAGGAGATCCGAACCAGGATAAAAATCTCATGTTGTCTGTGTGATTGCTATCATTGTCTTGATTAGCACTAACTCTAACTATCGATCTTAGTGTTGTTTGTCAAGTGTTTTTTATTTACAGGAATTACTCTAAACAGTTTTTTAGTAATCCATTCACCCCCCCCCCCCTCTGTGCTTGCTATCTAGGCAACAAGTGTTATCATAGCCAAGTCTCTTCAAGTAAGTTGATCTCACGATCTTAAGAGCAAAGATAAGCAACAGCTCAAGGGTATGCAGAAGGTCAGTCCGTTAACAGACCTCCTCTATTCGACGATGAAGATTACAACTACTTGAAGACTCGAATGGAGTTTTTCCTTCAAGGTCTCGATTTCTAGCTTTGGTCAATTATCAAAGGAGACCTATTGGTAACCAAACAGTAGAGATAAATGGACAGATGAAGACAAGAAGAAAATATCTCAAAATAGTCAGGCTAAAAGTAGCTGTGCGCTGAGTAAGAAAGAATTCAACAGGATTTCAACCTGTAAGTCAGCCATGGAAATTTGGGAAAAGCTCAGAATCACATATGAAGGAACTGCCAAGGTAAATGAAATAAGAATAGATATCGTGGTAGCTCAATATGAAAGATTACAAATGCAGTCAGGAGAGTCCATTCTTAAATGTACAGTAGATTCACAGACATCACCAACGGTTTGGCTGGGTTTGGAAAAACTTATAAAATTTGAGACATGGTGAGAAAAATATTAAGATCACTACCAACCTCATGGACTCCAAAGGTGACAGCCATAGAGGAAGCTAACGGCCTTAGAAGAATGTCACTTGAAAACTCATTGGGTCTTTAATGACTCATGAGATAAACATAGAAAGGCCGGGAGAATCCTCCAGCAAGAAGAAACACAACAATGCTCTTAAGGGCACAGAAGACACATCTGATGGTGAATCAGAAACCAAAAAAGCAATGAAAGCAGCGAAGATGAAGAAGCCTTTCTCTCCAGAAGATTACAACGCATTCTAGCTAAGAAGAAATTTCATTCAAGAAGAAGGCATTTCAAGAAGAGTAAAGACATTAAAAGATCCAAAGGTAAAGATGTTAAAAGATCAGAACCTATATGCTATGAGTGCAAAAAGCCTAGACACATCAAAGCTGAGTGTCCAAAACTAAAGAAGATAAAATTCAAGAAGAAGGACAACATGAAGAAATTTAAAAGGTACAAGAAGAAAGCCATGGCTACTACATGGAACAATGAAAGTGACTCAGACAGTGAGTCAAGCTCCAGCAAAGAAGAAGAAGAGAATGCCAACCTAGCCTTCATGACAAACATTGAGGATAAGGTAACTTCTAACTCATCCTTTATTTTTGCAATGAATTAGATTTAGATAGCTTAGAAGATGCTTTTAATGAACTATACAGTAAATATAAAGATGTGTGTAAACTGCTGAAAACAACTAAGAAAAATTATGCATGTCTTGAAATAACAAACTCAAATTTAAAATCTAAAATTGAACAGTTAGAGAAACAAATTTATGAACTTAAAAGAGGAAATGAATTGCTATGTGAAGATATAAAAAGTAAGAATGAAAAGATATCAAACTTAGAAAAATCAGGAAACCACAAGTAAACTTAAAAGTGAAATTAACTGTAACATCCCTACCCCGTTGTGGGTTTCGCTCTCTCGGCTGTGGTTGCGACAGGTCGACCAGTTGCGTTCTGAACGCAACATAGTTGACCGTCACGTTCTGGATATGAACACGTCAGCCGCCCTCGTTGCGATAGGGTTCTTATAGCGGACCGTTTCTTTTGTCGTATTATTGTCTGGACGGTGGAGACGAGTGTCAGCTTGCATGCATGAATGTGACATACTGTCCCGTCGTGATCAGATGTTAGCGTTGCATGCAAGCCACTGTCGGCTTTGATCGTCAGGGTCACAGACCATGAGATCGTGATGTAGGAGGGCGTCACATTAGCATTGCTAATGCAACGGCCGGGGCCGTCTCGTTCTCAACATCTATGCTTAAGTTGCTCTGGCTAAGAGTAGAAGTCCCATTTGGCCTGTTTACCTATGTTCTTCCTCTCCAGCACCTCTGCACTTTGGTGACTCCGTGAGGAGTCTTGGAGAGGTTTCTCCTTGTATGCTTTGTGGTAAGTGTTGTGGTTGGGATGATTACATGCCTTTTTGCTTGTGTTCTTCCTTCTCCTCACAGTTTCTTCCCCTTTCTCTGTAGCATGCACCTTGGATCCTCCTCTCCACCGGCATATGAAGGGCGAACTCGGCTCGTAGGTGGCTTTTGGAGCTCGGAGGTGGAGGGGTGCAAGCCTACGAGAAGGCCCCTCCGGGGTGGTTCTTCAATTTGAGGTAGGGACCCCAAACCATCCACAAGTTCTACCATGCTAGGTCCAAACCCCCTTGTCCAAGCTTAGATTCCATGATTAGGTGTAACGACCTTCCTTATACCGGTACGGCTATACCAACCCACATCAATATAAGAAACTCCGCTACAGTGGGACATTTACCCAACACATTCAATAGACGGAAATGTACACAAATATAACACATAACAGCGGAAATAGAAAGAACTGGAAATAAATTTCTTATTCATCATCCACATTAATACACAGTCTATATAGTACAAAAGGGAAGACTAACCAATTCATAACTGAGAAGTTCAACAAATTACATTGTCCACCCTTGCAACTAATAAATTACATGGTCTAAACATAATGTAAGTCTCTCCTTTATTACATACGATGAAAGGGAATACAAAGTCACTAGCTCCACAAGTAATCTCCTACTCGCTCCGAGTCACTCCGAACCAACTCCTCGGAAGAGGTAGAGACACCTGCACTTGTACGCCGAAGTAAGAGTGAGTCTACAAGACTCTGCAAGTAAATTCCATCACCCTAAGCATACATACATCACATGGCATTTTTACTCAGTTAACAATTTCACTAGTACATGTAGCATGGATACAACAATCTTAAAAGAGAACCTAACATGATACTTTTATCAAATTCATGACACATGGTGCATAGTTATATTCATACAATAATGGACCTATCACATGCTTTCTACTTATTTTGTCACATGCTATTTCCATTTGCATTTCATTACATTCACATTATAACACCATAGCAATTAAACATAAAATTTACACATAAAAGAAGAATATTCCTAGCATGAATTCTATGGTTATTCTCATATTGATATCACATTTATACACATGAATAGCTTCCTGTTTTGATATGGATGTAACACATTCATATAATGAATCACGATTTTCACATGCTATCACATTAATTCATATTTCTACATGACCATTTACACATTTTACACATACACATTTACATATATACACAATCACATTCTTTTTATTTGGATGCCGTGACACATAGTCCAAACCACCTCTAGAAGGACACACATTGATCACGTCACACACATATCTATCACCTAAGCATTACAGTGATAAATCTTAGTTACTACGCAGAACCGGGAGAAGTAGTCTCCACCCTAACCAGCGGTACTTGTCTGTCTCCAGGATTTTAAATCCCAATGCCCATGGGACATCACACACATATATGAATCTTCCCGTAGGGACTTTACTACGGTATAGTTCCACAGCCCTCTGAGGTAGCAGTGTCACCCATTGGCACATTTACACATTTTTTTTCTAGATTTTTCACACATGCATGGTTTAGCACATCTATTTCATGTTCACACCTAAACATAGGTTTCAGGTTTACCTAATCATGGTACTACTGTTTACAGTACTAAACAGATCTAAGACAAATTTAATCATTCTGAAATTTGCAGATTTTTATAACAATCACACTAACATGCATTAATTGATCAATATTTCACATAAAATCGACATATATAGCTACTGTCGTCATTTCAACACGAAATTTTAATCCCAAACTACTTACAGTGTAATCATCATGCATACAAATTTTCACATTTTTTTGAATTACACCCTAATTATGGAAATTGAAACAATCATACTATACAATTCGTAAGTGCTCAAACTTGCATGATTCACAGTATTGTAGACACACTAACCAATTTATAACATATCTTTGACCGTCATGAGTTCACACAAATTTTCTGGAAATTTAACTACTTTATACAATTTAATTGAGAATTTACACAATTATTGCATACTCACAGTTTTAAAGTCCAGAAATTATAATAATTAACACAGTCGTCTGAAATTCATCAAATTTTTACAACATGGTTTTCTATCTATATACATGAAACAAAAAATTTATAACATTATGTTTCCCCACAGAATCACATAACAGAATTTTACAATGTCAAACATGCTTATAATCAGATTTCAGGAAATTTCAGTAATTATCACAGCGAACGAAAATTCATCAAAATCACATAGCACGTTCCAATTGACATACTTTATAGCATATAATTTTTACTATATATCCTCATGCGCAAAGTCCGGAAAGTAAGTCATATAGATCAGACATGCACACTGCTACTACCTGAGGAACTTGACGGCACACAGGTGGCCGTCTACCAGGTTAACGACAACAAAGGTCGCCGCCAACTGATGATCTTAACGGCAAGAGATCCTGCCGTTAAGTTCGTGTCTGTATATAACACAGACTGAACACCAAATCCGGTAGAATAGGGGGTTCTAGGACACGAATAAAAATCCGAAAATTTTCCTAGGACCTACTAGACGCATGTAGGAATAATGTGTATGGGTTACTTGCCTTCTAGAAAATCTACAAAAGGAGATTTGGGTTGATGAAGCTCTCCTCGGCCAGTGCCACAGAGCCTCCAAACTCCTCCAAATCTGGGTTCTGTGTTGATCTTCGCTGTACACCAGAGTTGGGAAGTCGTTCTTGGATGCTTAAACTCCCTTCTAGTCGTTGTAGAATGCCGGATGGAGCCTCCAATCGCCGGATCAAGGAATTCAAAGATCTGGGTTCGCACACAGGGCTAGGGTTTTTGACCCAAAGAGTCAAAAGGACCCAACAGCGCCCCAAATCGAGTCTTTTATAGAGCTGGGGACTTGGGAACACATTTGGCAGGGTTTTCCGACCGTTGGGAGTCGGTTACCAAAATGAGGGCGACAATTTTGGGGTTTTTTCCAGATCTAAAATCACAATAGATCTGGAAAATTAACGTCAACATCACGAGCCGCCAATTCTGAGTTGGCGTCCATCGATGTGGCTGCTGATTTGGGGTTGGCGTCCACACATGTTGACGCCTACTGGTTGTCAGAACAGAACTTAAAACTGCAGAAAACTCTATGTACACCACACAACTATGTACATAAAGTAAATAAATAACATACAAAACAATTTATACATCCATGTACAAAATTTATCAAAATGCATATGTACAAATACATATATCCATATACACAAGCATCTATTTTACACAATTAAACACCTATATAAGAGAAGAAAATCTAGGGCCTTACACCTTCTCCCCTTAAAGAAACTTCGTCCTCGAAGTTAGACCGACACTACTCAAACAACTGAGGATACTTGTTCTTCATTGTATCCTCAAGCTCCCAAGTAGCCTCCTCTTGCGAGAAGTTGTGCCATAAAACTTTTACTGACGCAATGCTCTTGTTCCGTAGATGCTGAACCTTTCGGTTAAGAATAGCTACTAGTTGCTCCACATAAGATAGATCTGGTTGGATCTCCACTGGCTCGTGGCTAATAACATGAGATGGATCTCTGACATACCTCCTGAGCATAGATACGTAAAAAACAGGATGAACACTAGCTAACACTGGGGGTAAAGCTAGCTCATATTCCACGTTGCCCAACCGTTTGAGAATCTCATACGGGCCAATGAATCTAGGACTTAACTTACTATGCCTGCCAAATCTAACTACACCACGAGTAGGCGAAATTTTCAAGAAGACATGCTCACCTACCTCGAACTCCAAATCCTTCCTCCTGTTGTCGGCATAACTCTTCTGCCTATCTTGTGCTGCAACAAGCCTCTTCCTAATAAGCTGTACCTTATCCGAAGTCTCCTGAACTAACTCCGGACCAATCAACTGCCTATCGCCTGTTTCCTCCCAACATAAAGGAGATCTACAAGGCCTACCATACAACGCCTCAAATGGAGCCATACCAATACTCGCATGAAAGCTGTTGTTATATGCGAACTCCACTAGAGGTAAATGGCGCTCCCAGTCATCCTTCCAATCCAGAATACATGCCCTCAATATATCCTCGAGCGTTTGGATAGTCCTCTCAGACTGTCCATCTATCTGGGGATAGAACGCCGAACTGAGCTTCAGCTCCGAACCTAACGCATTCAGAAGACTTTTCCATAGCCTCGAACTAAATCTCGGATCTCGATCCGAAATGATCGACTTCGGCACACCATGCAATCTAATAATACTACTTATATGCAACCTAGCTAAACTCTCTACTGACTACTTCTTCTTCATGGGTAAGAAATGCGCAGTCTTCGAGAATCTATCTACCACTACCCAAATCGAGTCATTACCCCGTCTAGATCGAGGCAAACTCATAACAAAATCCATAGTGACAGCCTCCCACTTCCATATTGGGATCTCCATCTTTTGCATAAGACCAGTTGGTCGCTGCCGCTCGGCCTTCACTTGCTGGCATACAAGGCATCTAGATACATACTTCGCTACATCCTTCTTCATGCTAGACCACCAAAAAGATCTCTTCAAATCCTGGTACATCTTAGTGTTGCCTGGATGAATAGAGAATCTAGACCTATGAGCCTCCGCTAATACATGCTCACGGACATCCACGATGTCTGGAACACAAACACGGTGATGGAATCTAATCATGCCATCCTCATCACGAGCAATGCCTGCCTTGCCCACTAACTCTTGGAGTCTAGAGTTGGCCTCCTGTTGCTCGATCACCTCATCCAACACCGAAGACCTAATGGACAACTGAACTACAAAAGCCTGACACAAAGATGGCTCTAACTCAGTCATCGCACACGCTGCATCTTCCAACATCTTCCAATCCTGCTGGAGAGACGACCTCTTCCTACTAAGGGCATCTGCTACGACATTCGCCTTTCCAGGATGATACTGGAGGTCGAAGTCATAGTCCTTCAGGAACTCAATCCATCTTCTCTGCCTCAGGTTGTGGTCCTCAGGCTGAAACGGTGGCGCTTAGCCTGATACGGTGGCAGGTTTGATTCGGTGACACCCTTGATATGGTGACAGGTCTAATTCGGTGGCATTGCACAGGGCCACCAGTTCACAGATTCGTTGGCTTGAGTAGGTCACCAGTTCACAGATTTGGTGGCCTGAGCAGGTCATCGGTTCACAGATTCGGTGGCCTGTGTAGGTCACCGGTTCACAGATTCGGTGTCCTACAAGTAGTTCTTCGTAAGGTGATGTGTGGGCTAAAGCTATTTATGTTAATCTAAGACATTTGCTATTTTCTGACAACTTTAAAATACTTAGGTGCCATTTGATAATACCTAAGTCTTAAATCTGAAATCTAAAATTCTATCTATTCTCTAAATTTTAAAAATAAAAAGTACTTAAATAAATTAAAATTTATATTAAGAATTGTTTGATAACCAACTTAAAAGTCATCTGAATTAATGCCTCCCCATCACTGCCTCCGCCGCCACCTCCAGATCTGCCATGGCTGCTGCCGCTGCCGAGTCCCCTCCCCCCTCCCCCTCCCCCCTCCTCCCCCTCCCCCTCCGGCTCTTCCAAGGAGGACGACCCCCTTCTCCCTATGCCGCTACTACCGCCCCCGCCGCCGCAGACGACGACATGAACCCTAATACCCCTTCCAGCCCCGATCCCTCCCCTTCCAGTGCCAATTTCGACACCAACCCCACTGATCCTGCCTCCGCCGACGCCGCTCCCCCTTTGGCGGTGGTCGCCCTCGGCCGCCTTTCGCCCTCCCCGGCCGCTACTTCCGCCTCTGCCCGCCACTCCTCCAGCCAACGCCTTTCCCCGCCAAATCAGGCCGTCCCTGCGCCACGCCGGCTCTGGCGGCCCATTCCAGCAAGCAAGCACGAGGCGGGTTCCCCGTCGGCTGTGCCATCTCCAACTACATCCTCGGCAACCGAGAGTACCAATCCTGGTTCGCCTCCAGGTTCACGGTGACAGTGTTCGAGAACGAGCTCAAGTGGGACAACACCGAGTGGATCCGGGGGCGCGAGGAGTACGACGTTCCCAACGCGATGTTGGCATTCGCGAGGTAGCACGACATTGCCGTGAGGGGCCACAATGTCATCTGGGACGACCCCCACTTCCAGCTGGCATGGCTGCCGTCACTCCCCACTCCACAGCTCAAGTTAGCGGTCTCCCATCGCGTCAACTCTGTCATGTCCAAATACTGCGGCCGCCTCATTGCCTGGGACGTCGTCAACGAGAACCTGCATTGGTCGTTCTTCGAGAGCAGGCTGGGGCCGGGTGCCTCGGCATTCATCTTCCAGAGGACCCAGCAAATCGACCCTGGCGCCGCCCTGTTCTTGAAAGAGTTCAACACCCTGGAAGAGCCCGGCGTCGTCGCCGTCTAGGTACCTACAGAAGGTGAGAGAAATGATAGGCGTTAAGCGCCTGGCCATTGGCCTGCAGATCTCGCCGGATCGGCACGGGGAGAGAGGGAGAAAGCGAGGGAGAGGCGGCATCAACTATGCACCAGGAAGGGTCCCTTCACTTTTTTTAAGAGGTAGTTTAAGATAATAGACATATTTGTAGACATTTATTAAGATAATTTATCAAACAATCTGAATTTTCAAAATCTGATCCCTTTAGACATGAGATGTTAATAAGTGCTATCAAACAAACCCTAGTCATTGAACTTCTCACTTACTACAATTCAACCTTGTTTGATGGTCATCTATTGGCCTAGATGAATCAAGTTAGCTGTGTTAGACCAATATAGTGATACATTCAACAAATATATCCTTTTTTAAGTATGCTTTCTTAGAGTGGTTGTATTTTCTAAATTATTTTGCTACGTCTGCTGTAATATGTTTCTCAAATGACTTCCAACATTGTGAATTGATGCCAATTTAATCTCAAGGTTATAGTGTGCATTGTTCTCCATGTATTATTTTGGCTGGTCGCATAGTATTAGTACTTGGTTTTTTGCATTCCTTTGTAATATAATGAAAGGGTATATTACACAGTTTTCTGCAACTAATTTGTAATATAGTGAACAATATATGGCCATGTCCACTCTAGATGTGTGTCAGACAGAGCCTTAAATTAAACAGGGGAATAGCGGAAGGAACTGTCGGCGGTTCCAAATAAAGAAGATGGGCTTCACCTGTTAGTTCATTCTGCGATGCGATGCCATGGGTCACCTGTCGTCTAAACATATGTCCCCCACCCAGGCCATTATTTTTTTCTCTTTCCTTTTGGTATGTGCATCTCTCGCTTCCCGAACATGTTTCCGGTCGACACCCAGAAGGAAGGGGATTCATATTCAATTTATGTTGTCTCATCCTTTTTCTAAGGTCAGGTTAATTGACAGCAAAACATCAATGGAAAATGTGTACAAACTGATCAATTATCTTTCTATTAATCGTCATCATCCAGGTGCTGTGGACTCTCTTATTTCATGTAACTAATAGATTGCAGATACAGTGGAAAACAATGAACTAGCTAGTTGCCCTTTTTTTTTTTTTATGTAAATGCTTTAGTGCTGGGAAGATAACAGTCACTAGACATGTGTCATTAAATATACCAATGTCAATTACATAGAATGCTAGGAATGCCTAGCATATCATGTCTAGCAGCCCCTCAGGCTTCCTAAGGTAATGGAATGCCAAGAGAAAAAATAATGAGTAGATAAAGATTCACATGCAAATTTTGCTAAACAATCGGCAACTTGATTCCTTTCTCTAAAAATATGATTAAGAGAGACTGTGATATCTAATAATTCCTTGATCTTCTTGATATGATAAGCTAATTTCCATGGTTGCTGTGAATTATATTCAACCTATTTTTTCCTCTTGGAATATTGTTGTTAGTGATCTATTTTTTTTTTTTTAAACTTGACTTGATATTAATCGGGATCGGATATTACAACTTTCCTATGCTAATAATGCATCTAGCATCAATAAAAATGAGGAACATATTTATTGTTTTCTCTAAGAATCAAGGTAGGTAGGCCCTTTTTTTTTAAGATAACGTGCCCAACATTCTATAGAGAAGTTCTTGTTCTATATGGGAGCCGACTAGTGAGTACAACTAAAAAAACCAAAAAGAAAAAGGAAGGATGGCTTCTGTTCCCATGCATGGGATGGTAGATGATCATGTGCATCTTTCTCTCTTTCTTGGGAAAATACTTAAAGAAATATTTCTTAAAAATAAATGACAACATTCGAATTTAGTGTGAAATGCCTTGAGCTACAGTGAAAGGTACATCTTTTACTATATTAAATGATTTTGTGAGCTTTTTTATGTGAATACATGCTAACTTGTGACTATTTTGTTTAGAAGATAGAGTCAGATTATATTACTGATATGAGTTGGATGTATAAGTACAAGACCAAATATAAACGAGTTAATGCATATTTTTTAGCTAGAGTTCAATAGTTCGTGTACTTTGCATCATGAAATTTGAACAATGATGGCTCTTCAGTGATGAAATGTCCATGTTTTAAATGTGAAAATAAGTTTTATCGTGAAAAGGACATTGTTCATTATCATGTTGTTAGAGAGGGATTTACTTAAGGATACATTACCTGGCAATCCCATGAAGAATCTCGTAAAAGGTCTCGAGCAGATGATCTTACACTCACTAGTACAATGAATGATATGGTTGGAATGTTAAATAGTACTTTTATGTGGCAGTCCATTGATGATGATGCACAAAGACAAGAGCATAATCAAGAGATAGACAAATTCAAAAAGCTCATAGAAGAAGCTAAGAAACCTCTTTATGTAGGTTGCAATAGGTATTCGAGGCTTTCATTCATTGTACCTTTGTTCCAAGTCAAGTGCCTACATAAATGGAACAATAAGTATTTCTCTGCTATGCTTGCATTATTTAAAGATACATTGTCTATTGATAATACACTTCTAAGTTCTTGATATGAATCTAAGAAGTTGATGTCACAATTAGGTCTAGACTATAAGAAAATACATGTACGCCCAAATGATTGTGTGCTATTTAGAAATGAATATAAAGATCTGGATCGATGTCTCAAGTGCAATGCTTCTAGATTGAATCAGAGAAAAATCAATACTAGAGGAATAAAGAATTTGCAGATAAAAATTCTTCGTCACTTTGGCTAGAGTTGAATAGTTCATGTACTGGAGTATGAGTTGCCAGCTATTCCCTTGTCTGGAGTTGATGTGTTATGAAAGTGGGACGGTTATAATAATGTCATATTTGGGAAACATCCTAGTGATGCATCTTGAGGTAGTGGAAATCAAGAACAAGAATTATCAGAGGGTTGGAAGAAGAAGAGTTTCTTTTTTCTTAGCTCCCATATTGGAAAAGTTTGTCGGTGAGATGTAATCTAGATGTTATGTGAAGCGCGGCATTGTTGACTGTGCACTTTCGTTGTCTAGAGTTCTGTACACAAGTTAATATGCTCACCTTCTCTAAACTGTCTCACAAACTTAAAATCACAAAGATGAACTAATACAGTGGTGATAACAGGTCATTTCCACAGAGAGGATGAATAGAGTTCGACTTAGGAAACTATTTTTGGAACACTCTATTGACACTTTTCACCAAAGTAACAATGCATTAAAAGTGGATATGTAAACCAAACCAACCAATTCCCTCACAACTCGACAAGTCAAATAAAAGGAAAGAACAAGCTAAGTGGAAAATAATTTTTTTTTTGGAAACACTGTACCCTCTCAATTGAGGGATCAAACGGGAAGCTTAACTAGAAACTAACGAACCAATGTACCCCTACAGCTCAGGGGATCGGACAGAAAATAAGAGCAGAAAATTAATTGTTGCTAAATTGGAATCCACTTGTTATTACTGAAGAACAGGAAATGAAAACACAATTAATAACTCGAAAAAGACTAGCAAAACTCCAAAACCTTCATGAATATGATCTATCCTATGTTATAACAAGAACATGGAATTCACATTTTCAACTCTGGATCTGAACTCTCCGGAAGCTCTCTGGATGCCGGATAACCAATCTCTCTAACACCAGATGCTTCAGAGGAAATGCAGAAATCCACACAGAAGAAATGAGAACTTTACTAGATCGAATTCTGCAACAAAGAAGAAATGAGAAAATCCTTCACAGAACACAGAAGAAATGTAGAAAATAAACTACCAAACTCAAATCTGTCGAAACTCCCATCTGAGCAAAAGAATAAAACTCCCCTCCCCAATGCTAACTACCTGGATCTGAACCCTTACATCAAAGAAGAAAAGAAAGCCCAGAAAATTGCATTAGCCCCTCACAGTAACCGAAATCCTCCCAAATGAGAGGAAGAAATTCCCAAAAATCACAGCAGCCCCTCCGGGGGCCTCACAGAGCAGAGAAGAACAGAACAGAGAAGAAATAGCCAGATGGAATCTCTGGAACACAGAAGAAAATGGAAAACTGAAATGCCATTGGATCCTCCTCACGGCAGCAAGAACACTCCACTCTAGAACACAAAAGAAATGGCAAAATCAAATTCTACTGAATCACACTCTTCATCATAGAAGAAATGAAATAACACTGAATCGAGCTCTCCTGAACATAGAAGAATTGAAAATTGCAACACACTAGATCGGATTCCTCTAAACACAAAAGAAAATGGAACTTAAAATCCCAAAAATAGCAGAAACAAAACCCTCACAGCAGCAGAACACACCACTGCCCGACTCCCTCAAATGTTGAACTATCTATCACTGCTCAAACATTAAACCAAGAATAGAAGAACTGAACAAATGCACTAGATCGAAGTCTAAACACAGTAGAATTCCCAAAATACTGAACTAAAAGATGCAAGGAAGAACTCTCGAAGAACAGAAAGAAACTAAAAAAAATCAATAAAAATTGAACTAGCCCACAGCCGAATCCCTTCTACAGATGCTGAAAAGAAAATTACAGAAGAAAAATGGTAGAGAAAACCCAAAAAAAATCTTGAACTAGCGAAGCCCCCTGGAGAAGAGGACCTTGGGGTCCTTAACTAGCCGCCCGGGCCTTCCTGGCACACCTCAGCATCGCCTCCTCCCAGCTCCATCAGATCCACACGGCCGCTGCACACGAGCTCCATGACCTTCACACATTGCCGCCTCAGCAACAGCTCCTGCATCCGCTTTGCACGGGAGCTTCTCCCACCGCACACACCATCTGCACCTCCGCTGCATCGCATGCCAGTAGCACCAGGTCCCGCCCTGCACCATCCCAGCTCAGCCACACCAACGCGCCAGCACACCTGGCCGCCTCCTGAATGCGCTCCACACCGCCACTGCACCTGCTTCGCACCTAGGCGCTGGCCGCCCAGCCTCTGCTGCCTTCGCACGCAGGAGATGCATAGTACCCCATCGTGCTGCCCCAAATCGCCATAGCTTCCAACTTCTTCTGAACTTAACAGGAAGGAAGAAAGAAAAAATAAAATAAATAAAGGTTTAGTGGTGGCCAGTGAGATGAGGGAGGTGGCATGTGGTATTGGGGGGTATGTAAAACAATTTTATTTATTAATGGGATTGGGTGGGGTGTTTTTATAAACTAGTATTTATTTATTACAAATTCAAACTTATCTATTACTAAAAAATTATTACAAAATTTTATTCGACAAAAATTATTTATACAACAACTATCTTTTTAATTTTCAAAGTGTATTTGTGAACAGAAATAAAATTGATTAGTCCAAAGAAGAAAGAAAAATGACTTACTGAATGAAAATCTAACATTCATATTCTAACCCAATATTAACTAATATGTTCAAAAAATTATTCATGGATGAAATGAAAATTAAAGTCAATGTGCACATTATTTATAGACAAAAGATGTCTTAAATCAACTACGTATGAAATTAACGCTAAAAATTTAGTAATTATCATTATGCACATTAAAAAAAATGTTTGTGAGACAATATTACATACAATTTTACAAAATATGGGAAAAGTAAAGATAACATCAAAGCACCCCTTGATATGAAGAAGTTGAAAATCAGGCAAGTCTTTGGATGAAAGATCTTAAAAAGAAGTTTGTTGGAAAATATTGAAGTGCATGTGCAATGTAAACTAAGAGGGGAGGAAGGTGAATTTTTGTGTTGTTGTATCCCAATGGCACGCCATGGGAAGCCCTAGTTGCCACTTCGGGATCGAACCCGGGGTGGGCGCTCCCTCCCACCCATGTGTCGACCAAGAGGGGAGGGGTGAATTGTTGAATGCTAATAAATTTTAGCTAATTTGATATGCCAAATAAACGATCGCACCAACGCATTACTACAACAACAACAGATGTAGAGGAGGTAGAAGAAAGAAACACACCACGATACACAATTGTTAGGTGTTCGTCCACACAAGATGGGTGCTAATCCACCCCTCACACACATGAGGCAGTAACACACTAATCTGAACTTGGCCGTAGATACAGAGTAACCCCTATTTACAAATTCAAACTTATCTATTACTAAAAAAATTATTACAAAATTTTATTACGACAAAAATTATTTATATACAACAAATATCTTTTTAATTTTCAAAGTGTATTTGTGAACAGAAAATAAACTTGATTAGTCCAAAGAAGAAAGAAAAATGACTTACTGAATGAAAATCTAACATTCATATTCTAACCCAATATTAACTAATATGTTCAAAAACTTATTCATGGATGAAATGAAAATTAAAGTCAATGTGCACATTATTTATAGACAAAAGATGTCTTAAATCAACTACATGTATGAAATTTAACGCTAAAAATTTAGTAATTATCATTATGCACATTAAAAAAAATGTTTGTGAGAAAATATTACATACAATTTTACAAAAATATGGGAAAAGTAAAGATAACATCAAAGCACACCTTGATATGAAGAAGTTGAAAATCAGGAAGTCTTTGTATGAAAGATCTTAAAAGAAGTTTGTTGGAAAATATTGAAGTGCATGTGTGCAATGTACAACTAAGAGGGGAGAGGTGAATTTTTTGTTGTTGTTGTATCCCAATGGCATCCGCCATTGGGAAGCCCTAGTGCCACTTCGGGATCGAACCCGGGGTGGGGCGCTCCCTCCCCACCCATGTGTCGACCAAGAGGGGAGGGGTGAATTGGTTGACTGCTAATAAAATTTTAGCTAATTTGATATGCCAAACTATAACGATCGCACCAAACGCATTACTACAAACCAACAACAGATGTAGAAGGAGGTAGAAGAAAAGGAAACACACCACGATACACAATTGTTTAGGTAGTTCGTCCACACAAGGATTGTGTGCCTATATCCACCCCTCACACACATGAGGCAGTAACACACTACTCTGAACTTGGCCGTAGATACAGAGTACAACCCCCCACACACAACACACACACTCACTGAGAAACACACATTTCAACAATGACAAAGGCCTTACTGTCAAACCCTCACAAACATGCTCGTAAGTCATGAGCACAACTCTCTCACACACAAAGATTAATTGGTAGAAGTTCAAAATACAATAACTGAACCCAAGAACATGACAAAAAGATATGAAAATCATATTTTAGAAATTCCATATTTTGTTGTGGTTGAAAAATGTTGGAGAAGAATACCACAACTTGCACAAGCCTTCCCGGACGTAGTACACTGGTTGCACTACGATTAGAATGTTCAAAGCTTCAACTTCAAGCAGCAAACCTCAAAGAAAATCTTCTGGAGGAACTCTGGTTCACTGGTTCTTTGTTTAACCTAGTTGGGTGCAAAGGATTCATTCCCCAATGACTTGTGTGTTATATTCACATATGGGTAGGCCTACCTTTATATACCTACGTGCCAAAAACTTGATCTTGGCCATAGATGACAAGAGAAATGCGTCCAAATCCAAATTTGGGAAGAGTCCTGGCATAATAGGAAACTATGCTTCTGAGGTTGGTCGACCGATTTCTCCCACTCTATCAACCGATTCTGGAATTAATCATGTAGCTCACTTCTTCTTCTGCTGCTTCAGAAACTATACTTACCGGTCGTCCGAAATTTCCAAATCAGTCGATCGATTCTGTGAATGTCCGAGTGCCAAATAGTACTGGCTAGGTCAGTCGATCGATTTCTTCAAGTCGGTCGTCTGACTTCCTGAAAACTGCAATGCCAAACTGCACTAGGTAGGTCAGTCGACCAATTTCTTCAAGTCGATCGATCGATTTCCTACAAAAGTGTAGAAATCAAGTCAGTTTGAATTCTAACATATGAAAAAGTTAACCACTCACCTTGGCCTCTTATTTGTGTACTCTAGACACCATGCAAATCCTGTAAAGCTCATTTGCACATTGAATTTTGAACATGGTTAAGTGAATCATGAAATTCTTCAATAAATACACATATGAACACTAGTACACATGGCCAATTGATTCAACAAGGACTCATTTTGTCAACTTCAAAACATCAAATATGCACATGGAGACAACAATCTCCCCCTTTTTTATGTTGACAAAATACATAGCATTCAAATGTTGAATCAAGCATCAAACACATAAAAACATATGAAACGATGTTTCTGAGTTTTTGAATATTCCTTTTTTTATTTTCATTGATATTCTTTTTTTTTGTTCAATAGGATAGGCATATGCACACTCACCTAGACACTTCTAACCTCACTTAACCTAAGTGCATCAAGCAAGCACACATTCATACAGTAAAAAAAAATTTGAAACAAACGTCAAAACATAACTAAGGCTAGTAGATAACTTCTCCCCCTTTGTTACATCAAAAAGGCAGGAGTGGCATAAGAAAATACAAGATGACCCATGACACATTGACAAACTTAGGATCACTGAGGTGGAGGTTGATCTGGAGAAGGACGTAGGTAACCCATGACATGCCTAAAGAACTGAGCTTAGGAGTCCAAAAGGCTTTGCTGGCTAACCCTCATATCAGCAAGATCTCTAGATAGGTTACTCACAGCCTCGCCCACTTGGCGGACTTCCCCTCTTATAGAAACCATCTCCCCTTCAAGCCTATCCAGGCCCTCTTGGAACGGCTAAAGGAAGTTTTTACCTCCGGGACCGGGAGGAGGCAGATCTTGTTCCATTGGAGCCAGATGCACATCATGTCCATCCTCGAAAGCCTGATCTTCACCTTTGTTAGCTTCTTCATTTTCTGTCTTCATTTTTTTGTTTCTTCATTTTCTTCACTTCCTTCAATGTCATCATTTTCAGGTGCCCCCAGGTTTCTCTTAAACTTTCCACGCATAAGCCAATAATTCATGAACTTTAAAATATTGGTCACATTATAGGCCAAAGAATTTGGGATGTTCACTGCCTATTCGTGCCTGAGGTCAATACCAACATGCTAAAAAACAACAGTAAGATGAGCTACGTAAGGCAAGGAGCGCCAGGGCTGATTTTTTACCAACACGATAAGTCGATCCATCATCTCAGGCAAGCACAGAGGAATATTGTGAAATAAATAGTGAAATAGTCCTTTGTGTATTTTTGTGACTTCATCACGACTACCACCTTTGGGAAATAGAATTGTGGTCATTATGTGATGAAGGATCCTCCACAATGGCGAAAAATCAATAGCATTTATCAATGCATGGTGTGCCACCCAGTCTTGTGGATCTCTTTGTAGCATAACTTGACACAGATCACTATCATTATAGGGTACATGCTGTGATATATATCCCCATTTAGAATACGTATTGCCGCACTAAAAGTAGTGTCACTGATTAGAATCTCAAAACCCTTAACTGTAGTGAACAACCTTTTGTTGCAAGTATAGAAATTTGCATAGAACTGCTGAACCAAATCTGGATAGTATACCCTATGCATTAACCTGAACTGAAACCACCTTTGAGTTTGAAAGATCATGGTCAGATGGGGCTCTATATCATCTAGATCTGAGAAATCCACATATCAGGGAGGGAGTATTTTCCTCCTATGCTATATCAATAGCTCTCCCAGTGCTGCTGGAACTTGAGCCGCCACTCCAAGACCTTCACCGACCTCCCGGTGATGCCTCAAGTTCACACGACCACTGCGGACCCATGGAGCTATAGTAGAATAACTATCGAGGGGATGGATATCATGAGGTTGGGATGCCTCTTGAGTCCCAGGCAAGAGAGAAGCCTCAAGACAGATCAAACTAGTGGGGGATGACTTGCAATGTGCAAGCTAAAGAGAAAGGATGAGGAATATAACCAGGATGGCAGATCTCCTAACGTCTCTAGGCCTAAGAACTCTTAGACAAGGAAAACAGAGTTCTAGGGCAAGAAGGCGTCTTGGGGGGATGAAAGAATGAGAGGAAGTAGTGTGGGATGAGTCCCACAAACCCCAATATATAAAGGAGTTGGCTTGGGTTGAAACCAACAAAGTCGGTCATGACCAGAATGAACCAGTCGAGCTCGCGATCGGAATCGGTTGTCCAATTTTGATGAATCAGTCGACTGATTTCCCAGATTTCAAGGGAATTCAGTCTAGCTAGCAGTGAACTGATGTGAACGACCCTAGGATTGGTAAATCATAAGGATTTTGTCAATCACTAGCATATTTATGTCGTGGTTTGAACCCTATAAGATATAGCAATGTTATTTTTCATGGGGAGACAATAAAAGCAATGATAGAGACAATCAGAGGTCCTCTAATATCCTTAACAAGATGACTCCAGCTAAGTGATGATCTATACATGCCAAGTGCCTAGAAACTTTCTTAATATACCAAGGAATACAGTGTTAGAAGATTCAAGGAATTTGGGATATACATAGATATACACATGCAAGCTGTTTTTTTTTATTATTTCAAAGCATGCAGAAAAATTAACATGCAAGCATGAGAATATCTCACATGCAACTTTACTCAATGCACATCTAGACTTTGCATAACCCCAACTCTCTTTTAAGGGTAGCAAACCTATCCTCACTTAGGGATTTAGTGAAAATGTCAATAATTTGTGTATTAGTTTCAATGAATTTTAACTCAAAATCGCCTTTCTCAACATGATCTCTCAAGAAGTGATGTCAGACCTCTATATGCTTGGTTCTAGAATGTTGAATTGGATTCTTTGAGAGATTAATGACACTTATATTATCACACATGATAGAAATACAATTCAATGAAATATGATAATCAAGCAACTGTTGTTTGATCTAAAGCACTTGGGCACCACAGCTACCGATGGCTACATATTCAACCTCGGCAATGGAAAGTGCCACTGAATGTTGTTCCTTGGAAGCACAAATTACCAAGCAACCTCCCAGAAATTGACACATGCCACTTGTGCTTTTTCGATCAATTTTACATCCATCATAATCTGCATCGGTATACACAACCAGTTCTAAGCAGCAGCCGATGGGATACCATAGGCCTAAGTCTACTGTGCCCATATGATAGAGAAAATCCGTTTGACAGCCATTGAATGAGACAATTTAGGACATGACTGAAACCGAGCACAAAGACCGACGCTAAACTGGATGTCCAGTCTAGAAGCAGTAAGATATAATAAAGATCCGATCATGCCTTTATATAAGGTAGGCCATAAGTTTAACTTTTTCATCGCTTTCAATTTTAATTTATGATCACATGGGGGTGGGAAGAGATTTCGAGTTTTCAAACCCATACTTTTTAGTGGCTCAATGGTGTTTTTGGATTAGCATATAAACAGTCCGTCCTTGAGTTGTTTGACCAACAGACCAAGAAAAAATTTTAGCTCGCTCATTAGACTCATCTCAAACTCTCCTTGCATAAAATCTGCAAATTGTTTACATAAGCTGGAGTTAGTGAGCCAAAGATGATATTATCAACATAAACTTGAACTACAATGATATCTTTACCAGAATTTTTGATGAAAAGAGTTTGATCTGTATTACCTTTGTTGTAATTCTTATCTAATAAGAAATTACTTAACCATTCATATCATGTTCGTGGAGCTTGTTTCAACCCATACAATGCCTTCTGTAGTTTGAACACATAATGTGGCTTGCTGGTGTTAGTAGATTTTACGTTCATTCGATATAATTTGAAATTTAATGAGGAAGCATAAGAGAGAATAATGTGGACGGCCTCCCTGGCCATTGGTGCGAATGAGTCATGGAAATCAATTCTCATTTCCTGGATATACTTTTTGGCTACAAGTCCGGCCTTGTTCCTAACTACCATTCCAGATTCCTCCAATTTATTTTTGAAAACCCAATGGGTTCCAGTCACGGAATGATCCTTAGGATATGGCACTAGAGTTCACTTCTCATTCCTCCAAAATTGGTGCAACTCATCATGTATAGCCGCTATCCATGATTCATCTGCCAGTGCCTCTTCCACATTCTTAGGCTCTACTTGAGAAATAAATGCATTTAAATGTTGATATACCACTTGCCTCAATGAGGATATGGTCCTCATATTGTTTTCAAGATTCCCAATCACATTACTTAGAGGATGGTCCTTCATAAATCTCCATTCCTTTGGAAGTTCCAAGTCCTCTGGTGCGTTTTCTTAAAGTTCCTAAAGAGGTGGATCTTTAGTTTCTCCATGGTATTTGACGGGTCAAGTACATCTTAAGTTGACTATTTTTCTTCTTGGGGAGAAATTTCTTGTTTGTTGTTTTTATTCCCTGCATCATTATCGGACAAGTTCAATATTGTTAGTTTCAAGTTAGATTCATTAAAAATGACATGTGGATTTTCCTCAATTACAAGAGTTCACTTATTGAATACATGGTAAGCTCTTGAGTTTATGGCATAGCCGAGGAAGATCCCCTTGTCACTTTTCTCATCAAAATTTCCCAAACTTGTTTGTCCATTGTTCAAAATGTAGCAAGTGCACCCAAACGATCTTAAATGGTAATGGTTTGTTACCTTTGAAAAGCTCATATGAGGTTTTCTTAAGTATTGGTCTTATCATGGCATGGCTGATGATGTAACATGTAGTATTTACCACTTTAGCCCAAAAGTATCATGGAAGACCATTTTCACTCAATATAGTGCGTCTCATCTCTACCAAGGTTTTGTTCTTCCTTTCAACCACACCATTCTGCTTCGATGTCCTTGGTGATAAGAATTGATGAGTAAACCCCTGTTCATCACAGAAGGATTTGAATTCTAAATTTTCAAACTCTCCTCTGTGATCACTTTATATTGTGATAATGACAAACTTCTTGTTATACTGCACTTTCTTGCACCACACTTGAAACTCTATTAAGGCATCATTTTTATTGGCCAGAAATAATACCCAAGTAAAGTGTGAGAAATCATCAATAATTACAAATCCATAAGATTTTCCAGCTAAGCTAGATGTTCTGGTTGGGCCAAACAAGTTTAGATAGATGAGTTCAAGAAGGCGAGTGCTACTCACAATATTTTTCTTTTTGAAGGATGTTATTGTATGTTTTCCTTTAACATATGCTTCACAAATTTTATAATTTTCAATTTAGACAAGGTCCATTTTAGACAAACGGCCGTGCCATAACCATGCATTATTTTTTTCATTAGCCACAAGACAAAGGTTTTCATATTCCATTTGGTCCAAATCAATAGTATAGACATTATTTACTCTCTTGCCTAGAAACTTAATTTCATTGGAATCTTTACATATTACTAGACAATGAGATTTATCAAAGACAATTTTATACCCCTTGTCACAAAGTTGATTGATGCTAAGCAAGTTATGATTCAACCCTTGGACAAGAAGAACATTATCAACATGATTTCCAATCTTACCTATTCCAATGATTTTACCTTTGCCTTTACCTTCAAAGGTGACCTCATCTCCAGCTTTATCTTGTAGTTCCGTGAACTTTGACTTGTCTCCTGTCATATGTCTTGAGCATCCTCTATCCAAGTACCACTTTTTGCTTTGAACGTCAAAGCATACCTGCAAGAGAGTCAAGTACTAGTTGGATTTTCATACCCAAATCCTCTTGGGTCCACTGGAGTTGGTCCAAAACGGCCATAAGTCCTTTCTAATCCATACACATTTGACATTTTGAGAGTTTCTCTTAAAAGGACATATGGCATTAATGTGACCATTACCACCCCAATAAAAACATGTGATATTAGAAACTTGTGGTTTTTGCCTTGGAAAATAGCATAATGATGAGTGACATGCTTAAGCTTTTGAGCACTGACTTTCTTCTGAAGTGGAATGTGGTTGCTTGAGAAAACTTTCCAATTGCATGCACAAAAAAAGTTTTAGTTCTTAACTAAAAAGCTTTCTTCTTATTAGGAATGTATCCAAGGCCCTCTCTTTGAAAATATACAGGAATTGAAAGGACCTCATCCAATTTTTCTTTTCCCTTCATTAATCTAGACACAACACTCTTTTGTTTGGAGACCTCTTTCTCAAATGCGCTCACTCTAGATTTCAATTCAGCATTTTCAATTTTTAATTGAGAGTTTTTCTTTTCAAGTTTAGAATTTTTATCATTGACTTTATTAGTATTCATGCATTCAATTTCTTCTTCATCAAGACTTACTTTAGCAAGCAAGATATCATTAGTCACTCTTAGACTACCACATTCTTTTTCCAAATCAATACATGCAGAACATGGAGTTTTGTTATGAAGGAACGACTCAACCTTATTTTTTAAGCCCTTGTTTTCATATGTTAGTTTTTTGAATTTTTCATACATAGAGATATAAGCAATTTCCCATTCACCTGAGGTAACGGATTCAGGTTCATCACTTACCTCTTCTGTTTCTCTTGATTTTGAGGACAAGTTGTCTAAGTCCTCGTGTGCTCACCATTGTTTTGAGTTTACTGAATCTTCCCTTCTTGAACATTTTCTGCAACTCAAGACATTCTCCACGCATGTGCCCTAATTTTTTGCATTCATAGTAGATGACTTCCTTTTCTTTGCTGCTCTCACTCTTTTGTGGAAAGGATTTCCTGTCTGTCTTCTTAGAGTTGCTTTGGAATGGCTTCCTTTTGCGATGGAAGTTCTGCATCTTTTTGGTTAGGATTGCCAACTCCTCCTCATCATCGTCCATATCACTATCTTCTTCAGTGCTGCACTCCTGACGAATGAATGCAACCTTGAGGGTGATTCCCTTTCCCTTCTTGACTTATGGCTCATTCCTTTTTATGTTAAGCTTGTATGTCATCAAAAATCCAATTAGTTCTATAAGTGAGAGGGTTGCCAAGTTTTTGAAATCCTCTATAATGGTTGCCTTGGTGTGCCAAGCCAAAGGCAGTGACCTAAGGACTTTTCTGAACAACTCTGAGCTTGTATACTCTTTTCCAAGTGCCTTCAGTCTATTTGTTATAGTAGTGAATCTGGCGAACATCTCAGAGATGGTGTCTCCTGGCTTCATTTGAAACAACTCATATTCGGACTCTAGAATGTTTGTCTTGATTTACTTGACCTTCGAGGTGCCTTCATATATGAGTTTCAGGCTGTCCTACATTTCCTTAGCGGAGCTACACATGGAGACACATGAATATTCATTAGGATGAATTACACACTACATGATGTTCATTGCACTATAATTAGTCTTATATTTTTTTAATCTGATCTTCTGTCCACTTTTCTTCATCCTCTGGTAAGATGTATGGACCGTTGCTTACGACTTTCCAGATCTCAGAATCTTGAGTTCTAAGAAAGACATGCATCCGATTTTTCCAATATGTTTAATTATTACAATCAAAGTATGGTGGACCCGTTGATAGAGTGGCCTTCAGCTATGAACCCTTTGTCGGCCATTGCATAAAGGGATCTCTCTTGAGTAAGCGAACCTGCTCTGATACCAATTGAAGTGCACATATGCAATGTACAACGAAGAGGGGAGGGGTGAATTGGTATCCGTCATCGTGGTCTGACAGGGCTACTTAGGCACGTGGAGCCACAAAACCTTAAAACCACTTGCTCCACAGCACCATACGGCACTTACACGAAGAACCGTGGAAATTGTGAAAAGGATGACCAACACTTGTCACCTCACAATGAACAAAACACGTGGTCGAGCACTAGCAAGCCCAAGGCCTCACTGTCACCACACGAACCGACAGAAGACTCCGCCAGCGGCTTCTAGACTCATCCACAGCACACATAAATGGAAACCGACATAGAGTTAGCAACACATTAACCACACGTGCACACAAAACTCAATGCGGGTACCAATGTGCTAACCCCTAGAAAAGACACAACCACACGGGGACCGAAACAACCACGGAGATCGAGAACAACACATCGACCTCAGAGGCACTCGTACCGACGCAGGGTACCAGCCCCAATCACACTCGCTCCGAAGAGAAAAGAAAACTTAGACACATGCCACAACCTTAGCTTGGCGTACCACCGACAGGGCTACCTAGACAAAGCAAAGCAGCTACTCCACAACGGCAACGGTACGACCATACGGCATAGGCTAGCACACGTGTCCCAGAGGCGAAAAACTCAACGCCACAGGCTAATAGGAAGACTCTCCACAAGGGATTTGCCACAAGCCACACACACAAAAACTACAGGTCAAAAGGGCACTACAGGCCATACCAGCCCCAACCCTTAAGAGACAAAGCGGAAAACACCCTTGGCATACTTGCCAAAGCCACGCAGCAACTAGGCGAGTACCACGTCTCACCATAAACATGGCTACCTCAGACCTCCACAAGGTCGAGAGCCAACAACCAAAACCACTCCGAACTCCGGACACACACCACGAGGTCGGAAAACTTACACACGCTAGTGCCACCACAGATTGGCATCCTAGAGGGGACTACGAAATCGAAAGGACTCCGAAAGAACGCCAACCGAACAATTACCAAAATACGGGTCCACACAAGGCCAGACCAACAATGCCTACAGAGACTAAGCACAGCCAGGACACAACCGCTGTGAAAGCTCGGGCAACGAACCGCACTTAGAAATGTCGTGAGGAGGCGTCGTCACAATAACAACCGTTAAGCCGCCACTGCTCGCAGCCTAAAAATCCCTCACAACAACAAATAGTACGAACAGATCTGCCTACAACAGGTGGCACCGGAAACGACAATACAAGCCAAAACATATCCATTTTCACGCTAAAAACTCAGATATATATTTCAGGCAACCGGGTTTGGTAACCACCAACCCGACACAAAACTAATATCTCCACCAAAAACAAAAGAGCAGGAAGTACCGGGACCTAACAAAACTATGGCTACCAACCAAGGACAACCACGGTACCTTCTACAAAACAGACCACCTCTGACACTAATCAGGCCAGGTACATAACACAAACACTGCACGACGACCTGCCTGAACCCACTAACTAACAATACCACTATACTCAAGCTAAAACTGACTTCAATACTGCTGGTCATGCCGCAACTGGGGACAGTCCCGAGCCATGTGGCCTAACTGGTCACACCGGTAACACCGGCCACTAAAAGGGCGTTGACTCTGCTGCTGGGGCTGCACACCATGCTGCTGAACGCTCTTAACTGGCAGCTGCCTCTGCTCAGTCAACCTCCGGGAACGACGAAACCTCCTCCGAACTCTCGAATCTGGCTGCGAACCAGTCTGCTGCTGTACTTGTCGAGACGGACCTGGCTGAGCCTGCGCTGCTCCAACCTGCACCTAGGTCTGCAAAAAGTCAGCTTTCGCCGCTGCAGCATACAAATATGCCGCAATAGCGTCGGAAACACGAGCCAATAGCAACATCTGCCAGTGCTCCGGCCTCGACTCTCCAACCAACTGCGGGGTCCAATCAAAACCCTGAGTAGCCTGAGGGGGAAGCGGTGGCACTACACCACCGTGCGTGTCCTGAGGCCTAGGCTGAGCCAATGGTGGTGGTGGGGCATCTCCAGCCTCCTGCTGTGATGTCTGCACAACCACCCTCCGCTCACGATGCCGCCTTGGAGCCATAATAAATCTACACAGGACATGCACAAAAATCAAAATGCAAAACAACTCCAGACCGCTTGCTGCCACTGTACTCTACCAACTCTGAGTTATACAGAACATTTCCTTATATGTCTCGACAGACCAGGCTCTGATACCAACTGTAACGACCCAAGATCCGCATTACCAGTAACTAACCAGTAACCCGAATCCTGACCCGCTAACCCACGAGTCGAAACTCGAAAGGGTAAGAAAAGAAGTGTCTGAGGAGAACATATAAACAAATGTACACATCACAATTTAAAACATCTCAAACTGGCATAACTCAGAGACAATATTAAAGTAAGAGTACAGTAAGAACAGGAGTAAAGTACTACTCACAACAGCAAGACGAGACCAACCACAGAGAGACACAGCTCCTCGAACCTCGAAAGCAGACCACGAACCACCTGAGGGGAAGGGAGTGAGTCTCACAAAAAGAGACCCAGTAGGGCAACTAACCCCTACCGGTAACAGAGCTACTAAACAGTGCTAAACAAAAAGCAACTGTAAGTAAACGCGCACACTCTGTCAACACACACTCAGGAATCGGTAACGTAGTGCGCAACTCCCTCAGGAGCGCACTGAGAGAAACAGGAACCTCGCCGGCTCGACAACATTACAAGCACAACACACACACAAGCTCACACGCAAGAGCTCACACAGCACTCACAAAGTAGGACTCAACCAGGGTCTGCTGTTCAGCGTCCTGAAACCACAGAGTCTCGCAACCCTAGTCATGTGTGCACACTACAGACGCTCTCTCTCACGTCTGGTCCACAACCGGTTTTTCCCCCTACGCCCGACCTAGTGGTAGAGAAGGGGCTCCACGGAGACCGGCTCAAAACCACCACAAGGAGTACGCACAGGACAGAGTCACACTCGGCGTCCTGGCTCACTAGCGGAGGACAACCACACGCTAGTCATCTAGACGGAGTCGCACCCACGCCTAGGAAACACAACAGAAACGGGCACGCGGTAACGCAACACGTGTACAACAGACGGAACACACTCAACGCCTGAAACTCCGTACAACCGACGGACAACCCTATGTCACGTCTCGACACAGTCAAACACAATACGAGCACAGGTAGAGACACTCTCTACACCTGGCGGACTGTGCTAACAAGCGGACACCGCATGTTAACACCTCAAATCACGGAAGAAGGGAAAGCACAGCTTGCTGGGAACTCACCTGCAGGTAGACGGCAGCATCGACTGTCGCTAACCAGGAAGTAAACGGCAACATAGCTTGACGTCAAGGGTAAAGTAGACGACAGCATCGACTGTCGCTAACAAGAGGTAAACGGCAACCCAACGGACGTCTAAAAGAATAGACGGTCACACTCTAGCCGTTAACCCAAACTTGACGACAAACGATCTTGTCGTTTATCTCCTACCATGAAGAACCTAACAGCAACAACCACGCCGTCAAGATCCTCCCTAAGAGATTGACGGCAACGGATCACACCGTCAACCTCACGCCTGAAGAGATCAACGTCAACATCTCTTGACGTTGACTTCTCCAGCTTCCAGCAGCTGACACAGCCACATGCCGATCCCAAAGAGAGCAATCCAGCCCTCAGACCAGCGAAATGATGAAGGAGAAACTCTCCCCCCATATCACACTACACTACAGCAACACCGAAAACCACGATCCATCGCACGGATCGACCAAACCACTCAAAGTCCCGGCAAAAAGGAAAACCTCCTCAAAGCACGATTCCACGCAAATCACACGCAACAGCATGAAATTAACACTACAAGAACACTAAGGGGTCGAGTCCCTACCTCTGAAGCGTGAAAGAAGTCCTGCCAAACCTCAATTCGCGCCGATCCCTTAGAAGCTTCCTCGCGAAAATCGCCACCCGATCCGCTGTTTTCCGCCCGATCTAACCCTGCCCCGCGCACCAAGGTCTTTCCACGAGCTCCCGTCAACCACCTGAACGAGTGAAAACGGACAAAGATCGAAAAGGAGAAAAAGAGAAGGAAAAGGAGAGGAAATGGCTGCTCACGGGTCTGCCCTATTTCAACAGGCGCAACAGGTAGACGTCAACATCCCAAGCCGTCTACTCTAACCGCCAAAGAGTCGACGTCAAGGCCGTTTGCCGTCAAGTTCATCGCAGGAACAATCCTGAACCGACAACAAACGTCCACAACGCTGGACGCCAACACCTAGGTCAACGACCTACCCCTGGACGCCAACCACTGATCGACGACAACACCTAGGCCGTCAACCAGACCCGAACTTCAATTAGACCCGAAATGTTACATATGTCTTTCCTCACTCCAACCTTTTCTCAACTCAATTCATGTATCTGTGTGTGTGTGTGTGCTGATTGGAGATCAGTACGTGGAGTTTGTGATCGTGTGTGCTTTGTGATCTATGCTAGCTTGTGTATAGATCAGATCTGTGTGTGTGGTGTGTAGATCAGATAGAGGCTAGAGGACCTGATCTTCTGTGAACTTGATCTAGTGTGTGTGTGTGTCTGAGCCTGAGTGCTCATGTGTGTGTTGTACTTAGTTCTTGAGTAGTGTGTGCCTCACAGTGTGAGGGGTGGATGTAGGAGTCACTGGATGTGATCTCTGAACCACCTAAAAATCCCTTGTGCACTGTGGTTTGATTTGTGGTTTGCATTGTATTGCGCTAGATGCATGCATAGGGATTTTGTCCCCACACTAATTAATTTGTTCACACACGTTAATCACATATTTGACACTTACACTGTTTCATAAAGTGTTTCTCACATTTTGATAACACACATTGAATCAGATCAGAGGGGTTTTAATTGAGTAGATTCTTTATTTCAAAGTAGTTTTTAAATTGCTTAAGTTTCCGCTGCAAATCTATTCAACCCCCCCCTCTAGATTTGCCATTATAGAAAATCTGATCTAACAATTGCTATCAGAGCAGGTTAACCACTCTAATTGTTAGATCTAATTTTTGTTACACTGTTTCACTGTGATTAGATCTGATAGTCTTTTGAGTTTTGGTATAATGGTAAATTGCTTTAATATGCATGAATTTCCTATCATAATTTCAGAGAAATCCTCTAACTCATTTTCATTGGATTTTTTCAGAGGACTCACAAAGAAAAAGAGCAAAAGAAATTCACAAGTACTTAATGGTAAAGAAGAGCTTCAATGAATCTAGAAAATCAACAATCCAAAAGACTTTGGCTCTCACAGCACATTCCATGAGCTCAGAGCATTCTTCATCCTCTTTAGAATACAAGAGATCAGATGGGTCTACAAGGTCAGGTAAATCAATTCCAGATCTATTTATGTATTCTAACTCTGATTCTGATGCAGATGAAGGTATGTCTTATGTTGAATTGATTGAATTATGTGAGAAGATAGAAAATCTTAATGCAAAGATGAACACTAAAAATAAAGATTTGAAAAAGACTTTAAAACATTGCCACAAAGAAAGTGAAAATTTGAAAAATACACTTGAATTGCTTCAGAACAATGATAAGGATCCTTCACAAGAAAATGAGAATTTGAAAATTGAAGTTCAGAAACTGAATTGTGAAAATGAAAGTTTGAAAGATAAAATCAAAATTTGTGAAAACAAGTTGTCCAAGTTGAAAGAAAATCATGATCAGTTAGAATATGAAAATATTGATTTGAAAGATGAAAATAAAAAATTGATTGATCTCAATGAAAGCTTCAAATTTGATAATGATCAATTAAACAAATAGATTTCTAACATGACTCATGATCATCAAATAAATGAAAGATGCAAACAACTTGTTGAAGAAAATAGTCATCTAAAATGGAAGATTGAATGTTTGTTGCATGACAAACTATTGAACAATGACTGTAGTAATTTAAGTAATAAAATTACTGATTTGGAAAAACAAATTGCTCAATTTGAAAATAAAAAGAACAAGATGAAAAATGGTTTGGATGTCATGCTAAATAAACTTCAAATTTCAGAAAAAGAAGTTGTTGCATTAAAAGCAGAAAAATAGAAGTTTCAAGATGAATTGAAGAATACTACAAACATAAGTATTACTTCTATAAAAAATAAGAAAAATGAAAAGAAAATCAAAGTAATATTTTTTAAAGCTACTATGAACAAGAACTTTGATATCTCTAATGAAAAATCAGCGAAAGTTCATGTTCAGAAAAATATTCAAAAATAAAATGAGAAAAATGGCAAAAATGCTGCTAAGAAGAAGAATATTGTTTCTGTGAAAAACAAGCAAATTGAAACAGAAAAACATAACAATTTACACAGGATTCTTCCATCTCTTCCACAATTCAGAAGTGCTCCAAAGGAAGTTCAATATTCACATCATGCCAAGAGCTACCAAAAAGTACCTCCTTCTCCTCATGGTAAGCTTCCTCACAGGAAAAGGAGATTCCAGAAAATACATACATGCCAAGATAAGTACCAGGTAAGAAATGATCTCATTTGCTTTAACTGTAATAAACCTGGTCATTTAGCCAAATTTTGTTGGAATAGAGATCAACATTTTCATAAATATGTCAAATCAATCCAGTGCTTCACATGTCATAAATTTAGGCATATTTCTAGGGAATGTTGGCATAGAATTGATAATCTTGTGTATGCTCCCATGTTTCATGTTAATGTACATAAGAATAAAGATCATGTTCATGCTGAAAACACTCAGAAATTTCATGTACGTGAAAATAGAACTGTTGCACAAAAGATCTCTTCTGAATTCCATGTTAAAAATCTCATTGATAAAAATCTAAAAAATAGAAAATAAAATGTTCAGTATTTCAGAGCTGCATTCTATACTAATAACTCTAAGATTAGAAACCAAGATTCTAGTGTTTCTAGTCTTTAGAAAAATGCACTCAATATAAAATCCTTTTGGATTCAAAAATCATTGTTGCAGATTCATGGAAGATCCTTAGGATCCAAACAAGTTTGGGTTCTGAAATGTGTTGCTTGAATACTGGATGCAGGGATCCTTGTAGTCAATTTCAAGATGAAAGCTTCATGACTAAGGCTACAAGAAAAGTAGTGGAGAGAATGAAAGAAAAATGAAAATCTCACCAGGTAAATACTTCTGAAAGATTCCCTGCTAAATAAAAACTTCTTAATAATAATAATAATAATCTCTTGAATAAATTGTTTGATGAGTGAAATTGAATGCTAAAGTGAAATCATGATGAGTTACACATCTAGATCTCTTAGTATATAAAATGGTGAAATGTGGAAGGACAAGTCATGCTTGTTTGGAAACTATCACAATGCGTGAGAAAACTTCTCCGTCGAGTACCAAGAGTCACTCCTTGCTTAAAATTAAAAGTGTGCATAATCATGCTTAAGTTACTTGTAAAATTTTTCACATCATGCACATGTAACTTAAAATCATGATTCTGTTGAAAAAAACTCAGAAACTTCATGTGAACATAAATTGAACATTTCATGAAAATATAGGTGCATTAAACAAAAAAAAATTGTGTTATGGAACTAATACTGCTCATAGTTCCATTAATGACAAAAGTTCATCTATACCAAAAAGAAAATTCTCTTGGATTCAGAAAGTTCATTGCTGCAATCTAACTCTTGCTCCACTGCAGGACCCAAGTAGGTATGAGTCCCAAGGTCAGCTTGATCAACAAGTTGATGAGCCTTGTAGCCATATCTTTTCCATCTGAAATCAAGACAATAGCTATGCAAGGCAAGAAATGTTGGAAACCACAGGTAAAATCCAAATGAAGACTGTTCAGGTACAACCTCATATCATTTCCAGATTGAACTACTTAAGTTAAAGAAAATTCTTAGAGTCTTATCTGAACAATGAAGAGTGTGTTTTAATATTGCTCCCAACAATAACTTTGTGTCATAACAGTTGGAATCATGTTTGTATTATCATGCTTGCTTAACTGTGCCCATGATTTTGTGTGCATATCAACTGCTTTGACTTTTTGGTATATCAAATGATGACATGTGGAAAAACAAGTTATGCTTGTTTGGAAGCTATCATTATGCGCGAGTAAAATACTCCGTCAAGTACCAGAAGTCATGTTATGGTTAGCTAATTTTGTGCATAATCATGTGTGAATTGTTTGCTAGCTTTTTCATTCCATGCACATATTAAGGGGAGTAAATTTAAAAAAAATGTGCAAAAATATTCTTGAAAATGCAATGAATTTCATGCTAAAACTAAATAATAATTGACATTTTTACAGTGACTATGTGGTATATCAAATGGTGAAATATGAAAGGACAAGTTTGGCTTGTTCTCCGCCAAGTATCAATAGTCTTTTCCTGCATAAAGGTCATCAAGCAAAATGAAAGTATCAAAAACTTTATTTTAAGTCTTTGAAAAACTTCTCTCTTTCAATAAATTGTCTGTTGATGTATGCTTGATCATGTTCATATTCTCTGTGCAAACTGCTTGGAATGAACATATCTAAATTGCTTAAATGATCATTTCATATCATGCATATTTATGGGGGAGTGAGTCAAAAGAATCTTTGAGTTAAATACTTGAGAAATATTCTTTCATATCTGATTTATCGACAACTCCCATTCACTTTGTTGATAAATGTTCTTGCAAAGCTGCTTAATAAAAGTCAACATTTGTTAAACCATTGAAAAAACCCATGAAAAATGACTTTGATCATGCTCAGGTCGATGCACATCTTCTCTTGTGTCGATACCAGTTGCTTTTTATCATGATCAGGTCGACACATAGTTGCTCATGTGTTGACACTAGTTGTTCACTACTATTCTATTCTTGAGATTTCTTGCTCTTGTGTCGACACACTAAGGATTTTGTGTTGACACATCATCATCTATCTTTTTGAAATCTTCACATATTCAGGGGGAGCTGATTCTTTCAAAAATCATCATGATAACATCCACTCAAACTCATGCTTGAAAAATAGTTTCCATTTATTTCCTAATTCTATCTTCTTGACATTTCATACCTTTTATTCAAGTCTTGCATCAGGATAAATGAGTCTTTATGATATTCCTATATGAAAGATTTCATACATAAAGACTAAAATAATTGTGCGCTTAGTTTAGTCTTAAAGATACAATCTAAGAACAAGGTTATGCCAAGTTTTTAAGCTGAACTCATTTAAACTGAGTTGCAAAACACTTGTAGGCACATGAGTAGCTTTAACGTTTAGCATGTGAATGTTTTGAAGCTTTATCCTTAACACATGTTAAGAATAATCTCTCTACACTCATGATCATGTCTACTATAATTAATGTAATTCTGTTCTTAAAAATTTCAAACAGAAAGTGTTCAGAAAAATAGAGAGATACAAACAGAGCAATGAATACTTCATTTTATCACTGAGTAACCGAGTTCATTTCACCTAATCAAGTGTTTTGGCTTGCGTCAAAACGTGACAAACAAGTTGTTTCAACTCTGTATAAGGTAATGAAGGTTAAACCACTGAGAAATCAGGAGGTCGTGCATTGGGTAAATGTGACATCTTGCACTGAAAGGTGTGATTTGGCCAATTCACTCTTGTATTCTCTCTCACAAAATGAAAGAAAAATATATAAAATAAAAAACAGAAAGAACAACATGTACGTTGACCTAAATGAAGTTCATGTTAATTGGGCTTAGAGTTATTTTTCTACATTGTGTTAAATGTTTAGCTACTAAACTCATGTGATAAACACTTTTGTTAACTCATATAGTCACTTTCATCACATTTGCTTCATCTTTTTAAATGCATTTAGGTTATTAAAACTTTGACATATGTTGTGATTGAATGTGTCTTTGTTATTAAACTTTGTTACACAATCCAAAGACACAATAATTTTTTTCTCATATTTTAATATCAAAGATCTTATTGATTCTGATCATTCATCTCCCAATTCCACCCCTTGCTTACATGTCAGTCATACTTTGATCTCCATCCATTGATGTTCTTTGGTATCACCTTTTTCCTACTTATTTCATTGACACCATCATAGGGGGGAGTACTGTTATAGCAAATGGGGTGACTATACTTGTTGTTGATTAAGGGGGAGAGAGAGTCTTTTTGTTGTTATCAAAAAGGGGGGGGGGAGAATTTGAGGGGAACAATATGATTGCAACGGCAAGCTTCTGTAATGATTGCAAGTTTTTGAATGAAAACAATCCATGCTATCCTTGTTGTCCATGATTACAAACTTCATGATTATTCATCTCAACAAATGTTGTACATAACCATTGTGCTTTCTTGACATTTATATGTTTCTCTTCATCTTTTTGATGTTTCAAAAAGGGGGAGAAATATGAATGTATATTTTGTCATCATCAAAAAGGGGGAGAATGTTGAGTTATGGTTATTTAAATAACCATACTCACTGACTTGATCATTGCTTTAATCTGTTTTTTATGATGACATAATTCTGGTCAATCATGTTAAGCACACAACTTCAAACATATTGTGTTTTGATGATGACATTTTGTACACAATCTGATGTCATATTGTAAATATGTGGAAGATTGTTGAGTTGTGTATTCATTTGGATAATGACTAAAAACCTTCTTGTTGATGATGTCTACACACTCATACTTTGATTTTAATGATGACTACAACATTTGATTGTGTATGATGTCCAAACACTCACACTTTGATTTTGATTTGATTTTGATGATGACACATTGTACATATTACAATGATGAGTGAACAACATGTTTTTAATACTTAATATTTCATATTTTGATGATAATGACATGTTTTGATGGTTCACACTTTATATATACAGGTTCACATAATTCTATCAAAGTTGTGTCAACACAAGATGTCAAGTGTGTTGACACACCCTCTACATTCAGAGCATAAAAGAGTTAGTGGTGTCGACACGTGTGGATGTTGCGTCGACACAGTGTATGAATTCAACAAACAGTGAAGGAAGTAGTAGCCAGTGGTGTTGACACAGTCTGCATGTGTGTCGACACTCACTGTCCCTCCCAGAAGCCTGTTCTGAAGCAGTAGCCAGTGGTGTCGACACAGTCTGCCTATGTGTCGACACTCACTGTCCCTCCCAGAAGCCTGTTCTGAAGCCAGTGCTGTCGACACAATCTGCCTATGTGTCGACACACTTCGACGGAAGCTCAAAAACGGAAATTTTTCTAGAAATGTGGCTGCTTAGGAATCAAGGGAATTGACCTAGATATTTGTGCCCATGCACTCCAAGGGTCCACATGGACACATAGGACTATAAATACCCATGATCCCCATACTCCAAAGGCAAGCCAGCCCATACAACTCCCAAAAAAGGTTTTTGGCGGCAAAAAAGGGGTCTCTCCAGTGCCTTGCTCAATCTTCAGAAGTTGTAGACCAGCCTTTTAACATAGAGGACGTGGGAATCAAGGTCAAGCTCTAGAGAAAGAAGTGTTGTGCTCAAGAAGGAGTAGATCTGGAAGAAGTACAGCAGCAGCAGAAGAATAAATCGCAATCTAGAAGCTACTAAAGCAGAGCAGTGCCGATCAATAAGAAGAAGAAGAAGAAGGAAAAGAAGAAGAAGAGGAGCAGCAGTAGAATTGAGGAAGAAACATTGTGGATCTGTGATCGTGGTGATCAGGTCAACATTTGAATGGATATGTCTTTCCTCACTCACACCTTTTCTTAACTCAATTCATGTATCTGTGTGTGTGTGTGCTGATTGGAGATCAGTACGTGGAGTTTGTGATCGTGTGTGCTTTGTGATCTATGCTAGCTTGTGTATAGATCAGATCTGTGTGTGTGGTGTGTATATCAGATAGAGGCTAGAGGATCTAATCTTCTGTGAACTTGATCTAGCGTGTGTGTGTGTCTGAGCCTGAGTGCTCATGTGTGTGTTGTACTTAGTTCTTGAGTAGTGTGTGCCTCACAGTGTGAGGGGTGGATGTAGGAGTCACTGTATGTGATCTCTGAACCACCTAAAAATCCCTTGTACACTGTGGTTTGTATTGTATTGCGCTAGATGCATGCATAGGGATTTTGCCTACACACTAGTTAATTTGTTCACACACGTTAATCACATATTTGACACTTACACTATTTCATAAAGTTTTTCTCACATTTTGATAACACACATTGAATTAGATCAGAGGGGTTTTAATTGAGTAGATTCTTTATTTTGAAGTAATTTTTAAATTGCTTAAGTTTTCTCTACAAATCTATTCAACCCCCCTTCTAGATTTGCCATTATATAAAATCCGATCCTAACAAGAATGGACTTCAGCTATGAACCCTTTGTCGGCCATTGCATAAATCGATCTCTCTTGAGTAAGAGAACCTGCTCTGATACCAATTGAAGTGCACATATGCAATGTACAACGAAGAGGGAAGGGGTGAATTGGTTGACTACTAAATAAAATTTTAGCTAATTGGATATATCCAAACTATAACGATCGCACCAAACGTGTCACCACAAACTAACAACGTACGTAGAAGGAGAAAGAAGAAAAGGAAACACACTACAGTATGCAGTTTTAGGTGCTTCGGCCACACAAGGATTGTGTGCCTACGTCCACCCCTTACACACGTGAGGCGGTAACACACTACTTTGAACTTGGCCAGAGATATAGAGTACAACCCCTCCATACACACACACATACCGAGAAACACACACACACGTTTGAACAATGACAAAGGCCTCGCTATCAAAACACTCACAAACACACTCATAAGTCATGATCACAACTCTCTCACACACGAAGAGTAATTGGTAGAAGTTCAAAATATAGATCCTCAACCCAAGAACAGAACATAAAGATATGAAAATCGTAGTTCAGAAATCCTCTGTTTTGTTGTGGTTGAAGAACGTTGGAGAAGAACACCACGACTTGCACAAGCCTTCTTAGACGTGGTACACTGGTTGCACTACAATCAGAACATCCAAAGCTTCAACTTCAAGTAGCAAACCTTGAAGAAAATCTCCTGAAGGAACTTCGGTTCACTGGATCGTCGTTTGACATAGCCGGGTGCAAAGGTTTCGTTCTCCACTGAGTTGTGCGTTATATTCACATATGGGCCTCCCCTTATATACCTACATTCCAAAGACTTGATCTTGGTCGTAGATGACAAGAGAAACGCATCCAAATCCAAATTTGGAAGGAGTCCTGGCATAATAGGAAACTACGCTTCCAGGGTCGGTCGACCGATTTCTTCCACTCGGTCGACCGATTTTGGACTTAGTCATGTAGCTCACTTCTTCTTCTTCTGCATCAGAAACTACACTTATTAGTCGTCCGAAATTTTCAAATCAGTTGATCGATTTTGTGACTATCCCAGTGCCAGATAGTACTGGCTAGGTCAGTCGACCGATTTCTTCAAGTCGGTCATCCAACTTCCTGACTACTGCAATGCCAAACTGCACTAGTAGGTCGATCGACCAATTTCTTCAATTCGATCGATCAATTTCCTGTAAAAGTACAAAAATCAAGTCAATTTGAATTCTAGCATATGAAAAAGTTAACCGCTCACCTTGGCCTCTTATTTATGTACTTTAGACACCATGTAAATCCTGTAAAGCTCATTTGCACATTGAGTTTGGAACATGGTTAAGTGAATCTTGAATTCCTCAATAAATACACATATGAACACATGCAGTACACATGGCCAATTGATTCAACAAGGACTCATTTTGTCAACTTCAAAACACCAAATATGCACATGGAGACAACAAATATATCCTCCCTTATGCCTCTTATAATATGACCAATGCGAAGAAGCTGAGATTTTTATGAGTCTTGAAAATTTTGAAATTGCCAGATAGATTTTCCTCAAATATTTCTCAACAAGTGCGACTACAAGAACGAAAAATTGTGAGAATGAAGAGTCATGAGGAATCTATTGATATTTCACGGGTTATGCAAAACAATGGTGTTGTCATGATTGGTGGCTATGAAAATATCTTTTACGGTGTTTTGCAAAATATAATAGAGTTTAAGTTTGGGACTATACCACCTATAATTCTTTTCAAGTGCAAATGGTATGACATGAATGTAGGACTTGGTCTATCGGTGGATGAGTTCAAACTCACTTCTGTAAATACAACACGATCAACTTTTTAAAGATGAGTCACTTATCTTTCCACACAAGCACAACAAGTGTATTATTCTAATGACCCTTTGAAGGTAGGATGGAGTGTTGTTTGGCGATAGAAACCAAGAGACACTTATGAAGTGCCCATCATCAAAACTCAAGATGAGGAAAATGAGATTGTCACATTTTTTAGAGATATAGAGCTAACAATATCAAATGATGGCTTAAAAGCTGGTGATAATGATATTTCTTGTGTTAGAAGTGAACTTGTAATTGGTACATGAATAAATTAAGAATTATTCGCTGCAGCAAAGAAAAAAAACATAAGTATTCACTTACTTATAACTTTTACTAAAATTTTCTATCTAAAGTCGTTATTCTTGATTTCATTGTTGTTTTTACTACTCTTGAAATTTCTATGCAAAGGACACATGTTTTTGTTACACTTTAATGTGCACTTTCATTTGCAATTGCAATACATGCATTTTATTTAGTTAAGAATATTTTTTGTAGAAAAATGACTCCAAAAACAAAGTCCAACGCTATTACTTCATTAGTCAACAAGAATAGTTCAGCTCTTTCTTTTACCTCCCAACATAGGCATGTACCAAATCCTCTGTCAGGCAAGTTATCTCTTTTTTGTCGTAAACAAGTAAGTTATTTCAACATTTATGGATGGGGAATCTTGAAAATAGATGTTGTAATGACCCTCTTTATACCAGTACGATTATACCAATCCACGTCGGTACAAAGGGTGTCATTACAGTGGGATATTTACCCAACACTTAACACTAGATTGAGATGTACACAAATATTACAAGATTACAACAGAATAAATAAATAATCTCATTCTCATTCCATCATCATCATCAAATATCCACATTCTAGATAGCAATAAAAGAAATGCAAGTGTCCACATTATTACAACTTCAAAATAAGTACATTGTCCAAATGAATTACACACTTTTATTTATTACATACTATGAAAATACAAGTAATAATGTAGAAGTCTCCACAAAAGTAGCTACTCCTCCCACTCAGAGTCGCTCCTAACTATGTCCTCCTCAGAAGTGGAGACACCTGTCACACCTATACGCCGAAGCAAGAATGAGTCTAAAGAGACCCATCAAGTAATCTAAGAACAACACCCTTACACATATCACATACACATGCTAGTTTTCTTTTGCATTTAGGAATCAACATGGTACATGCTTCATGTTACTTTAACAACTAAATATAAAACCCATAGCATGCGTTCTACACATTCTATTCAACATGGTTCAAGGATCTAAATCATATTCAAATCATTTTACAACTATACCCAATTAAAGCATGGTACTATGTACAAAGTAAATAACATATCTAGCATGATATCTAATCATTTTCTCATGCATTTATCACACTTATACACACATTTTGCTTGTTGTTTTGACATGAATTAAACACAATCACACGGGTTTACATTTATTCACATGCTAACTCATTCGCTTAACAATTTCACATACTCATACTTCACATTTTCACAATTCACATGTTCACATGCATATATTCATATTTTTACACTTAATTGCCGTGACACATAGTCCAAACCACCATTAGAAGGACACACATATACACATACACATACTCGTCACCTAGGCAACACAGTGACGAATCTTGGTTAACTGCGCAGAACCGGGAGAAGCACTCTCCACCCTAACCAGTGGTACTTGTCCACCTCTAGGATTTCATCCTAATGCCCATAGGATATCACACACATTGAACCTTCCCATAAGGACTTTACTACAGTACGGTTCCACAGCCCTCTATGGTAGCAGTGTCACTAACGGCACAATTTACACATTGTAATATTATCACATTGTCACATTATCACATGCACTTTTAACATATTTACATACACCTTTAAGTAACTACACATGTTTCAGTTTATCCAACATAATGTTACTGTTTCATAGTGTTAATCAGATCATAACACCATCCTAATCATGCTGCTAACTGCTGAATTATACATAATCAAACTTAACATGCTCAATATTGTAATTCTCAACTATTAAATTAATAATAGTACCTACTGTTATCAAAATAGTGCAAAATTTTTATCACAGGTTCTAAATAATTAACATGTCATATACTCAATTTTTCAGATTTTTCGGATCTGCAACACGATTATAACAATTTAACCAAATTTCAGACATATTTATCACTAAATTCACTTAAGTAGGTTTCACAGTAAAATAGTCATACCCAACAGTGCCAATACCTGAAGACAGTCATCATATGATCGTAGAAAATTTGTGAAACCCTAATACATCATGAATATAATTAATCATGAATTACTAAGATCAAATCATGCTCATTATCCCATTACATAAATTCTAATAAATAATACAATTTACAAAAATTTGACCCATCCTCATGGCATGACCAACTGATTGTACCTGACCACATATAAATTTTCCAGCATGCACATATACCCAAAAATCTGAAAAACACACAACATAGATCAAAACAACCATTCTGCAAGTCCTGAAGAACTTGGCGGCAAAGAGCTTGCCGCCAACAGGGTTAACGGCACACGATGTTGCCGCTAACTCAGGATCTTAACGGCAGCAAGCTGGCCGTTAAGTTTCTATCTGTAGAAACGTAGATTGAATGCATAAATCTTGATGAATGGGGCTTCCAGGACACGAGGAAAAATCTCATAAATTCCTAGGACCTAAGGGACATGGGTAGGGATGTAACCCCCAGATCACTTGCCTCAGAAAAATTGCTAGATTGGACTAATTTTTACGGAGTAGCTCTCCTCGGCCAAGACAAGAAGACACACAAAACGCCTCCCGAATCCGATCTTTGAGTTGATGCAGGCCTATCTCCGGAGTCGGGAAGATCCACCAATGCTAGGAGCACCTCCCAGTCGATGTAGATCGCCAGTAGGAACTCTCAATCGCCAGATCAAAGTGCACAAAGATCAATTTTTCACCACAGAAAACCCTAGGTTCTCCTTTGGGCAAAAAGACCTAACTTGGCCGAAACAAGGTGTTTTTATAAGGCCAAGGGGTTTGGGTACGCATTAGATAGGATTTCCTACCGTTGGGAGATAGTTTTCAAAATCAGAATCGAACGAAATGTGACCGTTTCCAGATTTGAAACCGCAACAATTTCTGGGAAATAAACGGGCACATTGTTGCCGTTTATTGGGAATTGGCGTCCATCGATCTGGACGTTGACTCTCCTATAAACGTCCACACATGTTGACGTTAATTGGCCTCTCGGCCAGAACATAGAAAACATATATATATATACATTCACCTTCTAACTTACATACTCTATACATCATATTATTTAAATACAATATGTACAATGTAAATAAAACAATATGTACATAAGTAAACACATATATACATATCTACAACATCATTTGAATACAATATGTACAGATATATATATATATATATATATATATATATATATATATATATATATATATATATGCATTTACACAACTATATACACAAAAGCAACTAACCAACATGTGATAAAATCTAAATAAAAGAACAAAGTTCGAGGGCCTTACACCCTCTCCCCCTTAAAGAAACTTCGTTCTCAAAGTTAGAATGAAACTAATCAAACAAATGGGGATACTTCTTCATCATAGCATCCTCAAAGCTCCCAAGTAGCTTCGTCTCTCGAGAAGTTCTGCCATAGCACCTTCACGGACGCAATGCTCTTGTTCCTGAGGTGCTGAACTTTCCGATCAAGGATAGCTACAGGTTGCTCAACATACGACAGATCTGGCTGAATCTCCATTGGCTCGTGACTAATCACATGAGATGGATCTCGCACATACCTCTTGAGCATAGATACGTGGAAAACATGATGAACACTAGCTAATGCGGGGGTAAAGCTAGCTCATATGCCACGTTGCCCATCCGCCTAAGAATCTCATACAGGCCAATGAATCTAGGACTCAACTTACTATGCCTGCCAAACCTGACAACACCTCGAGTAGGCGAAACCTTCAGAAAAACATGCTCGCCAACCTTGAACTCTAAATCCTTTATTTTGTTGTTGGCGTAGCTCTTCTACCTATCCTGCGCCACAAAAGCCTCTGCCTAATAAGCTGAATCTTACCCGAAGTCTCCTACACTAACTCCAGACCTATAAACTGCCTATCACCGATTTCCTCCCAGCATAAAGGAGATCTGCAGGGCCGCGCATATAAAGCCTCAAACAGAGCCATACCAATGCTCGCATGAAAACTGTTGTTATATGCGAACTCCACAAGAGGCAAATAACGCTCCCAATCACCCTTCCAATCCATCACACACGCTCTCAACATATCTTCGAGCGTCTGGATAGTCCTTTCGGGCTGCCCATCTGTCTGGGGATGGAATGCCGAACTAAGCTTCAACTCGGAACCTAAAGCCTCCTGAAGACCCTTCCACAACCTTAAAGTAAACCTCGGATCTCGATCCAAATAATCGACTTCGGCATGCCATGCAACCTTACAATGCTACTAACATACAACCTAGCCAAACTCTCCACTGACTGCTTCTTCTTCATAGGCAAGAAATGGGCCGTCTTGGAGAAACGGTCAACAATCACCCAAATCGAGTCATTGTCCTTCACTGATATGGGCAAACCCGTCACAAAATCCATAGTGAGAGCCTCCCACTTCCATATTGAGATCTCCATCTTCTACATAAGACCAGATGGTCGCTGATGCTTGGCCTTCACTTGCTGGCATACTAAACACCTGGATACAAAATTCGCTACATCCTTCTTCATGCCAGACCACCAGAAAGATCTCTTCAAATCCTAGTACATCTTAGTGTTACCTGGATGAATAGAGAACCTCGAAATATGAGCTTCTTCTAGAACATGCTCATGGACATCCACGATATCGGGAACACAAACTCGGTGATGAAATATAATCACACCATCCCCATCTCGAGCAATGCCTGCCTTGCCCACCAACTCCTGGAGTCTAAGGTTGGCCTTCTGTTGCTCAATCACTTCATCTAGAATAGTGGACCGAATGGACAACTGAGCCCGAAAGCCTGACATAACTGTGGCTCTAACTCCGTCATCGCACATGCAACATATCCTCCAACATCTTCTAATACTGCTAGAGCAAGGACCTCTTCTTGCTAAGAGCATCTGCCATAACATTCGCCTTCCCTGGATGATATTAAAGGTCGAAGTCGTAGTCCTTAAGGAATTCAATCCATCTCCTTTGTCACAAGTTCAACTCCTTCTGAGAAAAGAGATACCTCAAACTCTTGTGGTCAGTGAACACCTCAAACCTGACACTATAAAGATAGTGTCTCCAGATCTTCAGTGCATGAACCACTGCCGCAAGCTCCAAATCATGAGTCGGATAGTTACGCTCATGCTCCTTCAATTGACGAGAAGCATACGCTACTACCCTACCATGCTACATCAACACACAGCCAATACCAATCCGAGATGCGTCAGAATAGATGGCAAAACCTTCTACACCACTCGGCAAAATCAACACGAGTGCAGAAGTAAGCTTCGCCTTCAGCAACTGAAAGCTACTCTCGCAATCCTTAGACCAAACAAACTTCACATCCTTCCTGGTTAGCTTAGTAAAAGGCACGGCGATAGATGCAAATCCCTCAATGAATCGCCGGTTATAGCCAGCTAAACCAAGAAAACAACGAATCTCCAATGGTGTGCTTGGAATCTCTCAATCTAACACACCCTGGACCTTCACCAGATCAACTGCTACTCCAGCGCCTGAGATTACACGCCCAAGAAAATGAACCTCGTGCATCCAGAAATCGCACTTGCTGAACTTTGCATGCAGCTTGTGCTCTCGGAGAATCTCCAGAACAACCCTTAAATGATCACGGTGTGTAGCCTCATCGGGACAATAGACTAGCACATCGTCGATAAACACCACTACAAAACTATCTAAATAAGGTCTAAACACTCTATTTATGAGATCCATGAACGCTGCAAGGGCGTTGGTCAGACCAAATGGAAGCACCAAAAACTCATAATGTCCATAACGAGTCCTAAAGGCCGTCTTGGACACATCCTCACTCCTAATCCTCAACTGATGATAGCCAAACCACAGATCAATCATAGAAAACACCGATGCATTCTGCAACTGATCAAATAAGTCATCAATCCGCGGTAAGGGATACATGTTCTTCACAGTCACCTGGTTGAGCTTCTAATCAATGCACAACCTGAGTGAACCATCCTTCTTCTTCACAAATAATACAAGTGCACCCTATGGTGACACACTAGGGCAAATAAATCCCATGTCTAGCAACTCCTGCAACTGCTTCCTCAGCTCTGCCAATTCCGCAGGTGCCATCCGATATGGAGCCTTTAAGATAGGAGAGGTGCCTGGAAGCAACTGTATAGTAAAATCTATCTCTCTAACTGGTGGCAAACTAGACAAATCATCAGGAAATACATCTGGAAACTCCTGCACAACATCAATCTCCTCAAGGGTAGGTGATTGATCAGCCTTCGGTACTAAGACCATGCTGGCAAGACAAGCGTCACATCCCTTGTTCACCATCCTCATTGCCTTCATGGCGGAGATGACAAACCTTCCTGCTAAGTTCCTTGGCAATGGATGTGAAAACTCATCCTCACCAGGAATACGGAAAGTAATCTTCTTCCCACAACAATCTACTAAAGCATAATGCTCCTCAAGCCAATCCAGACCTAGAATATTATCATAGTCCTTCATCTTTAGCAAAAAGAAGCACCCATCTAAGCCTCGGTCTTCAATGAACACCGGTAAAGACGGAATACACTTCCTAGTCGATACCGTTCCTACTGGTGTGTACACAGACAAAGGAACCTCTAACTCCTCAGCCTCTACGCCTGTCTCTACAGCTAACTGCCTAGCAAACCGCTCGGAAATGAACGAGTGAGTGGCACCCGTATCAAACAAAACTCGAGCGTGCACACCCATGAAAAGAACCATATCTTATGTGATGTTTTTTGCATGCTCGGCATCCTCTCGTGCTAAAGCAAACACTCGAACATGGGCTCGAGGCCTTCTTGGTCTTCCTGTAGCTGGCGCTGCTACTGTTGCCTCTGCTGGGGCTGGCACTCCACGCTGAACTCCCTGTTGTAGTCTGGGACAATCTCTGATCTGATGCTCGCTGCTGCCGCACTTTAAGTACTTCCTCGCTAGATTCCAGCACTATGTACCACCATATGCTCTTTCGCAGTGAGGGCACATCTTCTTTTCACTGGATCTGACCCCGAGGAACTGCGGTGCAACTACCTGCTGATTGCTAGCTGCCGCAGGATGCTGCGGTGACTGATACACCGCCTTCTTCTTGTCCTAACGCTGAAACAGTGGTGCTGATCTCTTCTGTGATGCCTTCTTCTCCTCCAGATACTGCTCCATCTCGCTCTCCTACCTGCACGCAGCGCTGAGAGCCTCATCTAACATACGGTGGTCAAACGCTACAAGTCTTGACCTCAGTGATGGCTTAAGGTGCATCACAAACTTCTTCGCCTTCCTGCGCTCATCAGCAACTATATGAGGTGCATACTTAGATAATTCTGCAAACTTGGCCTCATACTCAAGCACCGTCATGGAGCCCTGAGTGAGAGTAAGGAACTCCTACTCCATCTTGTCCTGAATATGCTCTAGGATGAACTTGGCCCGAAAGAGCCTCATAAACTCATCCCAAGACACCTCGATAGCACCGTCCTCAAATATGGTGCGCAGCAAAGAGGACCACCATACATCGGCTCCCTCCTATAGCATGTAGGTGGCCAAGCTGACCTTATCCTCCTCAGCACACCTAATAGCCTAGAAGATCTTTTCATTCTCCCTCATCTAGCTCTCTGCCAGCAATGGCTGACTCTCCTCCTTAAAAGAGGGTGGAGCCATCCTCTTGAATCGCTCCATGATGGAAGGACCACCATGGCCATGCTCATGGGGAACTGGAGCTAGAGCCTGAGCCCACCATAACAAATAATATAAGCAACATAATAGCAACACAACAATCATATATTTAATAGAAACAAACTACTTCTATCTCCAATCTAACCTGAGCCTCCAGCTGAGCCTGAAGTGCAGCCTGAGTGTGTGCCTGAGTCTGCATAGCCTGCACTAGGCCTTGCATGAACACACCATAATCCACAGGTGGTGGTGGAGGAAGAACTATAGGACCCTGTGGTGCTGAGACCTGCTGCCCACCCCCATCCTCACGTTTCTGCTCGTCATCTCGAGCATGAGCACCACGCCTACCACGAGAAGCCATAGCCTGTAAAACAAATTAATCTAGTTAGAAACTAAGTGATTAGCCCTAACCATTTTCTTAGCTATCTTTCATTCACTATTAGACATTTTCCACATATATGGATAAATTCTATAAAGACTTAGCATATTATGAAGATGATGGTATATTCATGTACAATCTCAACCTGGGTTTCTCTGATACCAATCTCTGTAACGACCCTCTTTATACCGGTACGATTATACCAATCCACGTCGGTACAAAGGACGTCATTATAGTGGGACATTTACCCAACACTTAACACTAGATTGAGATGTACACAAATATTACAAGATTACAACAGAATAAATAAATAATCTCATTCTCATTCCATCATCATCATCAAATATCCACAGTCTAGATAGCAATAAAAGAAATGCAAGTGTCCACATTATTACAACTTCAAAATAAGTACATTGTCCAAATGAATTACACACTTTTATTGATTACATACTATGAAAATACAAGTAACAATGTAGAAGTCTCTACAAAAGTAGCTACTCCTCCCGCTCGGAGTTGCTCCTAACTATGTCCTCCTTAGAAGTGGAGACACCTGTCACACCTGTACGTCGAAGTAAGAATGAGTCTAAAGAGACCTAACAAGCAATCTAAGAACAACACCCTTACACATATCACATACACATTGCTAGTTTTCTTTTGCATTTAGGAATCAACATGGTACATACTTCATGTTACTTTAACAACTAAATATAAAACCCATAGCATACTTTCTACACATTCTATTCAACATGGTTCAAGGATCCAAATCATATTCAAATCATTTTACAATTATACCCAATTAAAGCATGGTACTATGTACAAAGTAAATAACATACCTAGCATGATATCTAATCATTTTCTCATGCATTTATCACACTTATACACACATTTTACTTGCTGTTTTGACATGAATTAAACACAATCACACATGTTTACATTTATTCACATGCTAACTCATTCACTTAACAATTTCACATACTCATACTTCACATTTTCACAATTCACATGTTCACATGCACATATTCACATTTTTACACTTAATTGCTGTGACACATAGTCCAAACCACCACTAGAAGGACACACATATACACATACACATACCCGTCACCTAGGCAAAATAGTGACGAATCTTGGTTAACTGCGCAGAACCGGGAGAAGCACTCTCCACCCTAACCAGTGGTACTTGTCCACCTCCAGGATTTCATCCTAATGCCCATAGGATATCACACACATTGAACCTTCTCGTAGGGACTTTACTATAGTACAGTTCCACAGCCCTCTATGGTAGCAGTTCACTAACGACACAATTTACACATTGTAATATTATCACATTGTCACATTATCACATGCACTTTTAACATATTTACATACACCTTTAAGTAACCGCGCATGCTTCAGTTTATCCAACATAATATTACTGTTTCACAATGTTAATCAGATAATAACACCATTCTAATCATGCTGCTAACCACTGAATTATACATAATCAAACTTAACATACTCAATATGGTCATTCTCTCCTATTAAATTAATAACAGTACCTACTGTTATCAAAACAGTGCAAAATTTTTATCACAAGTTCTAAACAATTAACATGTCATATACTCAATTTTTTAGATTTTTCGGATCTGCAACATGATTATAACAATTTAACCAAATTTCGGGGATATTTATCACTAAATTCACTTAAGTAGGTTTCACAGTAAAATAGTCGTACCCAACAATGCCAATACCTGAAGACAGTCATCATATGATCGTAGAAAATTTGTGAAACCCTAATACATCATAAATCTAATTAATCAAGAATTACTAAGATCAAATCATGCTCATTATCCCATTACAGAAATTCTAATAAATAATACAATTTACAAAAATTCGACCCATCCTCATGGCATGACCAACTGTACCTGACCACATATAAATTTTCCAGCATGCACATATGCCAAAAAATCTGAAAAACACACCACATAGATCAAAACAACCGTTCTGCAAGTCCTTAAAAACTTGGCGGCAAAGAGCTTGCCGCCAACAGGGTTAACAGCACACGCTGTTGCCGCTAACTCAGGATCTTAACGGCAGCAAGCTGGCCATTATGTTCTTGTCTGCAGAAACGCAGACTGAATGCATAAATCTTGATGAATGGGGGTTCCAGGACACGAGAAAAAATCTCATAAATTCCTAAGACCTAAGAGACATGGGTAAGGATGTAACCCTTAGATCACTTGCCTCAGAACAATTGCTAGATTGGACTAATTTTGCCAGAGAAGCTCTCCTCGGCCAAGCCAAGAAGACACACAAAACATCTCCCGAATCCGGTCTTTGAGTTGATGTAGGCCTATCTCCGGAGTCGGGGAAGGTCCACCAATACTAGGAGCACCTCCCAGTCGATATAGATCGCTAGTAGGAACACTCAATCGCCAGATCAAAGTGCACAAAGATCAGTTTTTCACCACAGAAAACCCTAGGTTCTCCTTTGGGCGAAAAGACCTAACTTGGCCGAAACAAGGTGTTTTTATAAGGCCAAGGGGTTTGGGTACGCATTAGATAGGATTTCCTACCGTTGGGAAATAGTTTCCAAAATCAGAACCGAAGGAAATGCGGTCGTTTTCATATCTGAAACCACAACAATTTCTGGGAAATAAATGGCCACATTGTTGACGTTTACTGGGAATTGGCATCCATTGATCTGGACGTCGACTCTCCTATAAACGTCCACACATGTTGACGTTAATTGACCTCTCGGCCATAACACAGAAAACAGATATATATACATTCACCTGATAACTTACATACTCTATACATCATATTATTTAAATACAATATGTACAATGTAAATAAAACAATATGTACATAAGTAAACACATATATACATATCTACAACATCATTTGAATACAATATGTACAGAAATATATATATATATATATATATATATATATATATATATATATACACACACACACACACACACACACAAAAGCAACTAACTACTATGTGATAAAATCTAAATAAAAGAACAAAGTTCGAGGGCTTACAGATGTGATGCCCTACATTTTATTTTTTGGTTATTTAATTATCTATTTTCTATGGTTTAAAACTTTTGCTTTGCTCATTTTTAGTCTCTAATCAGGGGTACTTATGAATGTCAATTTCGACTACCGTTGAGATCCTCTTGACAGCAACAGAGTCTGTCATCAGGATTTTCCATATGGTGGTGTCGATTGACATCTAGCTCTCACTAACGGCAGCTTATATTACCGTCAGCTTTCTTGTTTCAAATTCTGGCTAGACTCTGTAGAAATAGACTTGAGAGGTTGTAGTCCGATTCCTATCCCTAGAATCATGATCCAAGTAGGACTCTTACCCCGTAGCTCATCGAGGCTCTATAAATAGGTGCATTCAAGCCATAGTTAGGGATGTTTTTGAGAGAGAGAGAGAGAGAGAGAGAGAGAGAGAGAGAGAGAGGAAGGAGATCGTCGTCATTGGCCAAGTTCATGAAAGTTAGGACTTTGCTTCCTCGACTTTAGAAGGTGCTATTGAGCAAGGAAATCGTGTTGTGGAGTGTCTATTGAGGCTAGTAAAGGTAACCCGAGCCCTTGTGGGGGTGGAGGTATCTTCAGGAATTCATATGTTGTTGTTTTCCTGGCTTTTTCTCATTATTATGGGGTTGGTTCTAGTCTAGTTGCTGAGGTTTGTGCTATACTTGATGGTGTTTTATTGGCTGTGGAGAAGGGTCTCACGGTCACTGATATTTGTTCAGATTTTTTGACTTTGGTTACCTCCCTTCATTCTGGCATTGCTCCATCTTGGGACTACTACAGATGGTGGAGGGTTGTCCTTGAGTTTGTTCAACTCCATGGTGTTCGAGTTACTCATGTCTTTAGGGAGGGAAACCAAGTGGCAGATGCTTTAGCCAATTTTGCTTGTTCTGTGCATTGTAATGAGGTCTTTTGCTCGACTAGGCAGCTCCCCCATCCCTGATTTCCTGCTTATATTGGGGACCGGATGGGTCTTGGGAATTTTAGGCATTCTTGATGTTTGGTCCTCTCAGGGGTATGCCCCGCAGCATCTGTACCTTCTCTTTTGTATCAATATATTTTTTGTGTAGCAAGTTAATCGCCTGGGGGAGTGGGTTCATTTCACCCTACTGGGGTGGAGTACACTCGACCGGCCGCTGTTCCTGCTGCACATTCTTAAAAAAAAAAAGTGTGTCTATTGAGGCTACTTCGTGAAGAGATCTTCTAGGGCTTGGACTAGCTTCTCCGATTTAATTTTCTATGGTTTGAGTGTATTTTAGGTAAATAAATTGGGGGTTTAGATCTGTGATCATATTTTTTAAATTTTGTATTTTTATTTTATTTTCTTATGACTTAAGTTAAACAAATTTTGAGTTTTGATTGTCAGTTGGATTGGATTTTCTATGTGCCTCAAACTTGATGGCAAATTATTTTTTTGTCAAGATTTCCTGATGGCACAATAATGTGATGTCAAGACCTTCTTGACGGAACGGGTCTATGGTGTCGACCTAATTTGAATGGTAGTTGATCCTGCCATTTAGTTCATGCTCTGGATTTATGTTTATATTTCTATTGTTTTCCTATTTAATGCAAATTAAGAGTTTTAAATAAAAATTTCATGTGTAAATTGTTCTGGCACATAAAGTAAGTTTATTAATGTTATTATAACATCATGTAACATATAGTTAAATTTTTATCACTAAGGCTATGTTTTGTTTTATTTTGTTCATGAGAAATTAGATATAATTATGGTATGTCTTGTTTCTGTCGAGTTAAATCTTAAGATTTTATGTAGTTAACTCTGCTAGTAGTTTCTTTACATAGTTCCATCTATAGGATTTATTGTGCTTGATAAATAGTTTTTTGGAAATTATATATATGCATAATAGTAGTCTATAAATTACAATAAATTGTAGGTTCGTCAAATAGTTATCAAATTTTTATGGTTTGATTTTTTGCATGATATGTATGTTCTTGTAATTTTTGGGATTCTTTTAGCAACGTTTATATTTATGTTCTATTTAAGCTCTTTATGTGTTATGTTTTAATTAAGTATAAACCTATGAAATTATTGAAATTAACATGTTCAAGTTTTGAAAGACTTGTTAATTGACGAGTGATAAGAGGAAGTTACATCTTCTTATATTGATTTTGCATGAATGCATGTGTGTGAGTAAATAAGATAATATTTATGTGTGAAATAATGTGTTAATAAAAGATGTGTCAATGGGACACTACTACCATAGAGAGGAGTAGAGTCATACTATAGTATTGCCCTTAATGGAAAGATTTATAGTGAAACTCGAGACAACAGGTATAATGTAAAATCTTTTAAGGTGGGCAAGTTCCACTGGACAAAGTAGAGATGGCTTCTCCGAGTTTTGCATGACCATAACTTTGTCGCTTTGTCTGGCGAGTGTTGTGATCTTCTAGTGGTGGTTGGACAATGTCTCGATAATTGATAAAACTAAGTTGAATACGAAAGTGCAAGTGTAAGTGAAAGTGGAAGCCATGTGTAAGTTCAATGTGAAAACCAATTTACAAGTATATGAAAGTGTAAAGAGAGGTTAAGTACAAGTGACTATTACTTATTATGTTAAATGATTTTATGTGTTAATGTTTATCCATGTTAATGTTGCATGATATATTAGTACTTGATTAACTATATGAATAGAGTTGTATATGTGTATATGATAGTATGTGAATGTTTATATGATATACAATTAGCATGTTTTTCTAAGTTATACTATATTATAGATTGAGGATTTGAATTTCTTTTAGTTGCTAAGTTTATTACATAGAGTCACACTTGTTGACATTTCAGGAAAAATTATGGACCTCGAGGCCGACGAATTAATAAGATCTAATGTGGAGCATGAAGAGTAGATTACAGATTAGTATTTAGTATGTGAAGTTAATGGTAGTTGGAATATTTTAATGCTTTGTATCTTGCAGATTAGCTATGCTATATTATGTTACATTTTTTTTACTTAGAGTATTATATAGATAATGATATGTGTATTATAAAATTGATGAAATAATTGTTATTATTTTTTACTATAATTTTTTTTATTTGTGTAAATGTCAACTCAAGTACCTATTGTTGGAGTTTTTTCCTTGTGTGGGACTGTATTAAGCTAGAGCAGGGCATTACAATGGATGTGCCATTTTATATATTATTCTGGCTATATTTCTGTTTTTCAAATGTTCGATTGAATGGTGTCACTACAAAAATTTGCGAGATTGCAGACGAAATTTCTGTCAATTTTCGACAGATTCCAATCTATCGCAAGTTTCAGTGAATTTATCGACAGAACTTATTCTGTCGATAATTATGTCTTTAAACCTCCAAATATCGACCTCTTCCCCAAACATCTCTCTCTCTCTCTCTCTTCCCTTCGTCTGCCCACCACTGTCACCACCACCTCCAGCTGGCCGCCACTGTCGTCGCCTTCGGCTGCCCGCCATTGCCACCGCCTCCAATTGTATGTGACCACCGCCGTCTCCAGTCGACCGTAACCCTCGCCGCCTCTAGCCGACTGCCGCTCTGCCGCCTCCTCCTCGGCTGTGCCAGGCAATCTCTCTCTCTCTCTCTCCCCCTCCATATATACCCCCCCCCCCCCCCCGTCTCGCCCAGATCCCCCATAGCCCCCCTTCCCGTCCCTAGCTCCACGGCCACCCCCCTCCGCCACCTCCATCCCCCACCCAGCCTCCCTTCCTCTCCATCCAGCACCCTCCTCCCTGCCACTCCCTCTCCCACCTAGCCACCATCCTCCTCCCCGCGGCCACCCCCCACCCAGCCACCACTGCCCAGCTCCCCCGCCGCCCCCGGCCCTCCTCCCCAGCCCCAGCTCCACGGCGACCCACCCCCACCTAGCCTTCCTTCCTCTCCGGGTCACCACCTGTTTGTGTGATCTTCATATCCTCTTCATGATATGTTGTCTGTGGTGGGTCCGGTTGGGGTTCTTTTTGAGGGGTGGAGTTGTGCTCAAGCTCCTTGGAAAAGATATGGGCTCTATGCAGTGGTTTCTGCTTGAATTTGGCTTCGGCTCCTTCATTTTCCTACCTTTTCTAGCATTTTTTGTTTTGTGTGGATGAATCTGTTACTACAATATGCACATATATTTAGCTTTGGCCTTGTTTGATGTTTTAATGGCATGGTGACAAGGTAAAGACTACTTCATTTTTGATGCATATTCTCAGATCATTTTGATGTTGTCAAGGTGTGATATTAATGTAGAATCTAGACATCATTACAAAGAGTTCTATTAGAAACTAAAATTTATTGACTTACAATTCAATGCCATTTGGATAACGGCTCTTTTTCTGTTATTTGAAAGAGGAAATTGATCATGTTTATTAGCCTAAGCACCACCATTTTCTTTTCCGTTTTTTTCTGTGTTACACACTTTATGAAGTATAACAAGTGTTTCTTGTACAATTATCCTACGTTTTTATCTCCTTATGAAGAGCAATGGTTATTTTCCTCTAGACCATGCTAAGTTAAAGATAACTTAATTTTGTCTATTTCTTAAGGTTTCTCTGTGAGTGCCATCGAATGTTAGGAATATAGTCCTTATAAACATTTCTCTACACATCCAAAGGTATGTACTAACGGTCCAATTGGTTATTTGTAAAATAAATTTATATTGAAAAAGTTTTTCAATGATTAATTTTTATAGGAAAATAAAAACACAATTGTCTATTTGATACTCACGGAAATATTTTTTCTGAAAAAAAATTTGATGTTTGTTTTCCAATAAAATATTTATTAAAAATAATTTTAAAATAAAATATATATTTCGTATGTCGACCACCCGATTGTCCGACCTCGGGCGTCAGATGCATCGGGCGTTGAGCGTCAACTGTCGGGCGTCTGAAGTTGGGTGCCGAATGCACAGGCGTCGAACGTTGGACAACATGGAAAGTAAAGTCCAAAATGAACTCCTAAGAAATTTCCCAATGGGTAATCGATTGCAAGAAATAGATGTTCTTTAAATTGAGTTATGCATATAAATTAGATGTTCACATTATATGTTAATTGAATTTGAAGTTCTTTATTTGAGTGTTCTTTAAATTAGATATTACTTGATTTGATGTATGTATGCACATGAATGCCATTTTTTTAAATTTGATGTTCCTTAATTTGACGTAATCTAAATCAGATTTTTAATTTGAGTTTGGCACTCAAAAAATCAATCTTGGAGGTGATTTAGTGCATAGAAAATAAAATATTAAGTTATGGGCCCAAAATATGAAATATTTATCCGATTGACATGTCGATTAATCCAACATGACCAAGATGGTGAGAGTGACATGGGAGAATTGATGTAATCTAAATTGGATTTTTGGTTTGAGTTCGGCACTCAAAGAATCATTCCTCAAATTGACTAAATGCAAAGAAAGTAAAATATCAAGTTAAGAGTCTAAAATGTGAAATATCAGTCCGATCAAAGTGCCGATTGGTCTAACATAATTGGGGTGATGAGAATGACATGAGAGAACTGATAGAATCCAAATCAGATTTTTATTTGAGCTTAGCACTCAAAGAACTATTCTCCAAATTGACCTAATTCAAAGAAAGGAAAATATCAAGTCAAGGGCCCAAAATATGAAATATCGGTCCGATTAGCATGTCGATCAGTGCTCAACACAACTGAGATGGTGAGAGTGGCATGGGAGAACTAACAGAAACTAAATTGGATTCCCAGTTTGAGCTCGGCGCTCAAAGATAACCAATCTCCAAATTGACGTAGTGTAAAAAAAGGAAAATACGAAATGGGGGGGAGGTGGTCTAAAATGTGAAATATCCATCTCATCGACGTGCCGATCAATCCTACATGAACGAGGCAGTGAGAGTGTTATAAAAAAATTGACAGAATCCAAATCGAATTCTTAATTTGAGCTCGGTGCTCGAAAATCAATTTTCAAATGACTTAGTGTAAAGAAAGAAAAATATTGAGTTAGAGGTTTGATCGGTATGATGATCGGTCCTACAGGATTGGGGCGATGAAAATGACATGGGAGAATTGAAAATTCGGATTCTCTATTTGAACTTGACACTCAAAGAATCAATCTCTAAATTGAAAAAGTGAATTCATATTCATTACTTCTTCTTTCAATTTATAGAACAAAAAGATTATTTAATTTGGTCTTAAAATAAAATATTTATTCATATATCTAATGTTATTTTTTGTAATATAAGATCCTCCGATACGTGGAGGATGAGGAGATATGGATAATGGAGAAGACATCTCTTGATTTTTTTTATTGTGAAATTTGGACATATTGTTATTAAAATAAAGTTTTATAAAGATATTGTTGTTGTCGATATTTTTTATACTGTTATGTTTTTAACAGGTTTAAAATAAGACAAATAACAAACTGAAAAAAATAAAAATAGGATTTCCAAGTGATTTCCCGACAATTCTTCTGTTGGTAATTTTCGTTGGCAATGACGACAGTTATATCTGTCTAAAATTTCCTTCCGGAATCATTGACAGATCGTTGATGGACATAACCATTGAAAATACTGACGAAATTTTTGACGATATCGACAGAATTATCGATGAAAAGTCTGACGGATTTTCAGATAGAAAAATTTTCCATCGAAATTCGACGGATGAATTTTGACGGATGTCCACCGAAAATCCATCAATACGGTGATAGATTTTCAACTGAATACGTAATCCCGCTTTATGTTGTAGTGTCTCGAGATGAATTGTCATGAGAATAGAGAAAAATATTATTCTATTCAAGTTGATGGGCAGCAAATACATGTATTGGAGAGGAGGTCTAATACCCTTGCTATTCAAGAAAGTAAGTTACAATTTGAAGGGAAATTTTAACTTGAAATGAATCAATGCTGCTTCAGTTCAAAAAAAAAAAAAAAAAAGTCAATTACTGATGTGAGATGCTTCTTGACCAGCTGATTCTTGATATCTTTTTGCATTTTACGGATGCCCATAGCGATAGCTCTCATATGGCTCAAAGCAACGGATCGGTTAAATCTAATAAAGGGTCCATTTACGTGACTTTCCCCTAAACATATTCCAATACGTAGATTGGATTCCGCCGGTTATCAACAGTAGAAAGATGACTATTGACCGTCAGTTCCTAAAATCGTCGGCCGTCTATACTTATGTCTACGGCCCCCCACCGTGCATATTTTAAAATCTCATCGTTCAAATTTTCATTTTTTTATCTAAAAGAACAAACTTTCTTTGGAATTGTAAACCAAACTATAAATGAAAATTAGATATAAGATTGACGTGTATTACTATAAATGAAAATTTCCTTTAGAATTGTTAATCTTCACCTTCTTGTATGCATATTAACCTTCTTGCATATATATATATATATATATATATATAAACAATCCTGTTACGTTAGAATAACCGCAAATTTGCGCTCGTTGTGATGGAACGTTAACCACCATAACACTGAAATATAGTGAATTGAAATATGGTTAAACATTGACTGCACTAATGAAATATCAACTTCAACCCTAATAACTCTCTCTATCTCCATATATATGTATAATTTAGTTAAAGGTTAAGGAGAGTGAGTTAAATAGGAGATTTTAACGACAAAAACGAAGATCAGTACTTTTGCAAGTATTGCAACATAGCAACGTTATTAAAAGTAGAAAATAAGAGGCACAATCCTGCAAATCAACCTGTAAGGACGTATTTTACAAAATCCCCATGTATATATATGAATATGCCAGGGTTCGATGGTGTTAGGGAGTAGACGATCCCCATCACCATTGCTACGGTTTGCTTTTTTTTTTTTTTTAAAGGATAAATTAATTAAAAATTATTATCAAACATTTGACTTATTTTTTAATCTCTAGTTAATATAGTTGTAATTTGTTACAGTAAGTGTTATCTCTTATTATAATATACATTAAGTCTTATTATAGTAAAGATCTCCTTGTTATAGTGAGGGATTCTAAATTAATTAATTTTTTTTGAAAACAAACTGGGGCAACTACAGTGTAAATAGTAGTGTAGTATGCTTCGGTTATATGGTACAGTCTACAACTTTGTCCAATCTTAGGATTTATTTGGTTGCATGTAAATATTTTAATAGGAAAAAAATTCAAGGAATAACTTTTACATGAAAATCAAAATCATAATTGTCTTGTTTGGTTGTCAAGTAAATATTTTTATTGGCTATTTCTAAAAATAGAAAAAAAGGTGAAAGGTCAACAGCATTAAATGTAAGTCTTTATTACAAGGTTGTATGGGGGCCCATGGGATCTTATGGGTCACTCTAATGAGAGGGAGTCACATACCCCTTTTCACTATTTAAAATTATTCATCAAAAAATTTATTTTACTTTATTTTTATTTTTGATAGTTTAAAAAAAAAAAAAATAAGATAACTAATGGAAAACAAGTTACTTTGACAAAGACAATTTAAATTAGGAGAAATAAAATAAAAACACCACTTGAATGAATAGTATTCTATAGATATTTTAATAAAAAAATTAAAAATCAAAACAACTAATGAAAAATAATTAGATTTGACAAAGACTACTTAAATGAGGAGAAAGAAAATAAAATTACATCATAAATGAATACTGCCCAATAGATTAGCACTGTAGTTAGAATAAACGGAAGAAGGAGAAGACAACACATGCATGGTCGGAAAATGGCCTCCTTACCGCGCATGCCAAAATTTGAGATTTGTAGGATAAAGTTTTTTCAGATTTTATTTTTCACAGACTACTGCTTTGAAACCCAGTAAATGTCCCTTTTCAGGTTGGTTTTTCCACCTTGAAGATGCCTGCTCTCACCTTTCTCCCTCAATTGCACTTTTTGCTCATGGACTATGACGTGGGTCCTATTATCTTTGAGAGGTTTGCCAGAGTTAAGGCTCAAATTTCTATTCAGAAGGGAGCTCCTCTTGCCTTTCACAGATTCCTATTCAAAGAATATCATAGAGGTTATATCAAGTCTTCTTTCCTAACTCCACTGCTAGAAGAATCTGAGAGATTCCTCAACTCTGAGTGGTGTAAAGTCTACCATGAGGCAGCCATTTAGCTCAATCAGATTAATTCCCCCTTAGCTTAGTCAAATCAGCCAATTCTTACTCTTGCACAGTTCATGGATCTCAACTCTATCAACCTGGTTTCAGATCCTTATTCTATTTAGGTTGAGAGATTCAACATTATTGAAGCCTTGAAAAAGGACCTGAAGTCTCACAAGCTAGAATATCCTATCACTATAGACAAGTTCTTTCAGCATGCCAGTTTTGGGACTGCTGGAGTCTACAAGTCATCTCTTAGTGATCATGAGTACACGTAGTTTATTGAAGATCAGAGACAGCTTCACATAAAGAGACTCAGTCCAGAGATGGGGCCTTCCTATAATATTACTTGGGGTGTGTTTAGAAATCTTTTTGAAGAGCAGGAAGTCCAAGATTGGCAGATTATTACTCGCTGTGCTTCCCTTCTGTCTCCTACCTTCTATATTTCCGACCCTCACTAATTAATAGAACTTGCATCTTTGGCTCCCATTTATCTTAGTCTCCTTCTTACTTTTTTTCTGTTTATTTATTCCTTTTTACTTAATGACAAAAAGGGGGAGAAAACTTGTCTGAAATACATACTTTAAAATTCTCCAGCAAATTTATTTCAGCTCTATTATATATGCAACTCTTCATGTTTTGTCATCACCAAAAAGGAGGAGATTGATTATCAGTCCATCTCCATATAATTTGTGATTTATTATATGCATTTTTGGTGATTAACAAAACCCTGAAAAATTATTGACTAACATCATTTTCTGAAGTTTATCAAAAAATATCAAATTAAACAAACTCAGTAAGTCATCCAAACTCACTGTTACTTGAAGTTCATTGCATATGATTTGTCTAAGTATACATCGACTTCCATTAACAGCTCACAACGATTACTGTTTTACTGGAACATCGATTTCACTCAAGTATCGACTTCATATTTAAAACATCGATTTCAGAAAGAACATCGATTTCACTTAAGTATCGACTTCATATTTAAAACATTGATTTCAGAAAGAACATCAATTTTACTTAAGTATCGACTTCATATTTAAAACATCGATTTCAGAAAGAAGATCCATTTCACTTAAGTATCGACTTCATATTTAGAACATCAGTTTTGGTTCTATATCGACTTCATATCTAGAACATCGATTTCGGTTCTACATTAACTTCATATTAAAACATCGATTTCAGTTCTACATCAACTTCATATTAAGAACATCGATTTTGGTTCAAACATCGATTTCATTTCTACAACGATTTCATTTAAACATCGATTTCATGTAGAACATCGACTTCACTTAAAACATCGATTTCAGTTCTACATCGATTTCATATGGAACAACAACTTTGTTTCATACATCGATTTCACTTGAACAACGATTCCGGTTCAACAACGATTTCACTAAAAACATCGATTTCGGTGGAACATCGATTTCATATGGAACATCGGCTTTACTTGAACAACGACTTCGTTCCAAACAACAATTTCATTTAACATTGATTTCAGATAAACAACGACTTCAGTTCAACAACGATTTCATACAGGACATCGATTTCACTACATCTATACATGGATTATGTACACGTCGATTTCATGACAACATGGATTACATCTCAACATAGATTATGGTTATAACTCAACATCGATTTCACATTTACATCGACTCTCATTGTACACAGATTGTCTCTAAACATCAACTCTCTTTTATATCAATTATGTTTTAGACAGTTGTTGAATATCTCTATTATAATCATTCTAGATAATTTTGAATTTATTTCATTTATTATATTATTCAATATATTCAAATCTCTGTGGATTTCAAGTCTTCCCTCGAACCATGTTGTCTCCTGTATACTCAAACATTTATGTGTGTGGTACAACATCTCTGCACGATATATCTTCTGTTTACCATACTCATGTCACATAAAGTAAAGCTTTTTAGGATGACAGAATGTAATTGCCTTTCTAGTATATCTTCATAAAGCACGACTACTAACGTTGACTGACAATAATTTAGATAAAGATAAGTTGTCTATGCTTTAGCATTTATTGTATGCAGGGTTCCGGTAGGAACACATGCTACAACATTGGATCTGTCAACCTGACAGAAGCAAGAAGAGATTAAGACAATCTTCCTCTATGTATGTGTCTATCCCATCATTAAATGGTAGTAGGTTCTCTTGCTCCCTACATTGGACAAGACACATCTAACGTGCATGAAGATGAGAGACAATGGATACTTCAACGTTCAAATCTTTCAAAGAAGATAAATAGAAGACTGCTGACTCCATGCAAAAAAACATTTTGAGCAGCTTGAACACCTTAGTCACCATGAAGAAAAAGAAAGAAGAGCTTGCTCCTCCATTCGAATCAATTTTCAGCTCTAGCTCTCCATAGCAATCTGTTCCAGTCTTTGAGAGCTTGCGTAGATCTAAGAGACCCTCATTCTGCGTAAACCTTTGTCTCTCAGATTCAGCCTCAGATCAAGCAATCTCTATAAGTTTGGTCTAGGGGCCATCCACTCTTTACTCATTTTTCTTGAGCGTTCCTCTTCGTGTGTGTGAAGAGTAGACCTACTGTGAAGTGGGTGTTTGTTCCCTTTTATAAGAAGGAAGACATGTTGCATCAGGTGGTGTAGTGCCTCTTTGTGTAGAGAAGAGAATGCCAGCTGCGACTGGATGTGTAAGTGTGCTTAAGGAGGACTGTATCCTTGTTTGGTGAAATACCAAGTTGTTGCTTGGGGACTAGACGTAGGACTCCTTGTGACAGGAGATCTGAACCATGATAAAATCCTTGTTGTCTGTGTGCGAGTCATTTTATATTGTCTTTATTTTAGACTAACTCTAACCATCGAACTTAGTGTCTTCTGTTAAAGCATTTTATTTACAGGAATATTCTAAAAGAAATTTCAGCAATCCATTCACCCCCCCCCTTGCAACTTGGTCAACAGCTAACTGGGCAACAAGTGGTATTAGAGCGTTGGTCTCTTGAAGCAATTGAAGATCTCACAGTCTTAAGAGTAAAGATGAATGGTAGCTCAAGGTTATATCGAAGGTTAGTTTGTCAACATGCCACCCCTATTTGATGGCGAAGATTACAACTACTAAAAGACAAGCATTGAGTTCTTCCTTCAAGGATACGACTATCAGTTATGGAGCATCATTGAGGATGGAGATCTAATAGTGCTATACTCAAGGGAAAACTGCACAGATAATGACAAGAAAATGTTATTGTAGAACAACAAAACCAAAAACATTATATGTTGTACTTTTTTTTTTTTACTAACGAGGAAACCCGTCCCGTGTGGCTTTGTGGACTCAAGGATTGGTGTTCGTGAACTCCAAGGTCAGGACTTGGCAGCTCCTACTTTCCGTGTACCCGTATTGTCCTTACCCCACTTGACCAGGAAAACCCCAGACCTACACACCTCGAGGATTATATGTAGATCAGGTAAGCCCCCCCCAGGAATCGAACTCGGGACCTCTTGCTTTTAAACAAGAGTTCTTACCGATCGACCCAGCTGGGGTCCTCTTATATGTTGTGCTTTAACTAAGAAGGAATTCAACGGAATCTTTGCATGCAAACAACAAAAGAAATGTGGGACAAGTTGAAGCTCACATACAAAAGAACTGACAAAGTGAAAGAAACTAGGATTGACATCCTAGTTGCACAATATGAAAAGTTTCAGTTGTTGTTAGGTGAGACCATTACTCAATGTGTAGTAAGTTTACTGATATCACAAATGGTCTTGCGGGACTTGGGAAAACATATAACACTATGGACGTGGTAAGAAAAATAATCCAATCTCTACCAAACTAGTGAACTCCTAAGGTTACTGCTATAGAAGAGGCAAATGACCTCTCTGCAATGTCATTGGAAAAACTCAGTGGGCCACTTATGACTCATGAGATAAATATGGAAAGATTAGAAGAAATCACATTGAAGAAGAAGGTTATCAATGCATTAAAGATAGAAGAAACAAGCACATATAAAGCCACTACCATTGAAAACAGAGACATAGACAGTGATGATGAAGCTCTCCTATCCAGACAACTGTAAAGAATTCTGACAAAAAAAAAGTATCAGTCAGGGAGAAAAATCTTTAAGAAAAACAAAGTAAGCAAGAAGCCAAAACTTACATGCTATGAATGCAAGTAGCTAGGGCACTTAAAGTAAAACTGTCCAAAATTAAAGAAGAATGATTACAAGAAAACAAAAAGGCTGCAGAGAAATAAAGAAATTCAAAATAAAAGTTGTGGCAGTAGCTTGAAGCAACGAAGATAGCTCATCTGAAGACTTCAGCATAGATGAACAAGGAGAGATAGCTAACCTTGCCTTAATGGCAAACATTGATGGCAAGGTAACTTCCGACACTTATTTGACTCCTCTTCACGTTCAGATGAAGATAATTTAGAAGCAACATTTAATAAGCTATATGGAAAATATAGAGATGTATCTAAGCAATTAAAATTATTTGAGAACAATTTTGCATGTTTAGAGAACACCAACTTAGATTTGAAATATGAAATGAAGCAATTTGATAAACAAGTTGAAGAACTAAAACATAAAAACAACCTATTAGATGAAGATCTAAAAGAGAAAAATAATAAAATTGATCACTTATAAAATAATAACATTGTAAAGGAATTAAATGAAGAAATAAAATTTTTAACAAAAGATAATAAATATCTAAACTCTACACTAGATAAAGTTACCAACATTAAATCATCATTAACTTAAAAGGAGCAAGAAGAAGTATGGTGTAGGATACACCCACCTGAAAATGAAGAAAGATTAATATATCCTAAAAATATCATATGCCAAATTTTGTGCCTAAAGGAAATTATTTTAATAAGAATAAAACAAAACAAAATAATAAGAATTTATATGTAACTTACATTCTTTACTGCACTCACTGTAACAGATTAGGTCGTACTATAAAGACATGTGCAATAAGGAACAAAAAATGGATTCCTAAACACATTAATCATGGCATTAAACCTCAAGAACCCAAAAAGATTTGGATACCTAAATCTCAGTGATTTTCACACAGGCAAACCTTAGAGCATCTAAGTGGTACTTACATAGTGGATGCTAATGGCACATGATAGGGGATCGAAGCTTATTAACTTCAATCAAATCAGAAGAAGGCACAGTCACATATGAAGATAATGGAAAAGGGACTGTCGTTGAAGAAGAAAAATCTGATTGAAGAAGCTTTCGGTGTCAAAGGCTTAAAGCATAATCTAATTAGTATTACTCAACTGTGTGACAAGGGGCATCAGGTCCAATTTAAATAGTCAAAGTGCACAATAGTCAAAGATGGAGAAATCATATTTGACGCTCTTCGATAAAAGAATTTATATGTGTTGTAGTTAGAAGATCTTAAAGAACATGATGTATGTCTAGCCATTAATAAGAACATTGATGCAGAACTGTGGCACAGAAGGCTAGGTCATGCTAGCATGGATGTGATCAGAAAATTGATCAAAAATGACCTAGTAGAAGGACTTCCCAAAATAAACACAAAAGTAGCAGCATTTGTGGACCATGTGTAAAAGGTAAACAAGTAAAAACATCTTTCAGAAGTAAAACTCAGGTTATAACTTCAAAACCTCAGGAATTATTAGTGTAACGACCCTCTTTATACCGGTACGATTATACCAATCCATATCGATATAAAGTGCGTCGTCATAGTAGGACATGTACCCAACACAACACAGTAGGTAGAGATGTACATAAATAACGAAAGAAAGTACAGTGGAAATGAAAGATATTCTTATTCCATCATCATTCACACATCTCACAGTCTATATAGTAGCAATGAAAGTAAACCACGTCCATAATATAACATCATTGTCCACATACTAGTAAAAGAAAGTACCAGCTAACAAATAGTCCTCCACAATCTCGCTACTCCTCTCGCTCGGAGTCGCTCCTCAGAATGTCATCCTCAAGCACGGGGACACATGTCTCACCTGTATGTTAAAGCAAGTATGAGTCTTCACAAAAGACTCAGCAAGTAACCCATTGGCACATCCTTACACATATCACATTCATGCTATTCTTTTTAACAATAAAAGTAACATTACCACATGGTTTATGTCATAACAACAAGTATAAATAAGTAACCTATCACATGCTTTCTACACATGGTCTTTAACTTGATTCATGGTATCAATTGCAATTCATTCACATCATATTTCTAAACAACTTGATCATGGAATTAAACACATGCTTACTAACACACCTAGCATGATATCTATCACTTTTCACATGCTTTTTTATCACATAAATACACATTTTTCTTGCTGTTTTAACATAATTATCACATGTTCACATGGTTTCACAATATTTCACATGGTAACACATTATGTAACGACCCCACTTTATACCGGTACGATTATACCAATCCCCATCGGTACAAAGGACGTCATTACAGTGGGATAATAACCCAACACTGGCCAATAGGTTGATATGTACGTGGATAGCAATTTAGTACAGCGAAATTAAAATAAACAACTCTACTTTAATCCATCACCATCACACATTCCACAGTCTATATAGCGAAATAAAATGACAATGTCCACATTATTACATGATAAAAGAACTACATTGTCCAAATATTGTCCATACAATAACATTATTCGTGCTATGAAAAAGAAAAGTACACTACTAAGTAAACTCCACAAACTACTCCTTCAAGATGTCGTCCTCCGCTATGCCTCCCTCTGGCACGGAATACCTGTCAACCTGTACGCCGAAGCAAGTATGAGTCTAAAGAATCAGCAAGCAAACCAAAGTCTTAACCTTAAACACATCACATTCATATTAAGCTATCATACAATAACAAAATACATACTATCATTTAACTGCAACAATTTACATGGTACATACTCTTAACTAGTAACACATATTTAAATCACCTAGACATGCTTTAGACTATCACATGTTTATTCTAAATCATGGATACTAATATACACTTGTACGTATTTTCTACACCTAACATGTAGCATGAATTATCCATCTAAACATTAATCCATTTCATGATACATTTTTACAAACTAGAACATAGAATTTAGCATAAAGAAATGAACAACCTAGCATGATGACTATTCACTTTTCACATGCACTTTTCATATTTAATTGCACATTTTACTTGCTGTTTTAATGTAAATAAATTTCATTACACATGGTTTCACATTTATTAGTATGAATTGAAGAGTTAAAACATAGTCAAGTTGGTTGGCAACAATAAGCACTTAAACATGGAACTTTACGCTAAGTAAACATCACATCTAGCATGGAACCTAAGCATTATTTCATGCATTTATCACATTCGAAAATATACTTTACTTGCTGTTTTGTCATGAATTAGACTCAATTACATGGAATTAGATTTGTTCACACACAATCTCATTCATTTAGAAATTCCACATGTTCATTTTTCATATTGCATAAAAGACATGATTGCATATGTTTATTCACATGCACATTTACATGAAGAACAATAAACTACATTACATGATGCTAAACATGGTATTGCAATTGAGGTAATTAATACATGAAATCATGAACATATTGCATTAATACATTGGTTTTCACATGCAAGCACACTCTCATTAACATTAACTCTCCCTTACATATCTTTTCACATATTCTTCATGTCATTTACTCTTTTATTTTCACTTATCACATAACATATCATTTGCACTCATCATGTGCCACATTCACATATCATCTTAATTACACTTTATTCATATTCCATCGCTTAAAATGCCACGACACATAGTCCTAACCACCTACTAGAGAACGCAAACCAATATCTCATAACTCATCTCATAGCACAACTCATCGCATCGCATAACACATAGCTCATAATCACATAACTCATAATCACATACTCACCACCTAGGCAATGTAGTGGTGAATCTTGGTAACTGCGTAGACCGGGAGAAGCCCTCTCCACCCTATCTAGTGGTACTTGTCCACCTCCAAGTTTTTCCTAATGCCCTTAGGTCATACTTTTCTCAATGTAGAGCCTCCCATAGGGACTTTTCTATGGTACAGGTCTCGAAGCCTCTAGGGTAGCAGTGTCAATCGAGGCCCAATTATTACACTTTTACTTTATCACATTTTCTTTTATTATTCACACACTTCATATAAACTATTTACTCACTTTACATGTAGTATGGGTCAATTGCACATATCTCACTTAACCTAACATGATATTACTGTTTTCAGAAGTAAAACAACTCATATTACCATTCTAAACATGCTGTTAATTTCTAAATTACACAAGTTTAGATTTTTAACATATACAACATGAATAATTCCCGTGATTTAACAATAATTGCACTTTCTGTCATCAAATCAGTTCCAAATTTTTATCACATGTTACTAACAGTAAACATATCACATATGCAAATTTCCAGATTTTTCTAATAGTAAACATAATTTCCACAATTAAATTTAGATTTCAGGCATATTCATTGAAATATCATTAGACATGGTACATATGAGCATGGTTGGGTGCTAACAGTTCAAAAACTTAATATCAGACCTCATGCTGTCATGTAAAAATTATGAAATCCAATTCACAACAAAATCTATTTATGCAAGATTTAAACATGCTCATATCATGCTCATAAGTCACTCACTGAATTTTAATAATTAACACAGTTCACAAAAAATTAGGTCAACCTCATGATATGACCTACTGACTATATACAACCACCCATAAAAAATGCAGTATATACCTATGTCTAGAAATCATTTAAACAGCGTAAGAAGATCAAACAATTCATTTTCAGAACACTGAAGAAGTAGACGTCAAGGGATGTGGCCGTTTACTTTCAACTGCAGCATCCCTTGCCGCCAACTAAAGAACTTGACTACAGCAGATGCTGCCGCCAACTTCCTCCCAGCAGCACACACAGACAACACTCAATACAAAGGGGAATTTGGGGTTCCAGTACTCGAGGAAAAATCCGTAAAAATACCTTGGACTTAGGGGACATGTATAAGCTTATGATCTAGGGTTTACTTGCCTCTAAAAAAATATACGAAGATCAAGAATTGCCGGTGAAGCCCTCCTCGGCCTTGCCAAGAAGGTGCTCAGAAACTCCTTAAATCTGGTCCTTCAGTTGATGGGGTTTGATGCTCGGGGTTGGGGATGCCTCCTTGATGCTTGGGCTGCCCTCTAGTCGGTGTAGATCTCCAGGAATCTTCTTCAGTCGTCGGATCCAAGCCTTGGAAGATCAACTATTCTCACAGGGAGTTCTAGGGTTTCACAACCACCAAAAGAGACTTGGCACGGCCAGAAAGTGTGCTTTTATAGAGTTAAACAGATTGTGTATGCTTTGGGGTAGGTTCCCTACACATTAGGATGGGTTTCCTATTCTGGAACTGGCCAAAACGCGAGCATTAACAAATCTGGAACCGTTACACAGGAGGATATTGACGTCAACATCGGTTGTAGTTAACTGCACAGTTGACGTCCAGGGTTGGCCGCCAACAGGCTGTTGGCGTCCAGGGGGTGGCCGTTAACAGGGCCTTGGCGTCCAGGGATGTGGACGCCAATCAGCCTAGCAGTTTTTGGCCAAAACACCGGCAAATCTTAAAATAAATGCATATATACACCCTAAATAATTTAATATATGTAAAAATAATTACATATATCCTCACCACATAAAGTACATGCAATCCATAATTTTTATTTAAATATAACTTACACTAATCATAATTAAGGATAATATGCGTCAATAACATACATATATGCACATATACATACATATTACATGATACATGCATGAACTTATAATGAAATGTGTTCCTCATTAGTCAAATTCTACATGTACATTATCATTCAAGTACCTTACACACCATAAATAATTTAACATGCTTAAAGTAGATAGATATCATTTAAACAAGATTAATATATGTATGTATACATATACACACCATGGTTACTTACAACATGCATAAAATAATTAAATACAATAGGCACATCAATAATTAAATAATTCATACACATTTAAATATATATTACATACACGGAAATAAACTCACACTTGCTTACAAGATGTATGATAATAAATTCTTACTATATGCACAACACATACAATATGCATGGGATTTATTACATACATTAATAGCTAGATAATACATGCACACTTATATATATTTATACGTGTACGAAAATAACTCTCATGTACTTACATGGTATATAGCATACTAACCTATCACATGCATAATGTTATTTTAAGTACTGTTCATACACTATTGATAATTTAATGTACATAAAATTTGATAGATAGATATCACATGCATAAGATAGCATACCTATATACATATGTACTTCATATATTTACACACAATATCGATCCATGGAATAAGTATAATATGCACTTCAATAATATGCACTTTAATAATTTAGATAGTAATATATGCACGGTATCTTCAAGATGAAATATGCAATAAGTTAACTAAGAATAATCTATACAATGATATTTAATTCTTGCATGCACACGCTTGAATTGACATATGTATAAATACATACACACACATCTACAACATAGTTATGTACATTATGCATGAAATAGATAAATACAACATGTGCATCGGTAATTAGATTAAACATGCACAATATTACTTAAGCATTATATGCCTAGGATTTTAGTATACACAATATACACAAAATTAGCTAATTGCCTATTCTCATATAAAATATCATATACATACATATATATATATATATATATATATGTATACATGCATGTGTTCTTGAGAAGTATAGAAATTGTAATACGCACATTTGAATACACATGCTATACACACAACAAGTAAATACACACGCACAGTATAAAAAGAATGAAATTTCAGGGTATCACACTCTCCCCCTTGAAAAAGATCTTCGTCCTCGAAGATCGAATCGAGTACCTATGGTGACGTCGCCGAGGTCATCTCCGGCCAATCTAGGCTCCTTTATTGTTATTGATGAAGCATCTCATGGAATGAACTTTGTCTTCAGGTTTGGACACTTCCTAAGCCGATGATCCTTGTTGCCACATCTAAGACATCTTCCTTCCTTTCGTCAACATGTGTTCCCGCCATCACGCTTCCCGCAATGAATGCACTCGGGCTTCTCGCTGCCTAGTACTCCTATTGATTGTTGACTTTCCATGAGTTTCTTCATCTTCCTATCTTGCCTTTGGAATGGTTTTGGTACTCCCTCCTTCTGAGCTTCCTTTTCTCCTTGATATGATTCCACTCTACTCTCTTGCCTATTTGCCATGCCAAGAACTTCCTCCAAACTACGGGGATCCAATTCCAAAAGCCTAGCCTTCACTGATGGTTTGAGCCCTTTCACGAATTTCTTTACCTTGCGGCTCTGTTCATACCTCTTGGACTGAGCACTACGTCCACCACGTCCTGCCATATCCTGCAAAATAATTACTTTAGTTAGAATCTAGGTTACTAAATCCTAGCTATTTTCCTTAACTATCTTCTATTCATTATTAGTAATTTCTACATATATGGACAATTTCTTATAAAGACTTTGCAATATTGTGACGATGATGGTTCATCCATGTACAATCTCAACCTTGGTCTCTGATACCAATCTCTGTAACGACCCCACTTTATACCGGTACGATTATACCAATCCCCATCGGTACAAAGGACGTCATTATAGTGGGATAATAACCCAACACTGGCCGATAGATTGATATGTATGTGGATAGAAATTTAGTACAGCGGAATTAAAATAAACAACTCTACTTTAATCCATCACCATCACACATTCCACAGTCTATATAGCGAAATAAAATGACAATGTCCACATTATTACATGATAAAAGAACTACATTGTCCAAATATTGTCCATACAATAACATTATTCGTTCTATGAAAAAGAAAAGTACATTACTAAGTAAACTCCACAAACTACTCCTCCAAGATGTCGTCCTCCGCTATGCCTCCCTCTGGCACGAAATACCTGTCAACCTGTACGCCGAAGCAAGTATGAGTCTAAAGACTCAGCAAGCAAACCAAAGTCTTAACCTTAAACACATCACATTCATATTAAGCTATCAAACAATAACAAAATACATACTATCATTTAACTGCAACAATTTACATGGTACATACTCTTAACTAGTAACACATATTTAAATCACCTAGACATGCTTTAGACTATCATGTGTTTATTCTAAATCATGGATACTAACATACACTTGTACTTATTTTCTACACCTAACATGTAGCATGAATTATCCATCCAAACATTAATCCATTTCATGATACATTTTTACAAACTAGAACATAGAATTTAGCATAAAGAAATGAACAACCTAGCATGATGACTATTCACTTTTAACATGCACTTTTCATATTTAATTGCACATTTTACTTGCTGTTTTAATGTAAATAAATTTCATTACACATGGTTTCACATTTATTAGCATGAATTGAAGAGTTAAAACATAGTCAAGTTGGTTGGCAACAATAAGCACTTAAACATGGAACTTTACGCTAAGTAAACATCACATCTAGCATGGAACCTAAGCATTATTTCATACATTTATCACATTCATAACTATACTTTACTTGTTGTTTTTTCATGAATTAGACTCAATTACATGGAATTAGATTTGTTCACACACAATCTCATTCATTTAGAAATTCCACATGTTCATTTTTCATATTGCATAAAAGACATGATTGCATATGTTTATTCACATGCACATTTACATGAAGAACAATAAACTACATTACATGATGCTAAACATGTTATTGCAATTGAGGTAATTAATACATGAAATCATGAACATATTGCATTAATATATTGGTTTTCACATGCAAGCACACTCTCATTAACATTAACTCTCCCTTACATATCTTTTCACATATTCTTCATGTCATTTACTCTTTTATTTTCACTTATCACATAACATATCATTTGCACTCATCACGTGCCACATTCGCATATCATCTTACACTTTATTCATATTCCATCGCTTAAAATGCCACGACACATAGTCCTAACCACCTACTAGAGGACGCAAACCAATATCTCATAACTCATAACTCATCTCATAGCACAACTCATCACATCGCATAACACATAGCTCATAATCACATAACTCATAATCACATACTCACCACCTAGGCAATGTAGTGGTGAATCTTGGTAACTGCGCAGACCAAGAGAAGCCCTCTCCACCCTATCTAGTGGTACTTGTCCACCTCCAGGTTTTTCCTAATGCCCTTAGGTCATACTTTTCTCAATGTAGAGCCTCCCATAAGGACTTTTCTATGGTACAGCTCTCAAAGACTCTAGGGTAGCAGTGTCAATCTCGGCCCAATTATTACACTTTTACTTTATCGTATTTTCTTTCATTATTCACACACTTCATATAAACTATTTACTCACTTTACATGTAGTATGGGTCAATTGCACATATCTCACTTAACCTAACATGATATTACTGTTTTCAGAAGTAAAACAACTCATATTACCATTCTAAACATGTTGTTAATTTCTGAATTACACAAGTCCAACATGAATAATTCCCGTGATTTAACAATAATTGCACTTTCTATCATCAAATCAGTTCCAAATTTTTATCACAGGTTACTAATAGTAAACATATCACATATGCAATTTTCCAGATGTTTCTAACAGTAAACATAATTTCCACAATTAAATCTAAATTTTAGGCATATTCATTGAAATATCATTAGACATGGTACATATGAGCATGGTTGGGTGCTAACAGTTCAGAAACTTAATATCAGACCTCATGCTATCATGTAAAAATTATGAAATCCAATTCACAACAAAATCTATTTATCCAAGATTTAAACATTCTCATATCATGCTCATAAGTCAGTCACTGAATTTTAATAATTAACACAGTTCTCAAAAATTAGGGCAACCTCATGATATGACCTACTGACTGTACACAACCTCCCAAAAAAATTGCAGTATATACCTATGTCCAAAAATCATTTAAACAGCGTAAGAAGATCAAACAATTCATTTTCAGAACACTGAAGAAGTAGACGTGAAGGGATGTGGCCGTTTACTTTCAATTGCAGCATCCCTTGCCGCCAACTGAAGAACCTAACTGCAGCAGATGCTGCCGCCAACTTCCTCCCAGCAACACACACAGACAGCACTCAATACAAAGGGGAATTTCGGGTTCCAGGACTCGAGAAAAAATCCGTAAAAATACCTTGGACTTAGGGGACATGTACAAGCTTAAGATCTAGGGTTTACTTGCCTCTAAAAAAATCTACGAAGATCAAGAATTTTTGGTGAATCCTTCCTCGGCCTTGCCAAGAAGGTGCTCAGAAACTCCTTAAATTCGGTCCTTCAGCTGATGGGGTTTGATGCTTGGGCTTGGGGATGCCTCCTTGATGGTTGGGCTGCCCTCCAGTCAGTGTAGATCTCCAGGAATCTCGTTCAGTCGCCAGATCCAAGCCTTGGAAGATCAGCTTTTCTCACATGGAGTTCTAGGGTTTCACAACCACCAAAAGAGACTTGGCACAGCCAGAAGGTGTGCTTTTATAGAGTTAAACGGGTTGGGTACGCTTTAGGGTAGGTTCCCTACGCATTAGGATGTGTTTCCTATTTTGGAACCGGCCAAAACGCGAGCATTAACAAATCTGGAACCGTTACACAGGAGGATATTGACGTCAACATTGGTTGTAGTTAACTGCACAGTTGACGTCAAGGGTCTAGCCAACAATAGGCTATTGGCATCCAGGGGGTGGCCGCCAACAGGGCCTTGGTGTCTAGGGATGTGGACGCCAATCAGCATGGCAATTTTTGGCCAAAACACCGGCAAATCTTAAAATAAATGCATATATACACCCTAAATAATTTAATATATGTAAAAATAATTACATATATCCTCACCACTTAAAGTACATGCAATCCATAATTTTTATTTAAATATAACTTACACTAATCATAATTAAGGATAATATGCATCAATAACATACATATATGCACTTATACATACACATTACATGATTACATACATCATGCATGAACTTATAATGAAATGTGTTCCTCATTAGTCAAATTCTACATGTACATTATCATTCAAGTACCTTACACACCATAAATAATTTAACATGCTTAAAGTAGATAGATATCATTTAAACAAGATTAATATATGTATGTATACATATACACACCATGGTTACTTACAACATGCATAAAATAATTAAATACTATAGTCACATTAATAATTAAATAATTCATACACATTTAAATATATATTACATGCACGGAAATAAACTCACACTTGCTTACAAGATGTATGATAATAACTTCTTACTATATGCACAATACATACAATATGCATGAGATTTATTACATACATTAATAGCTAGATAATACATGCACACTTATATATATTTATACGTGTACAAGAATAACTCTCATGTACTTACATGGTATATAGCAATACTTACCTATCACATGCACAATGTTAATTTAAGTACTATTCATACACTATAGATAATTTAATGTACATAAAATTTGATAGATAGATATCACATGCATAAAATAACATACCTATATACATATGTACTTCATATATTTACACACAATATCCATGGAATAAGTATAATATGCACTTCAATAACATGCACTTTAATAATTTAGATAGTAATATATGCACGGTATCTTCAAGATGAAATATGCAATAAGTTAACTAAGAATAATCTATACAATGATATTTAATTCTTGCATGCACACGCTTGAATTGACATATGTATAAATACATACACACACATTTACAACATAGTTATGTACATTATGCATGAAATAGATAAATACAACATGTGCATCGGTAATTAGATTAAACATGCATAATATACTTAAGCATTATATGCCTAGGATTTTAGTATACACAATATACACAAAATTAGCTAGTTGCCTATTCTCATATAAAATATCATATATATATATATATATATATATATATATCATGCATATGTTCATGAGAAGTATAGAAATTGTAATACGTACATTTGAATACACACGCTATACACACAACGAGTAAATACACATGCACAGTATAAAAATAATGAAAATTGGGGTATCACACATTAACACATCACTTTCACATGAACACTTTGCACATTTACACATATTTCACATCTTTACACATTATTTGCCGTGACACATAGTCCGAACCACCATAAAGGACACACATATCACATAACACATACCCGTCACCTAGACATTATAGTGACGAATCTTTGTGACTGTGCAGAACCAGGAGAAGCCCTCTCCACCCTAACCAGTGGTACTTGTCCACCTCCAGGATTTCATCATGATACTCACAAGATATCACATACACATTGAGTCTTCCCATAGGGACTTTTCTACAGTACGGCTCCACAGCCTTCTATGGTAGCAGTGTCAATTTTTGCACACATTCACTTAATCACATTATCTCAATTAATCACATGATAAACATCATTTTATATGCACTTATTGACCCATTCACTTGCATACCATTCAAACACATATACTTCAGTTTACATAACTTATCATGACTGTCTAATAGTATTAAAACATGCATCACAGTACCTAAACATGATACTAATCAATATAAAATACCGTTTCTTACATAATCATGCTTAACATGGCTTTTACTCCTTTTACAATTGAAAGCAGTACCTACAGACATCAGAACAGTCCCAAATTTTAACCATAAACTTTAAACATGGAACATATCACATGGTTACTTTTTCAGAATTTTCGTAGTAGTATCACTATTTTTAACATTTAACACAGATCTCATGCAATTTAAGTAAATAATTCAATTAGACATGATTAATAGTGGACAGTCAGATCTAACAGCCTCAAATCATGAAAACAGTAACCCTAACTCATGAAAATTTCCTGTAATAATATCATGCATCAAATCTATTTATCCCGAATTTAACTTTATCAAGGCATGCATATTTTTCCATAACAGAAATTCTATATTTAGCAATTATTTTAATAAAATTAATAGGAATTCGTGAGTTAACCTAATATCATACTTGAACATCCATAAATTTTTATAGCATGTGAAAACATCCAGAAATCCCCGAAAATCACATCACACAGATCAAAACCACTGTTCAGGGAAAACAGATGAACTTGACGGGAAGGGTCTTGCCGTCAGGGTTGGTTAACGACACAATAGATTGCCGTTAACTCAAGAACTTGACGGCAATAAGGTTGTCGTCAACCTCCTATCTGCAGACAGTTTAGATCGAACACAGAAAAACACAGAATTTGGGGGTCCAGGACATGATCTAAAAATCCAAAAAAATACCTAAACTCTAGGTGATAGGTCTAGGGACGAAACCCCTAAGTTACTTGCCTCTCAAGGTCTAGGGATGAAACTCCTAAGTTACTTGCCTCCCAAAAAAATCTCTGAAGATCGAATTTTGGCGATGAAGCCCTCCTCGGACAAGCCAAGAAGGTGATGTCTTTCGCCTTGATCTGGTCTCTACGCTTGCACAGATGATCCCCCGGTGTTAGGAGAGCTCCAACACCTCTAGAAGAGTCTTCTAAATGTAGAAAACTGTCAGTGGAGCCTTCCAATCGTCGGATCAAACCCTCACAAAAGCTCTCTTTTTCTCTCCCCGGAACCTAAATAGCCCTAGGTGAGAAAAGTCCTCTCCTAACCAAGATGTTTAGGTTAAATAGACATAGAGTCGGGGTAAACCTAGGTATTAGGAGTCCTGACCATTGAGGATACTTTTCCTAAATAGATTCCAGAGAAAACGGGGCAGTTTCAGATCTGAAATCCCAAACGCAGCCGGAGAAGTAAACGGCCACATAGCTATCGTCAACCAGAAATAGGCGTCAAGGCTCAAATAGTCAACGGCACAAAAGTTGCCGTCAACATGCTCTTAACGTCAAGGGATGTTGACGTTAAATAGGAATTTCGGGCAGAACCATAAATCATCAAACATATATATAGTACACAGAAATTGAGGGCCTTACAATTAGGTTATGCTTTTTTGTCTTTAAAAAGACCTCGAAACGTCCACAAGAAAAATAAAGAAAAAGATGGAAATCCTAAATGTGTACGTGATCGCCAGACACACGATGGTGTCGAAGGAGTATAAAAAAAAATAAGGAGTGATCGCAAAAAGTACCTTTTGGAGCGGGGACATTACGTAGGAGAGAGAGGGTTTGATTCTTCTTCTATGAGCACGACCGGCCCTAGTAGAAGGCTTTCTCTTGTTTGATTACTCTGGAAAAACACACAAAGAAAAGAGAGGATTAGCCAAGAACGTGTAGTATGAAATTCTTCAATAATGAAACAAGCATGATGGGCATGAAGAAGAACATATCGTTTTGTGGCTTTTAAAACCCTAGAAAAATAGGTATGTGTGTGTATGCATGTATATGTGTTGATGAATATCTATGTGTGTGTGTTGATGAAAGAACATGAACAAAAGGGAGGTGAATGGTGGCCACGTTGGGTTGTGATGAGAGTATGTGCATGTGCTCACAGTGGGAGCATGAGGAGAATACAACAAAGAGGAATAAACAAAGAATAAAAGGAGGAGGTGGAATTGGCTTCCCCATCTAAAGATGGCGCAGGGATGCTTGCTGGAGCTTGAAGATTTGCAGAGGATGTTGTGCTACTTGATGATGGAGATGAGTGGCGCTGTTGAGGCAGAAGCCCAATAGGGCTTCACCTTAGAATTGCTCTCTCTCAACTCACTAGACGTGGGAGTTGTATGGTGTGATCCAAACATCGTCCCTCTTTGCGGTTCCCACCTCTTTAAACGACGAGACATGGAGTGTTTATAAAGGAACAGGGTTCGAAGTCTGAGGTGGACAACAAATGCAATTCACGATGGACACAATGGTCGCATTTAAAGTTGAATCACGACAAACCATATAGACGCGTTCAATGATTTCCAATTATAATCGGATTCTAACCAAAACAATAATATTAATCGCGACGAGAATGACCGACGTAGTTATGAATTTCTGAATTTTGTTTATGGAAACTTGCCAAAAGTTAAATATAGAATGTTGAATCGCAACGGGGGAACCAGACACGTTTCAAGAAAAACAACAAATATTTTCAAAAATAAAATATAAAATTTGTTAAGAAATATGGAAGCTGTAAAATGCAATGTACATAACCGACACATTCATGAATGTTCTTTTGTCCATCAATCGATGTTTAATCAACAATCAATGTAGAATCTTGACCGGGAAACTCAAGGCGTTCATGGTCTTCAGCAATCGATGTGGACGCCAATCGATGTTTGGTCACCAATCAATATTGAATCGCGACGGTTTGTCTCGACGTGCTTAATATCAATCAATTGTTGGTCACCAGTCGATGCGAAACGCGACCACTATAACTGTCGCGATTTAATATTTTTGCCCAAACCTCTAGCAAGCTAGGAAAATAAGGAGGAAGCACTAGGAAATGGGGGAAGATCCTAAATAGTGGGGGAAATACTCTCACAATGCAAAATAAAGCCAATTGGGGTATTATGGCGTAATTCGAGATTTGTCCGCGATGGTGTCAAATTTAGCATGTCTACACTTGTGAAAGAGCCAGATCAATCATTGGAGCCACTAGAATCAGCTGACTTTGATGAAATGTCAACTGACACAACAAGGAGGATGACATCTAGACAGATTTTGTCAATAGACATGAATGATATGTCAACAGACACCAACATCAGGTGTTCTAAAGATCATCCACTTGAAAATGTGATAGGCAATGTTCATGATAGGGTTCACACTAGGTCACATTTTAGGGATATAATGGAACATGAACATATTGCATTCATTTCTCAAGTGGAACCCAAAAACATAGATGAAGCCTTAAATGGTTCATCTTGCGTAGAGATCATGCATGATGAATTACATCAATTTGAGAGAAATAATATTTGGAGCTTGGTCCCAAATCCTCTAAAAATTCAATAATTAGAACAAGATGGGTGTTCAGAAATAAGCTTAATGAAGAAGGAAAAGTGGTAAGGAATAAGGCTCGCTTGGTTGCAAAGGGTTACAACCAAGAATTTGGTGTGGACTTTGAAGAGTCCTTTGCATTGGTAGCCAGATTAGAAATAGTTAGAATTCTTCTAGCCTTTGCATGTTCAAATAAGTTAAATTGTTTCAAATGGATGTAAAAACTGCATTTCTCAATGGTCTAATTAAAGAAGAGGTTTATGTGTCTCAACCACCCGGTTTTGAAAATGTTGATAAGCCTAATCATGTGTACAAGTTACACAAAGCTTTATATGGATTGAAGTAGGTACCTCGTGCATGTCATGATAGATTAAATACTTTTATGATTGGTAGGAAATATATTTGAGGTAATGCTGACCAAACCCTCTTTACAAAACATGTCAATGTTCATATCATTGTGGTCCAGGTGTACATTGATGATATTAACTTTGGGTCATCTAATTCAGATCTCTGTGTGGAGTTTTCCAACTACATGCATAGTGAATTTGAAATTCAAATACAGCGGAAAAACAGCTATGATGAAATCTAGAAGGGGGGGGGGTGAATAGATTTCAGTCCAAATTAAAAATTAATCGATTAAAACACCAGAAACCTATCAGAATTTTAGATCTGTGACTTATGCACAATTTCGAGCAGCTTAAACAAGTTGAATTGTATGTGAACAACGAGCCTATCAATCATCTAATGCAAGAAGTGATCAAACCACAGTGACACAAGGATTTAGGGTGCTTCGGATTACACAACTATGTATCCTACGTTTACCATCCACACACACACACACAAATGGCTTATATCGCCAGTTCAAGCCGATCTCACAGATCACACTACAACACACACACTCTGAGATAACAAAGATCTCAGATCTGAACAAACACGTGAAATTGAGCACAAGAGTTGCTCCAATTTCACAACACGCACACAAGATGAAGTGAGTTTAGAATGAAGAACCTGATAGAACAAGTGAATTGTAGATTGGAAGGGACTGGTTCGATTTCCCCCTGTATTGCTTCCAGATGAGGATTCAGACTTCCAGCTTCAGCTCCGAAGTGTAGACTCCGGAATCTGGGAATTCCACTTGAGGTTGATCAGCCAAGGTACTTGGATCCCCAATTCTTCAAATCTGGACTGCAATTCTGCACGGATGAAGCCTCTTTCTAGTTTCGCCTTCTGCGTCAGGGAGTTGAGGAAACTGAGGTGTGTGTGTCCCCAAAGATGTGTGGATAATGGGCATTTATAGTCCCATGTACCCACAAGATGCCTTCGAGTTTTGGGGGCATAGAATTCCCGCTCAAAAGCCTTGATCCAAATCCTTCCACGTGTCCAAGAAATCAAATCTGGAAAATAAGTCGAACTGTGTCGACACAACTTGAGTTATGTGTCGACACATGTTCCTTGCTTTGAGTCCTGGCAGCATTGACTGGTGACTTGTGTCGACACACATATCATTTGTGTCGACACACCTGACCACACACCACAAAACATGCTTCTGGGAGGTACAGGATGTGTCGACACACAATCATCCTATGTCGACACCACAAACTGCTTGTCTTCTGACTGTTTCCTGGATGCATAGGATGTGTCGACACACAACTAACATGTGTCGACACCACTGGCTTCTTCACATTTCACTGCTTACTGGATCCACAGGGTGTGTCTACACATACTGAACTTGTGTCGACACCACTGACACTTTTAGTTCTAAAAAGCTTCTGTGAGAGGATGATGTGTCGACACATGATGTATCTGTGTCGACCCAACTGGCTTCCTTTCATGACCAATTGTACTGGGACTGAATCATGTGTCGACACACTATTAGAATTATGTCGACACCACTGTCATCATATCAACATTTCTGTAAACTAAACATAGAAAATAATGTTAGATATGATTGAAGCATGATATCCACATTTGTATGGATCATAGTTAAACATCATCAAAACAAGAGATCCAACAATCTCCCCCTTTTTGATGATGGCAACTATGATTCATTTATCATTTTAGTCTGCTCAAACAAGATGTTTTAAAGCAATCATGTACACCATTCCATTGCATATAAAAAAGACAATCACATCACAAATTCATAGAATTTATCATAGAATCACAACATTTATTGAAAGTTGGGTTGTATTCATATGATATTCACATTAAAAGCAAACATAGCTTTTAATGTTCAAATCTCAAAATAAGCAAACATAACATTCAATGTGTAAACCATAAAAAAGAACTAAAGTATCACACATTACACCATTTCTCCCCCTTTGACATCATCAAAAGAAAAATAGCATCATGGAGAGGGAGGTGGAAGAGGCAGCTTCTCCTCAATGGTCTTTATTTTGGCTTCCAAAGCACCCAAATTATTCCTCAGCTGGAATTGCACAGATGTCAATCGAGTATGCAGTGTATCTTCTATTTTCTACAAATTTTTAGAAATATGTGCTTGCATCTGAGTTAAGACTAGAGACATTGGAGGAACAACAGTGAATGAAGTGGCATGACTGTGATCTCCAGTACTAGCATCATTGCTTATCTGCCAAACATTGTGAAAATCAACTCGAAGCTCTGCAATTTCCTAATCAATATGAGCAGTATGTGACTTCATGTGCACTACAAGAAAATACGCAGATAGAGACCGATTTTGAGACCGAAATTTTCGGTCTCAATTCGGTCACAAATCTGAGACTGAATAGAGACCGAAATTTTTAGTCGCAATTCGGTCTAAGATTTGTGACCGAATTGTCAATGAATATTTCGGTCTCAAATTTGAGACCGAAATGTCATTCGATCACAATTCGGTCACAATTCAATCTCAGATTTGTGACTGAATTGTGACCGAATATTTCGGTCTCAAATTTGAGACCGAATTGCCACCGATTACTTTGCAATCTCAGATACATTATTTATTATTTAAATTATCTGAGACTGAATATTATTCGGTCACAATTCGGTCTCAGATTGTGACTGAATATTTTGGTCACAAATCTGAGACCGAATTGTGACCGAATAATATTCGGTCTCAGATACATTATTTATTATTTAAATTATTGAGACCGAATATTGTTCGGTCACAATTCGGTCTCAGATACATTATTTATTGTTTAAATTATTGAGACCGAATATTATTCGGTCACAATTCGGTCTCAGATTTGTGACTGATTTGTGACCGAATATTTCGGTCCAAAATCTGAGACCGAATTGTGACCAAATAAGATTCGGTCTCAGATGCATTGTTTATTGGTTTAGATTATTGAGACCGAATATTATTCGGTCACAATTCGATCTCAGATTTGTGACTGATTTGTGACTGAATATTTCGGTCACAAATCTGAGACCGAATTGTGACCGAATAAGATTCGGTCTCAAATGCATTGTTTATTAGTAGTTTAATTATATTATAGCTATAATTTACTCTACCTGTTAATGGTTTACTTATATATAGTTTTATATAATTATTTTGAATATAAAAACATATATATAGAAAATTTATAAGTTACAATTTTGTTTAGTTGATATATATATATATATATATATTATACACATTGTATTTGCATATTTGTAAATGTATTATATTTGTTTAGTGAATATAATTATATGATAAAACATTATGATTAAAAATATTATATTATGAAAATAGTAATATTGAACTTTTATATTTCATATTATGATATATTATATTATGCTCATTTAATATTATGTAGCTCATAGATTAGATTTTAGATTGAGAGCGAATCTAACAAGCAGATTTTTTATTATGATGAAATCCAACGGTTGGATTTTGATTGACAATATGTTTAATGATCTTGATCAAATTTAGATTGGGAGCGAATTCAACTGTCAAACTCTAATCAAACTTAAATCCAACGATCGAGATTTAGATCTGTAACAAATCTAATGTGCGAATCATGATTAGATTGTTATAGATTGGCAACAAATCTAACTGATTAGATATATATAGATCAAAAGTGAATTCAAAGGTCGGATCTTTGATCAAATGAATATCGATAGTGAATCCAACTATCCCATTTTGTTCAAACTTAAATTCAGCAATTAGGATTTAGACCTGAAGCAAATCCAATGTAGGGATCTTGATCATATTATTTTAGGTTGGTAACAAACCCAACTAATCAAGTATACATAGATCGAGTGTGAATCTAATGATCGAATTTTAGATTAAATGAAATCCAATAGTAGGATTTTGATTGATAGTAGATTCATTGGTTTGATCTTGACCAAATATAGATTGAGAGTAAAAACAACAATCATGTGATGCCCTGAGTGCAGCGGAAAACCCGGGTGCACACAGATGTCATTCAATTAAGTGAACAACGTACACAAATATTAATATCAAGTTTTGAGAGAATAATAATAAATTCTAATTTCATAAGAAATTACAGAGGTTTGCGATGATACCAAGAGAAATTACATAAATATATAAATGACCCAAAAATCACATGATGACCTTTTAAAGTGAAACTTCAGATGAAATATTTGTTTCTTATCTATATTAATTGAAATTCTTGACTTATAAATAGAACCCAACTGGCTTTTATCCCTTCTTTTCTTTCTTGTTAGTGTACATATGTCCAAAAATGGTATCGACATGAAACAATGTAAATTTTTGAGTGATTTTTTGGTGCAAATATGCTAGACTTATAGCTTCATAGTTGGCATTAATTTGAGGCGTCACACATCATATCTTCATCATACTTATATCTAACGGTTAGGATTTAGATCCAAAGTAAATCCAATGGATATATCTTGATCAAATTTTAGATCAGGTTTAAATCTAACTATTTGATATTAGATTCAACGATGAGATTTTGATCAGATATAGATTGGATGCGAATTCAATCGTTAGATCTTAATCAAACTTACATCCAATGGTTAAACGATGGATAGACACTCCGACGATCAAGTTAGCTCGGGAGTTGTGATTCGAGGGTTTAGTCTTTCAGAGATTGCGTAACTTTTTACTTTATTTATTTATATATAATCTATGTATCTATGTAAATCTATCAATCTATCTATGTATATCTATATCTGTATATTATATATAATATCTATATCTATATAAATTTACATATGTATATACATATATATTTATATTTATCTATGCGTATATATATGTATATATCTATGTGATAGATAATTAAATATTAATAAATTTGATTTGTAAATTAATATTTTAAATGTAATTTGTAAGATCTTACTATTTTAAATGCAACTAATAAAAAATTAATGTTTAACTTATAATATATCTTACTATTATAAATATTAATAATAAAAATATATTTTATTTAATATATATTTAAATAACAAATTTAAAACCCCTAAATTTCTAAAATAATCCCCCCTCCCCGCGGCGCCAAATCTCCACCCGACGCCGAATCCCCAAAATATTTCCCCCTTCCCCGGCGCCAAATCCTCGATTCCTCCTCCTTCCCCCTGTCGCCCCCCACCCTTGCGAAGCCCCCCCCCCTCCTCCCCTCCCCCCCCCCCCCCTCTCCTTCTCCTTCCCTCGGTTGCCCACCCCCATCAATTTTATGCACTTTTTTTATAATTATAACTTGACAAGTTTTTTTTGTTAAAATGAGAAGTAATTTCCCTCACACCCAAATCCCTAATTTCCCTCTTCCCTCAGCGCGCCAAATCCCTGGGCTCCCCCTTGCTCTCCCTCTCTCTTCTTAGCGGTGGTCTTCTTGGCATTCCACGAAAAAAACGACGAGTCTGAGCTCCCAAGTCAATTGGAAGATCCCGACGGCTATGAGGGCTGGCATGTGGACCCGGCACCTGTGACCGTTCACCTTGATTGTCGGTCCTTAGAGGAACCAGAAAATGAGACTTCGAGCAGCAAATATCTTGTTGACCTCATAATTCATTTTTCATGGATATGTTCATAACTTTCACATTAGGAGGGAGATCATACTTTATTATTTGTGAATCTATTATCATATATAGATATTTACATAACATATGTATTTATATATATATATATATATCGATATATGTGTTGACATCTTAAGCCGTTTATATATGATTTATACTTACATATACCCCATATTAAATTTCCCTTCCCCCCTCCTGCTCCCCGCCCCTTTTTCCCTTCCTTGGGATACCCCATCCCCGGCTGCCTAAACCTGGAGCAAGGGGCGTCGAGCTGCTGTTGGTCTCTACGGCAAGGAATAATGAGGAGATGTTGGCGAGGTATGGGGAAGTCACCATGGTGGAGAGGAAGGCATCGCCCTCGCGGACGCCCTGCACGGAAACGCCCTCTCCCTCAGCTTGCCTGCCCTCACCCCACGCCGACATGGCGAAGCCCTCGCCCTCGGTCTGCCCCGCCCCACCCTCACCCCGTGCGGCACGATGTCGCCCTTCTTCGCTCCCTCCCTCCCCCAGAGTCGGGGGAGGTGCCGGAGGAGGAGGCTCTGACTCTGGCTTCGACATCCCCCTCCCCACTGGCCCCCGCAACACTCTCTCAATAAATGGAGGGTATCTCGCTGCGTGGCTTCTTCGACTTCCAGAAGAAGAATCTCCAGGGTTACCTGCTCCCACCCCCTCTTTCTCTCTCTCTCCCTCTCCTTTTTGTATCAACTGCTATCGTTGTGGTCGCTTCACTCTTGGGCTTCACATTGATCTGGTCGATCGAGTCTCCATCCCTGGCGTCGTAGGTAGGGCTGCGAGGATGTCGGGGCACACCGCGCCGCTGATGAGAAGCGGTGGGCCGTCGGCCGCTTGGTCCCGCAGATCACGGATTGGCATGGTGGTCGGGATCGGCGCCCTGGTCGGAATGGATGTGGACTGTCAGAGATCAAGGATCTGAGCCTCCGGGGAAAACTTTGGATCTCAAGGTTGGAGAATGCAGCTATACAGGATGCTACGAATGCCATCCTGTATGACAAGAATTATATCAGCACTCTTACACTCCAGTGGACTGATCATGATCAGCAGGAGACTGTGCAGCAAGTAGACAGAGGTAATGAATACCTTCACCCTCCTACCCAGCTCAAGTCTATTTGTGTGGATAACTATGATGGGGAAGACCTGCCAAGCTGGCTGCGGAATGCATCCCTGTCGGACCTTATCAATTTGAGGATTTCATGTTGCAAAAGATGGGAATCTCTTCCGTCACTTGGGCAGCTACCTTTGCTTCAGGAGCTATTTATTGAAGAAATGCATGGTGTGAGGAGCATCGACTGCCAGCATTCCAACGGTGGCAACCACCCAAGTTTTAAACTTCTATAGAAGCTCACATTTTTGGATTTTCCTGCTTTGGAGAGTTGGCATCTAGGAGAAGTTGGGATGCCTCAGCTGAGTGAACTCTGTATTTCGCACTGCCCTATGTTGGTTGATATGCCTCCTCTCCCAGCTTCACTTAAGAAGATGGCAGTTAAAAACTGTGGGAAATTGCTGTCCCTCCCAATGGTCCTCCCTACACTCGAGGATTTAATAGTAGAAGCTTGTGACCTGAGAATATGAAATTGATGTCCCTCCCAATGGTCCTCCCTACAATGTTATTACATTTCCTTTTCTGTTTCTTGTGATGTTTGGGGAGTGGGGGCATGGTGTATATGTTGTTGTTGGGATGATTGAGCTTTATATCGAATGTCAAGTTTATTCTTTTCCTGACTCTTGGCTTCTCCACTAAGGATCTGTTTGGTTGTTTGTAAATTTAATTCATAGGGAAAATCTTTTTCAAAGATTAGTTTTACATGGAAATGAAAATCACAATTGTCCATTTGGTTGTTAGGTAAATATAAAATTTTATGGAGAAGTATGAGATCTTATGATCCACACAAATAAGGGAGAGCCATATATTTCTTGTGTATTAACACTATTTATCAATTTTTTATTTTATTTTTAATATTTTAAAAAATTAAAAAAAATAAATAACTAATGAAAAATATGTAACTTTGACAAAGACAATTTAAAATAAGAGAAATAAAATAAAAACATAATTTGAATGAATATTGGTCTATATATATTTTAATAAAAAATGAAAAATTAAAACAACTAATGAAAAATAATTAAATTTGATAAAGATCGACTTAATTAAAGGGGAAAAAATAAAAAAAATAATCTACATGGATAGTGCAAAGAATATTAGCTGTGTAGTTGGAGCAACATAAGATGGAGAAGCACGCATACAGGTGGAAAACGGTTTCTGAGTATTCTCCACGGATGCTGAAATCCGGATTTTGTAGGATGAAGTTTTACGGATTTTACTTTTCAAAGATAACAAATGATTGAAAAATATAGTTTTCCTTGAAAAGGTTTTGCAGGGAGGGATTTTACGGTTAAACAAACGCACCCTAATTATACCATATTCTTCTTGTTTTATATTATCAAAAGAAAATAATACAATTAGTATATCTGATAAGAAAGAAGCTAGAATTTATGTTGTGTGGTTCCGTATTCTTGGAGTAATATTCGAGATTTATTCGTGTGTACATTGTAAAGTCTGTCCTGCACCACTCCTCTTTGTCTTCATGGCATTTTATAAAAAGGCATACATATCTTGTGTGTTTTAAGGATTGTTGGGCAGCATATACACCGTTTAACACGTTAAACAGTACCATTACATAAGATTATCCCTGTGCTAAAGTTGAGTTGGCAACACAGAAAGGCTAAGAGGTTCATGTGCCCTCAACTGTGGTTCTCCCCTTGCGCATAAGACTATTCCAAGATGATGGTGGTAGAGCTGCAGTTGAAATTAAATGATATGATAGTGAGGATTGATGATAAGATTGGCAGAATGAGGTGGTCCCAAGAAATCTTATGTTCTTCCTAAACATCTAATTGCAATACTTGATGTTCACATGCAGCTGACTAGAATTCACATGTTCCCTATTTTTACAACTCAATTCATGCTGTAAATGTTATTTAACTTAAAAAACAAGTTTCTGTGGTACCTGCTGGGGGTGCCCATTAACCAGCTGTTATTACGTTTTTCTTTTTTTTTTTTTAACATAGAAGTTGGATCCGCGGCATGTTATTACAGGTACAATATTTGATCTATAAACAGTGTATGCATGGAGAACATGCTACTAAATCTGATTTGCAGTCTTTAGATTAAACTGACAAGCGTTAAGAACTTAAATTAATCAAAAGTTGCATGTCCCACTTTAGTTTTGCTCTTAACTCTCATTCCCAATTATATGTACTATTGCTCAGAGTAATGTTTGGAAATTGGACAGCGTTCTAGGAAAATTAACCACAAATATATATAGTTTGTATAGTTTGTTTTGCTATATTTTGTATAGAACCCCTACACATCTATGGCACTGTCAGGTTATTCATAACAATCTTCATTATTTTTCTGAATATTGTACATAAATGATTTTTTTTTTGGTATTAGGATGCTAAGAGTATATGCCCCCACCTCCCATCAAAACCACAGATTTTGAAGTAGAGGAATTTAGGGAATCTCATGGTAGATTACCTGTTGTGATTGGCTCGCTTATTTGTTAATTGACATCAGGATGACATGACCTTTTATTTATTTTATTTTATTTTTTGGGGGGTGGTGTTGGACCACATATTCTTGGGCATTCCTTTGCTAAGAGGTATAACTGCAGACTTTATGCGATGGGAGAAAGTGTTCGTCTTCCAGACTAGGTGGTAAGTAAGGTTGTTTTTATGGTGGAATCAGAAGCAGTAACACAAGGGAAAGTTGGTAGTTGGTCCTTTATGCAACCCTTTGGACTACTTGGAGGGAGCTAACTGATGGATCTTTAACATGCAGAGAAGGACTCCAGAAAGGATCCCTATCTTCTTTTGACTGACCATTCGTGTGGGCTAGAATTTGGGTAGGTCTAGGGTTAGCAACTTAGCATTTTTTTCCCATTACAACATATATTTCTTTCTTGAGTTAGCTATAATATGGTATAGAAATATAGTAATGGCCTGAAACTTTTTTAGGACATGAATTCCAAATTTTGAATCATAGGCAAGAAGCTTCTGGTGCTTCTATGTAACAGAAACTTATGATGTGAAACTCCAATGGTTAAATTGGCTCTGATACTATGTTAAAGGCCCGAACTCTAACTCAAAACTTAGGCATTCAGTTGAGGGAATCCTCCACATGTATAGAGGTGAAACTCCCATTGATTTCGAATATGGGACTGAATCACAACATATTGAGTTGAGGGAATCCTCTACATATATATAGAGATGAAACACCCACAGATTTTCGACCTGGGGCTAAACCACAACAAATAGTTTTTCAGCATTGTCCTTGCTTTCATAAAAAAATCTGCTACCATGTTCCTCAATCTAAAAATGTGTCTTCATCTGTAATAATTGGATGGTGTTGTATAGGCAGGCCTGGCAATTTTTTGGGGCCTTTTTATATGCCTACACTTGTACATTCTTTCCCATTTTCATTAATATACTTGTGGTACCATTCACTTAAAAAAAAAAGGTTCAATACCACTTATCAATGATTTTTCTTTTGAATCACTTTTTTAATTGTGGATCATTTCACTGGTTATTCAGGAAAAACGGATGAGGGAAATTGTGTTGAAGGCAATGGGACAAGTTATCAGCAAGACAGTTGCCATTACAGAAGTTATAAATGTTAGCTTTGGATTTAGTATACAGTTATCCTTTTGTAATTTGTAATATCTTTTTATCTTCTATCAAAGACAATTTGTTGGTTCCTATCTCTTTCCTCATCTTTGTTTCATTTATTGTATGAATTTTTTTTTTCTGGTGTTTCTCATAAAAAAATGTTGCCTTATTGAAATTGTTTAGCTATTTGGGAAAGGATTAAAAGAAGGAACCCACGTAGCATGCCAAGAATTCTCGAACTTTGCCCCGTTGTTTGTATTATAGGCACTCAATGTTATTATTCTCGACGCTCAATTTAGACTCCTAGTTTGAGCTCGACACTCAATTTCATCTTAATCAAGTTAGTTTAGTTTTAAAAGGAAGAACTTAGATAGGTTTGGGGGTCCAAAATTCGAAATACTAATCCGATTGGCCTCCGGTTTTTTCCAACACGGCCAGGGTGATGGTTGTGACTTGTGGAAACTGACAGAATTCAATTCGGACTTCCGATTTGAGTTCGACGCTTAAATTCATCTTAAGCAAGTTAGTTTAATTTAGAAATGAAGAACTTAGGTTTGAGGGTCCAAAATTAGAAATACTCATCCGACTGGCCTCCGATTTTTTCCAGCACGGCTAGGGCAATGATTGTGACTTATGAAAACTAACGGAGTTCAATTTGGACTCCCAGTTTGAGCTCGACGCTCAATTCATCTTAATCAAGTTAGTTTAGTTTAAAAAGGAAGAACTTAGCTTGGTTTGGGGGGTCCAAAATTCAAAATACTAATCCGATCGGCCTCCGGTTTGTTGCAGCACGGTCAGGGCGATGAGTGTCACTTGTGGAAACTAACGGAGTTCAATTCTGACTCTCGGTTTGAGCTCGACGCTCAAATTCACATTAAGCACGTTAGTTTAGTTTAGTTTTGTTTAAAAAGGAAGAACTTAGCTAAGTTTGGAGGTAAAAAATTAGAAATACTCATCCGATTGGCCTCCGGTTTGTTCTAGCACGGTTGGGGCGATGAGTGTGACTTGTGGAAACTAACAGAGTTCAATTCCGACTCCCGATTTGAGCTCGACACTCAAATTCACATTAAACAAGTTAGTTTAGTTTAAAAATGAAAAACTTAGATTTGAGGGTCCAAAATTAGAAATACTAATCCGATTCGCATCTGGTTTGTTCCAGCATGGTCGGGGCGATGGTTGTGACTTGTGAAAATTGACGGAGTTCAATTCGGACTCTCGGTTTGAGCTCGGCACTTAAATTCATCTTAAGTGTGACCAAAATAGTGTGACCAAAATATTGACCGAAAGTGAGTGAATAAAAATCTATAAATTTAAATAATTTATTGCTTATAACAGTATTTAATTTTAACTTATTATTGTTATATATGTATTGTAGGTTCCTTCATCGGGTGGCATGGGAGGAGACGAGCACGAGGATGAGCACGAGGACGAGGATTCATGATTTTCATTTCATTATTATTATTGTTGTGGACATTTTTATTATTGCTGTGGACATTTTATTATTGTGATGTTGTGGACATTTTAATTATTATTGTAGATATTTTATTATTGTTGTGGACATTTTATTGTTGATATTTTTATTATTGTTGTGGATATTTTATTATTGTTGTCTTATGGACATTTTATTATTGTTGTGTTGTGGACATTTTTATTATTGTTGTCTTGTGGACATTTATTATTATTGTGGACATTGTTGTATTTACACAGGTTATTTTGCTAAAAATGTACATATATTTTTAAAAAATTAATTAAAAAAATAGATACTGATTAGTGACCGAAATAATTCGGTCACTATTTTGTCCCTAAAATAGTGACCGATTTGTGACTGAATTCCATCGGTCACTATCAATGACTGAAATAATTCGGTCACTGTTCGGTCCCTAAAATAGTGACCGAATTAGTGACTGAATTCCATCGGTCACTATCAGTGACCGAAATAATTCGGTCACAAATCGGTCACTATTTTAGGGACCGAACAGTGACTGAATTATTTCGGTCACTATTCGGTGACTATTTAGTGACCGAATTAGTGACTGAATATGTCGGTCGTTGATAACGACTTTCAGTGACTGAAGGATTTCGGTCACTAATCGGTCACTATTTAGTGACCGATTAGTGACCGAAATGTTTCAGTCACAGATTTGTGACAAGAAATTCTTCACCGACAAATTCGATCTCTATTCGGTCACTATTCGGTCTCTGAGCCTTTTAGTGACCGAATAGTGACCGAATATTGACCGAATAGAGACCGAAAATGTAGGTCTCTAAATGCGCTTTTTCTTGTAGTGGTGCTCCATGTCTTCAACAAAATGAGCAAATGACAGTCTACACTTGGACACTTGTGTGATAGCCTCTTGTCCAGTGTGAATCCTGTGTTGTGTATGTTCAAGAATATCGAAAAGACACATCAAAATGCTCAAAAATAGCAGTTAAATGAGCAGTATAAGGTAGAGATCTGTGTAATTCTTTCGTAATTGTCTCAGACAAGATTTGAGACATGATTTCAATCAAATTTACCTTGATGTTCTTCTTCATACAGTACAAGACAAACCTCTGAATATCAGTGAGTCGATTTCTACCACCACCTTGAGGAGTGATAATAGTGGTAAAAACATGATGTACCAGTCTGAGTAGTGGAGGGAAAGAATTGGTATTGAAACTTGTGACATTAGTTTGTTTGGAATTTTTCTTATCACGAGGAAGACCTGTGAAAATTGAATATGCCTCATGAAGATCAAAAGTATATGTGCAATAATCCTCACCAGAGTTAGGTATTTGAAACAACTGAGATGTTAATTCTGCAATAAAAAGGATTTTAACACCCTTGACCTCTGACTTAAAACCATCTTCAGTATCCACAATATTCAAATAAAATTCTTGAACTAGTCGTGGATAAATTCAGTGATGAACTTGGTCCAACCTTGAAACTCAAAGAAATGAGCAAAGTCTGGAAAAGCATCTGTAAGTTCCTTATCAGAAAGATCAACAACCCTTGGTTTCAAAATAGTTCTTCCTTCAAATAAGATAGATTTGGAGGGTGTTGTTACAGGAGACTGGGATGTGTCTGAAGAAGAAACTTCTGGCACTTGAGTGTTAGGGTTTGTAGAAGATGTACCATCAGACGATGAGGATGAACCACTATCATCAGAAAAACTTGAGTCTTGCAAAATCTTCCGTTTAGGGTATCGGGATGGCATTGCGGATTTGCCTTTGCTCTGAGGTGTTGATCTGCCCCGCTTGGAAGGAGTACCAGAGGAGATGGAGTCGGATTTCCTCTTTGAAGGATCATGGCGGAACTTGCTCCTTTTTTCTACTGGTGGTTCTTGAATAATCACTCCCTTTGCTGCCGCCCTGGCCCTGGCTCCACACCTGGGAGTCTGCTTAGGTGCCATGGATTCCGGAGATGAAGGAAGATGGAGAACCCTAGAGGAAGCAGAGCGTCGATCATCCAAGGTTGTGGGAGAAGAGGGAAGTTTGAAAGGTTGGGAAACCGAAAAGTAGGGTCAACCAAGGTTTGAGTGCATTTAAGGAGTGGATCGACACCAAACGATAGGAGATAAAATGAACCACAGATCCATTTTCCCCAAACTAGAACCAATGCCTGGGTCCAGTTGTGTCGACACAGAAGAGATGTGCGTCGACCTGACAACATGTTGTGTTGACACAAGAAGAGATGTGTGTCGATCTGAGATTAACCTGAGTCGACATAGAATGGATGTGTGTCGACCTGAGATGACAAGAAATGCAGAATTTTGGGAAATGATAAGAAGGAAAATCTTTATTAAGATAAGAAGGATCTAAAATCAATTATCCAAGGATTTTTAACATGTTAAAGATTTCACATTCAAATTCTCATCATCATTCCTTTGCAAATTTACTGGTTTGAGGAATATCATACAAAATTTGACCATTAAAAGATTCTGAAGAACTTAGAGTACAACTTAATTGAATTAAAATATTCTTTTCAGAACAATTCATTCTTTTAAACCTTACTAAACCAAAGTAAGGTGATTTCTCCAGGATAAATGCAATTAGTATTGAAGTTAAACACTCTTAAAACATCTGAATTAGGCAAGAAGTTGTCCATTATGTTTGATTGATTTTGCTTGAAATAGAGGCAATGAGCATTCAAATATAGTAAACCTTATTCACTCCAGAACACATGTTTTTCACACACCAGAGTCCCTGGTTACTTAAGATTTACTAATTATTTTGCCTCAAGGGGTTAATGAAAACCTTTTGACATGGAAATATACGTTTATCGGATGCCAATATTTTTAGTTGCTCAGTTAACATTGATCTTGAATATTTTGATTAAAACCCTTAGAACAGAGATAGCATGACACTTCATGACATACATGGCTCATCACTTTTTGTGAAGGTGTGCAGTTTCTCAGTATTCATGCCATTGCTCTGCCAGAAAAATTAATTTTAATGAATATCAAGAATTGGACACAACTTCAACGTTTATCAAACTCAAAAGAATTGTGTAAAGACAATACTGAATTGAACACTATACAACCAAAGAAATCAAATTACTTTAGAATTTTAGAGAATAAAAGAATGTTGACTTGAAGAATATGTTAAAACTATTAAGCGTGCATTCTTGGTTGTTTTTCAGGAGAAATAATGATCAGGTTATGAATTACATATCCATCAAAACACTAAATTGGTTTTGGTTTGATGAGAGAGAAATCAGTGAAGCCTTTTGCTCCCCCTGAATTATTGACCTGATCAATTATCATCAAAAATAAAGAGTGTCCTTCTTCAACATGGAATTCACAAGAAGATCAAATGAAATGAATTTGAATCAGAGTGAAACGTTTGAGAATAGCATTGAAAAGATGTGTCGACACAGAAATGGATATGTGTTGACACAGAACCTGTGAAAATGATCACTCACAACTGAGGAAAAAAGATATGGTGTCGACACTACACTGCTTGTGTGTCGACCTGAAGCGTAGCTGATACTGATATTGGCCCATCAAATCTGATCAAACACTGCAGCTTGTTCTCAAATATTTCATGTGATCTGGTACCATTGTAGCCTCCTTTCCAAACTCAATTTCTCTTCTCAAAAATTAATGCTCCCCCTCAAAATGTGCATTAATGAAACATGTGATATTCAAATGATGCACAATAAATTTGGCACACAATTGCAACATCCAGTCAAGCATGATCAACATGAGAGATATGAACATGAACAAACAGACATGTTTCAAACACAACCATTTTTTTTTAAATTAATGACTCTTACACAAGGAAGATCATCGGTACTTGGCGGAGGTTATTCCTCACACATGATGATAGTTCCAGACAAGCCTGACTTGTCCTTCCATAGTTCACCATTTGATATAACAATTGACCTTTGCATAAGAGTCCCAATTGCTTTTAGTTTTTATTGCATATGGCAAATTCCAAGTTCTCTTCTAAGAGATGTGAATCTATTCTCTGCCAATGGTTTTGTAAAAATGTCAGCAATTTGTTTTTCTGTAGGAATGAATTCCATTTCAATGTTCTTGTTTGCAACTTCATCCCTAAGAAAATGATATCTGATCTCAATGTGTTTTGTTCTAGAGTGTTGAATTGGGTTTTTTGAGAGATTAATAGCACTAGTATTGTCACACATAATAGGTGAGCATCCAATATCATGTTGTAGTCAAGTAATTGACTTTTGATCCACAACACTTGAGCTGCACAACTTCCTGCAGCAACATATTCTGCTTCTGCAGTAGAGAGTGCAACTGAGTGTTGCTTTTTGGATGCCCACATTACCATGCAACTTCCCAAGAATTGACAATAACCACTAGTGCTCTTCCTATCAAGTTTACAACTAGCATAGTCAGCATCAGAATATGAAATTAAATCAGCATGACAACCAATTGGGTACCATAAACCCAAATCACATGTACTACAGAGATATCGAAAAATTCTCTTAACAGTAAGCAAGTGACTCTCTTTGGGACTAGACTGAAATCTAGCACAAAGACAAACACTGAATTGAATATCAGGTCTACTTGCAGTAAGATACAAAAGAGATCCAATCATACCTCTGTATTGCTTTGCATCAACCATTTTACCTTTTTCATCACTGTCCAATTTGATGCTTGTACTCATGGGAGTGTATGCTGGCTTGGCTTGTTCAAATTGAAATCTCTTCAGCAACTCTTTGACATATTTAGCTTGGTTGATAAAAAATCTGTCTTCAAGTTGTTTGACCTGCAAACCAAGAAAAGATTGTAATTCTCCCATAAGACTCATTTCAAATTCACTGTGCATGTGATTTGAAAATTCTTCACATAGTGAAGGATTGGTGGAACAAAAAATGATATCGTCCACATATACCTGAACTACAATGATGTGATTGTGGACAGATTTTGTGAAAAGTGTTTGATCCACCTTACCTCTGGAATAATTTTTACTAACTAGAAAATTAGTCAGCCTATCATACCATGCTCTTGGAGCCTGTTTCAATTCATAAAGAGCTTTGTGCAGTTTATAAACATGGTTAGGTTAATCATGATCTTCAAATCCAGGTGGTTGTATAACAAACACTTCTTCTTTAATATAACCATTCAGAAAAGTAGTTTTCACATCCATTTGAAACAGTTTAAAATTTTTGGAACATGCATATGCCAACAAAATTCTTACAGCTTCCAACCTAGCTACTGGTGCAAATGATTCTTCAAAGTCTACCTCAAATTCTTGATTGTATCATTTTGCTACCAATCTAGTTTTATTCCTCACAACTTTTCCTTCTTCATTCAGTTTATTCATAAATACCCACCTAGTTCCAATTATTGAATTTTCAGGATTTCTTGGAACTAGACTCCAAACATTATTTCTTTTGAATTGATTTAACTCATCATGCATTGCTTCTACCCAAGAATTATCTTTGAAGGCTTCTTCAATGTTTTTAGGTTCCACTTGAGATATAAAAGCCATTTGGTCTTGTTCAATGATATTTTTAAAATGAGATCTAGTTTGAACTCTATCATTGACATTACCTACAACATTATCAAGTGGATGATCTTTGGAATATTTGAAGTTACCTCTTGTCAGTGTACTGACATTTTTAGTTTATCTGACTTGATCTGGTGTCGACCTGATGCTATGCTGAGTCAACACATCTTCATGTTCAGGGACTTCTTCATTCTCCAATGATTGTTCTGATTCTTTCAAAAGGATATCTTCCTCTTGGTTCCCGCAATAATCATGGTCATTAGGATTTTCACAATTCTCATCAAAGATGACATGTGGAGTTTCTTCATAGTTCTTGATTCATTATTAAATACCCTATATGAACTTGAATGTTCAGAATATCCTAGAAAAATGCCTACATCACTTTTCTTTTCAAATTTGTCTAGATCATGTTTGTCATTATTGTGAATGAAGACTTTATTTCCAAAGACTCTAAAATAAGCAATGTGAGGTTTCTTACCTTTTAAGAGCTCATAGGAAGTTTTCTTAAGGACTGGTCTTACCATGACTCTGTTGAGGATGTAACATGAAGTGTTGACAACTTCTGCCCAAAAGCTCCTTGGAAGATGACTTTCAATCAACAACATTCGGGCCATTTCAACCTAAAGTCTTATTTTTCATTTCAACAATCCCATTATGTTCGGGAGTTCTTGGGGAAGTAAATATATGATCAATTCCTTATTCCTGCAAAATTCAAAGAACAAATTATTATCAAATTTTCCTCCATGATCAGCAAGTATGGAGCAAAATTTATTTGTTTTTCCATGTTCAATTTTATTAAAGAAATTTTGAAAATTTTCAAAGGTATCACTCTTGTGAGACAGAAAAAATACCCAGGTAAACTTAGAAAAATCATCAACAATCACAAACCAAAATCGATGTCCACTAAGACTGAGCGTCCTAGTGGGACCAAATAGATCCATATGCAACAATTTAAAGGGTTTGGAAGTTATTAAAGATGGAATAGACTTGAATGATTTCCTAGTTTGTTTACCTTGAGCACATGTAGAACAAACATTTGCATTTTTCTTTTCTTTTTCTTCATTTTAGGTAAACCATTCACAAAAGCATGTCTAATCAATTTATTCAAAATATTTTCACTAGCATGACCTAGCCTACGATGCCACAGTTGAAATAGATCATGCTAGTTAGCAACTAAACAGAGATTTTCATGTTGATGTTCATTCAGGTCAACTAGATAGACATTGTTAATCCTTTGACCAAGAAACATTATTTTTCAGATTCCCTTTCAACAATTTCACATGAATCAGAACTGAAAATTACCTTAAGGCCTTTGTAACATAATTGATTGATGCTCAGTAAGTTATGATGAAGGCCCTCAACTAACAAGACATTTTCAATAAAGCTTGAAGGATTCTTACCAACTTTTCCAGTTCCAATGATTCGACCTTTGTTTTTACCTTCAAAGATCAGTTGACCACCATCTTTCTTAGTTATTGAACAAAAATTTTCCCTATCTCCAGTCATATGTCTTGAACAGCCACTGTCAAGGTGCCATTTGTCTTTTTTGTGGGTTGTAAGACATTCCTGCAAGGAAATTAAAAAGAGGATTTTGGTACCCAAATTCCTTTGGGTCTCATCAGTTTTCTCAATTTAATGACAATTTGTTTTGGAATCCAGACTTGTTTAACTTTACATGTGTTCACATTTGATCTGCAATTTGCATCAATATGTCCAGATTTCTTGCAAATTGTGCATGACATGAATTTGTGTGGTATGAATTTTTTGTTGTTTTTTAAATAAGAAGTGGATCTAACAGTTGACTTCAAATTTTGTTGATTATTAAAATGAACTCTTCCATGATTGAATTGTGTTTTGGAGTTTCTAAATTGATTTTGATTTTTGTGTTTAGAGTTCATAGATTGTTTTCTTTGATTGTTCTTTTCTAACTGATTGCAAGATGTTGTTTCTTTGACAAATGATGTTATCAAAGTCTGTCCAATTTTCTTTTTGTTCTCAGACTTAAAACCTAATCCATGCTTAGTAGTGTTCATCCAAACTCCTAATATAACATCTAGGTTTTGTTTTCCATTAACAAATTTGGACAGAGTGTCTTTCTTGTCATTCAACTCCTTTTGAGCATTTTTCAACTCTTCTTGAAGCATCTCTTTCTCTTTCTTAAGTTTTGCATTTTCATCAGTCAAAATTTATTTTTCTTTTTTAGTATTTTGGCATCTTTCCTTGACATTATCAATTTGTTCATTCAGATTTTCTTGTTCCCTTTTTAAACTAACAATTTCATCATTTAGAAGATTGACTTGTTTAGAACCTTGAGAATCATGCAATATGCTGTGAATCTTCCTTTTTAGTGATTTATTCTCAGATTTCAATTCACACAGTTTTTCAAACAGAGTAGCATATGCTTCTTCCCAATCATCAATTGAAAAATCTTCAAATGAAGAGCTTACCCCAGTGTTCTCTTCATTCCGAGCCATAAGGCATGTGACCTCTTCATCTTCAGATTCACTTCCTTCTTATTCTTCCTCATCTTCATCACTCCATGTGGCTAGCATGGCTCTGGTTTTCTTGAACATTTGATTCTTTAGCTTCCTCTTCAAATCAGGACACTCTCCTCTCATGTGTCCTGGTTTCCTGCATTCATAGCAAACTATGTCAGTCTTCTTGTTTGGTTCAATTTTCTTATTGAAATCAGTCTTCTTGGAAAAGTCTTTCTTATTGGAAGGTTTGAACTTACCTTTTCCTTTCTTTCTAAAAAATTTCTTGAATTGCCTTGTCAATAAGGTCAATTTATCATCATCATCTTTATCAGAAGATTCATCAGTTTCATCAGACTTTCAATCATATTTTTAGAACTAGATGAAGCTTTCAAGGCAATAGGTTTCTTAGAAATAATGACATATGCACTTCTGTTCAAGTTAATTTCATATGTCATTAAGGATCCTATCAGCTCATCTAATTGCATGGTAGATAAATTTTTTGAATCCTCAATAACAGTGGCCTTTGTATGCCAAGCAAATGGAAGAGACCTCAGTATCTTCCGCACAAGGTCACTGTTAGAGTAGTCTTTTCCTAGACCTCTAAGACCATTAACAATGAGCATGAATCTAGCAAACATTTCAGAGATAGTCTCATCACTCTTCATCCTAAACATTTTATAATCTGAAACTTGTATACTTGCCTTTGTCTCCCTTACCTCAAATGTTCCCTCATAGATCAGTTGGAGTTTATCCTACATCTCTTTCGCATACTTACATGGTGGGACTCTGGAGTATTCCTTGGGATGTGTGGCGCACTGCATCATATTCATCACACTCCAATTGAGTGTGGATTTCTTGATTTTCTCCTTGGTCCATAAATCTTCATCTTCTCACAATTTAGCAGGACCCTTATCAACAATCTTCCAGAGCTCATAATCTTGTGCTCTCAAAAACACCTGCATCCTATTTTTTCAGTAGGAATAGTCAAATCCATCGAAAAATGGAGGTATAGTAACTGAGTGACCCTTAGCTATAAACCCCTTAGTGATTTCCATAGCTAAAACTCTTGATCGCTAGATCAAACACTTAGCAAGCGCAACGAGAACCTGCTTTGATACCAAATGAAATACAGCAGAAAAACAGCTATGATGAAATCTAGAAGGGGGTGGGGGGGTGAATAGATTTTAGTCCAAATTAAAAATTAATCGATTAAAACACCATAAACCTATCAAAATTTTAGATCTGTGACTTATGCACAATTTCGAGCAGCTTAAACAAGTTGAATTATGTGTGAACAACGAGCCTACCAATCATCTAACGTAGAGAGTGATCAAACCACAATGACACAAGGATTTAGGGTGGTTCGGATTACTCAACTGTGTATCCTACGTCCACCATCCACACACACACACAAAATGGCTTATATATGAAGAGCTGGAAGGACATTGCACAACCGAAGGAGAGCAGCGGATTGGGTGTGTTAAACCTGCAAAACATGCAGTTAGCTTTCAGAACTAAAATGCTATGGCGGGCATTATCCAACAATTCTCTGTGGGCCAAAATTTTTAGGAGGAAACACCTATTTAACTGCCACTACTCTGAAGCACAGTTCCCATTCATGCTAGCAGCAGACAGGAAGCTTTGGAAGCAGGCAGCCCAGCTGATCCACAACAACCACAGGATCATATCCAGAGACACAGGTTCAGCTAGCCACTTCTGGTTTGATATTGGACTGGCGATACACCCCTCAGATCCTATATACCTGAAGACAAGTGGCAGGAGATCCCTGACAAACTCTGCACCATTCAACAGGCCTTTAGCAGTCCCGGGAGCATTCAATTGCAAACGCCCTCATGTACTGCCCCAAATTTCTGATGGAACAGTTTTTAACCACCAACAATGCTGATGACACTTGGATCTGGTGTTCTATCTCTAATGGTAAGTTCACTACGAAATCAGTCCGGGTACTTCTCCAACCTGAAACTTCTCAGAAATGGAAGGCATTGTGGTCTCCCTATATTCCTCTCAAATGGTCCATATTTATGTGGCGGATGGTTCAAAACCTTATTCCTGTTGATGAGACTGTTCAAGGAAAAGGAATCCCTTTGTGTTCTAAATGCTCCTGTTGCACCATCAGCCAATGTGAAAGCCTCCAGCACCTGTTCTTCAAGAGTAACACAGCGATCCAAGTGTGGACTGATCTGGATAATCTCATGCAGTTTAATAGTAAGGACATCATTGAAGTGGCTGACGGTGTGATTTCCTTCCTGACACAACCAGACCTCTCTACTTCCACGGGGCATCTTAAACGTTGAACTTTCATGGCAGTCCTTTGGGAGATCTGGTGCTGCAGGAACCTGGCGAGGTTTCAAGGCATGAGCATGTCGCCCAAACACATTATAAACAGAAGTATGCTTTCTATCCGAGCCATATGTGCATCCGCCAACTTCCAGAAAATACCCCAACCTTGGTCTGCTGCTCTCCGTCAGACCCCAAGTGGAAATGACAATCTGAAACATAAGACGCCCAGGGATATCAGATGGCTCACCCCCCCACGGGGGAGATTAAAACTGAATGTTGATGGTGCCTTTGACGTGCAGTTCGGTGAAGCTGGAGGAGGTGGTATCCTCAGGGACCACAACGGTGATATGTATTGTGCCTTTGCCAACCCTTACTATGGTCTGAAGTCTTGCCTCGTTGCTGAGGCCCTCGCACTCAGGGATGGGCTGCGAATGTGCTGCAAAAAGGGTGCCAGTGAAGTGCAGGTTGAGACTGACTCCTTAAATCTTGTGCACATCGTTACGAAGCAAATCTCTCCGCCATGGGACCTCTCCTTCATACTGCAGGAGGTATTTGTATTAACTAACAGGGTCACGACTGAAATCAATCATGTCCCAAGGGAAGGTAACAAAGTGGCGGACTGCCTAGCTGACTTTGCATCTTCTTGTACTGGTTTCATTTTGTTGGACCAATAGGCTGACCTTCCTAGTACTGTAAGGGACTCCTGCAGCCATGATAAGGCAAGGTGCCCATCCATGAGCCCTGGGTCTGATTTGTACTCTTCCCCCCCCCCCCTTTTCTTCCCGTACACTTAATGAAAATACCCCTAGCCGTCTGGTGAAGGTAGTGACACCCTCACGAGTGAGGGTGCCCCTACCCTCTCCTTTTGGTCCGGCTACATTCAAAAAAAAAAAATGGCTTATATCGCCAGTTCAAGAAGATCACACTACAACACACACACTCTGAGATGACAGAGATCTCAGATCTGAACACACGTGAACTTGAGCACAAGAGTTGCTCCAATTTCACAACACACACAAGATGAAGTGAGTTTAGAATGAAGAACCAGATAGAACAAGTGAATTGTAGATTGGAAGGGACTGGTTCGATTTCCCCCTGTACTGCTTCCAGATGAGGATTCAGACTTCCAGCTTCAGCTCCGAGGTGTAGACTCCGGAATCTGGGAATTCCACTTGAGGTTGATCAGCCAAGGTACTTGGATCCTCAATTCTTCAGATCTGGACAGAAATTCTGCACGAATGAAGCCTATCTCTACTTTCGCCTTCTGCTTTAGGGAGTTGAGGAAACTGAGGTGTGTGTGTCCCCAAAGATGTGTGGATAATGGGCATTTATAGTCCCATGTACCCACAAGATGCCTTGGAGCTTTGGGTGCACAGAATTCCTGCTCAAAAGCCTTGATCCAAATCCTTCCACGTGTCCACGAAATCAGATTTGGAAAATAAGTCGAAGTGTGTTGACACAACTTGAGTTATGTGTCGACACATGTTCCTTGCTTTAAGTCCTGGAAGCATTGACTGGTGACTCGTGTCAACACAAATATCACTTGTGTCAACGCACCTGACCACACACCACAAAACATGCTTCTGGGAGGTACAAGATGTGTCGACACACAATCATCCTGTGTCGACACCACAAACTGCTTGTCTTCTGACTGTTTCCTGGATGCATAGGATATGTCGATGCATAACTAACTTGTGTCGACACCACTGGCTTCTTCACATTTCATTGCTTACTGGATCCACAGGGTGTGTCGACACATACTGTGTAACGACCGGACCTCCCGGACCCCCGCCAGGGACCCCGAAGGTCGTGTCGCCACCCACGGATCCGAAGATCCGGAAGGGTTAGAAGAAATAGTCTAGTGAGATATGTACTGAATTTAAATAACTATAACAATATGTACATTATACAAAGGTCTATACAACGTGTCCCAAGAAAAAGTACAGGTACAAGAAGAAAGGTGGAGTCCTTAAGGGGCATACCCCGAGGACTTGCAAAGCACAACTCTCAGCTCACTCGGCTACAAGAGCTCACAACACTCAGCTCTCACTGCTGCTGACAACATACGGTGCCACAACTGCCTCAGCAACCCGTCCGATACCGAGCTCCCGCGATGACGAGCCCCTAGCTGAAGGAAGTAGGGGGGGTGAGCCTCGCAAACAAGGCCCAGTAGGGATTACCAGTCCCTCACCGACCAGAGCAGTAGGAACTCCGAAAACATGAAACTACCCTAGAAAGCTGTAAAGCGAGGAACACCTACAGTAGGGTACTACTAAGCAGCGGAAGAGAACAACACAACGCCACGACCACCAACCAAGGTCGGGCCACACACACGACTCCCGCAGAAACCAACAGAGTCGGGCACGGAGCAGAAGCAACCCTCAGCACACCTACCGAGACCATGGAACAACCAAGTGAGAACGACGTCTCACCTCAAGCACGGCCACCTCAGACCTCCACAGGGTTGAGGGCCCACAAGCAGAACCACCCCGGACCCTGGACACACCACCAGGTCGGCAAACCACACTCGCCGGTGCCACCACGGATTGACACCCAAGGACGGGACTACGGAACCGAGAGGACACCGAGCGAAAACCACCAGAAGCATAGGTCCGCACAAGGCCAGACCAACAACGCCCACGGGAATTAGGCACGACCAGGCTATTACTGCCGTGCAAGCTAGGGCAACAGATAACGCTTGGAAATGTCATGAGGAAACACCATCACAACAACAGCAACCAAGCCACCGCCGCTAGCAACCAAGAGGGGGACCCGTAGTCCACACGCTCTGCTCTCTAGCCTAGCTCCTACCTCCGCCCCCACGGAAGGGCGAGACAGAGCCACCAAGAACACACAACACACGCAACACCACAGCCTGGCCAAGCTACGGCCTCACGCCTGACCTCCCTATGCGGCTCCGGAACCAATGTAGAGTGAGGCAGTGAGACAAAGGACTGTCTGGGCCGTGTCGGGAAGAGAACCACCTCAACGACCTCGACGTCCCACCCCAGACAAGAGAGCTCTACAAACAACTCAGCGCTGCGATCCAAACCTCATTTTCCCCTCAGCTCCAGAGTCTGCCCAGTCGGCTGCCAACGCGAGCACGCTCATAGCCCGGAATACTCCCTCAACAGGCTCCCGAGGATGGGGGTCCCAGGGAACGGAGACAACCTCTGAACGGGACAAGCCCTCAAGTGACAAGCACTAGGAGAAAGGCGGGGCAAGCACAACAGGAACCGCACTGAATTGCTGGCTTGTAACACACGACAAGCCCAACAAGTGAGAGGCACGCACGAACCCTCAAAAGGGCCGTCAGCCAACCAAGGCACGCACGAATGGCTAGAACCTCGGAACACCACCGGATAGTACGAAAACCCGTCGCTCTGCTAATAATCGATTGGCCGCCAATCAATCAATTATTAGATAGACGCGACCCTCCTAGCACCACTGCCAGGACACGGCCACGAAGGTGTCACCTTCAGTCGCTGAACGCAGGGAGGCAACCTGCCGCGTTCCCTACCAGAAGGTCTTAAGGGCAAAGCCTGCCCTGGGGCACACGCCGACACACAACTGGGCCCACGGAAGCACCCGAGACAGCACATGTACTGTCGCGACCCCCAAATTCGTCTCAACACCATCACGACGGGGAAGGGCACCGCGACAGCCTTGTCACGACTGGGTGAAGCACCGCGACAGTAAACCCTGTCGCGACCAAGAAATGCATCGCGACAGCGCCCTTATCGCGACAGCCAACCGCGCCGCGATAAGGTCGCGCCCGACAGGGTCGACGCCACTTCTGATGTTGTGATGCGCCGAGCCATTGCGACATCAGCAAAGAGGCAGATCGATGGGATCCTCAATCCCGGGGCCGCCCACGAGCTACAAACATTCCACACAGGAGAGGGGAGCATGGGGAAAGCAGTAAACACTATCTATAAACCCCGAGGGGCTCCCAATCCACCCGGATCGAGAAGGGTTCAAGCAATCCCTACCTTTCACGAAGAACGAACCCTAAAGAGGGCCTTCACGATGGCACGACACCTCCTCCTCGCTCCACGACGTCGCTCTGCCGCTCCGCCACGAGCCTGCCGGCGCCACCACACCCCGATCACCGGAAGGGAACCTCCCTATTGCTGGAGAAGAGGGGAAAGGGAAAAAGAGGAGAGAAGGGGGAAAGGGGCGCCAGCCAAGGCTTTTAGCCTTCGGCCCCCCGAGACGCGACGGACCGCCCCGTCGCATAAAGAACCTTAACGCGATGGGTCAACGGACCGCGACAAGAATGCGTCCCCCACAGACGCTGTGACAATGCGACAGGCCGTACTGACACACGTGCCACTCTGACAGGCGTCAGACGACCGACACGATAGAAAACAGTCGCGACCCGTTGACTGGGCGCGACATGAAGATGCGACGGAGAAACTGGGCACGACCAGAATGCGACGCACACACTCGTCGCGACACGGATGACTGTCACGTGGGACACCCACGACACGACACTAACGTGTCACCCAGCCTGAACGCGTTAGTGGCAAGTCATCCCAGACACCGGACGGAAAGTCGGGTCTTACATTCTACTCCCCTTAAAACAATTTCATCCTCGAAATTAGGGAAAGCCCAATGATCTCGAGGCACGAAATGAAACACAGGGAGCAAACACAAGACCAATGCGAATAAGCCACTAAGTCTCAACACGACTTCCTCGTGGCGACCATCGCATAGCCAAACACGCGCGGGCACACAAAGCTGGGAAAATCAATGGCTCACACAACATGCTCCAACACTCCGAGAGCACCAAGCCGAGAAACCAACGACTCACTCCATCCACACGTGGGGTGCCCAAACGAAATGACAACCCCACAGGTGCTGAGCGACGCCAAATCGAGCCCGAACGGTGAAAAATGCAAGCAAAAAACTACACGGCTACAGCCACCAACAGACCTCACTGTTGGGACCAACCAATCTGCAACCCACTCTATCGCCGGCAAAACCCGACAGAGGGCACGGTTGCCAACAACCACACGAGAAATGCCTGAGAGTCAAGCATGACACTCAGGGGATCGTCCTCATGCTACTAGCAGTAGCTAGCACTGGTCACCGGCCCAACCGAGAAGCCACGCGAGTGACGAGAACCAGAGCAACATCACGCTCACGGAGAATCCGCAACACACGGAACAACGTCCACTGTCACCACTAGGTCTCACCCAGACCTTCCTCGTGGTCCAACAGGGACAACAAATGCACTCGGAGCCACAAAAGCTGGGAGTTACACGCTCCACTGTTGGATCGAAATGGCACTAAGAATGTCCTAAAAAGGGGGGGGGTGAATAGGACTTTTTTTATTTAAAATTTTCTTCTGAAATGAACAACACTAAAAAAATTTGTTAGAGCTTAGTGTGGTGTGTGTGATTCAAGTGTAAACAGGGTGGAAACAATCACACAGAAATGCACAGAGATTTATCCTAGTTCGGCCCTTCCTATGTGAAAGTCCTACGTCTAGTCCTCAAGTCAACCACTTGAGATTTTCACTATCTGCCAATAAATTGGCCTTCTCTCACCCTTGAGAGGAATTACACACCCACTTGCTCCCTTAGCAAGTCTTCCCTAAACAGGGGTACAACAACTACCTTCACAAGGCCTTCCCTACACAGGAGGGGAAATACAGAAACAGACTTCTGCAGAAATTACACACCAAATAGATAGTAAGACAATTGTGTGTTTGCCTCAAAGCTGAGCACAAACACACCGAATTCAGAAGGACTTTGATGGATCAGAAATAAGACTCAAATCCTATCTGAATGAGAAGGGTGGACTTCAGAAAAGTAGGCAGTTACAATTGCCACCCCTACACAAGACTTCTAAGAGACTCAGAGAACTTCAGAGAATTTCTGCTGAAATGGGAAGCTCTTTCACTGGGCTTGCAAGAAGGCTTGTGAATTCTAGCTTTTTGAAAATGTGAAGCTCACTGGAATTTTCAATGGCTTGAGTAGCTTCTGCTATCACTCTTATTTTTGTCTTTCAAACTTCAGCTCCTTTTATATTCTTCAAAATATAGCCGTTTGAAAGATGGCCGTTGGAAATGTGGCTATTTGTAATCTGGCCGTTTGAAGATAACTCTAGAATCCTTTGGATCTTGATGAGCTTGTTATCCAGGAGTCCTTCAGTTTTTCTTCTTTCCAAGGTCTTCAGAAGAGGTTCAGTCTTTACAGCTAGAAGATTAGCTCTTTCTCTCTCGGGGTGGACTGTGAAGGAGGCATGCTAAAATCATGCTTCAATAAATGTCTGCAGCAAGGACAAGACAAAAATGAAAGGGATCTCCATACCTTGGAGGCAGGTATGTCAGAGGAGAATAAAAGAAGGTATGGAAACCTCAGATATGCTTTCAGACAGAAAAGGGAGCAGACAGATATGCTAAAAAGTAGGGTATGGGTCTGACAGTGGTAGGTGAGTCTTGTCAGATGCCATGCGCCTGAGAATTCATAAATGCACTGTATCTATTGTATCCAAGAAAATCTGGAACAAAGACATGAAGAACACAAAGCTCAATTCAAAAATATTTCTAAAATAATCAGCACATGATGAATATTTTAAGTATAATATATGTTGTCCTGTCAGAGATATAATAATGACAATCTGATGAATCAATAAAATATTTAGTCAATGAAGATCTCATTAGAAACTATGTCCAAGATGATTAGGAAACAAGATTAGATTATATGTTTATCCTCAGAGACTTCAGAAAAGAATTTAAGTACAGAACTGACAGTGAAGTTGAATTCAAGGATCATACAATTCAACTGTTGTAGATAGAATAGGAGTGATTCGGCTTTAATAGGAACTAAGCTTGAGTACAGAAGTCGGAGATGGAATAGAATAATTCGACTTAGAAGGAGTAATTCGACTTCAATAAAGATTGCAATGCGAATATAGAAGTCGGAGTGGAAATAGAATGATTCGACTTTAGAAAGAATAATTTGACTTCTGAAGAAATCAATAGAATTCGATTGATATACAATAGAATGATTCGACTTCTGAGGTAATAAGACAATTCGACTTTAGCAGTCGGATACTATGGAGATTGATTTCTAAAACATTCGACTGTATCGGTCGAAGATGTCAGTCGGATTATATGTTTGATTTTTTTTTTTATGAAGCATTCGACTATATGAGTCGAAGTGAACAGTCGAATCATGTATAGCTGTATGGACTTAGAAAAATTTCAGGATGGTTTTGACTTCGATTCATAAGGAGTCAGAGTCAACAGTCAGAGTCTGAAGTCGGATATAGTATGATGTATTGAGAGTCTATGGACTTAGAAAACAGTTGTATGCATATATATTTTGAGATACATTTACTTTATAGATAGTCTATTTAAAGATTTTGTCATAGCAAAAACATGATATATACTATATCTTCAAAATATTAGATTTTTTTAGGGGTAGTTGCTCAACAATTCTCCCCCTTTTTGTTAATGACAAAAACTTTAAAATAGACAGTGAAAAAAGAAAATTTTTGATATTTAGATGATGTTCTAGAGAGGTTTCTTAGCAAATTTTTCTTACCTCTTTGCCCCCCTTTGTGGCATTAACAGAAATGGTAACAAACCATAAGGAAAACATGAAATAAGTAGGGAAGAAAGATCATAACTGCATTCAGAAACTGAAAAATAAAAACAAAACATAGTGTTTAAGACCTAGATAAGGAGCTAGGTAAGTACAAAGATCTGGGAATTTGAGCAAGATATGGTTTGAGAAGGTCCCAGAGCTTCTTCTCATTTTCGAGGAAGAAATTATCAAACAAGGTAGAGTCAATATTATAGTCAGAACTGGTTGTGGGCAGCTTCCTATGAGATTTGATGTTGCGCCTATGGTACCAGCCTATCTTGGTGTGGTACTTGTCCCTGCTCAGACGATACTTAAGGTGAGCAAACTTCTTAGAGGCTGCAAGATGAAAAACTCATGGACTGTAATGTTCCCGTGCAAGCCTCTGGTCACAGCTGCATCTTTGGCTTGATAATACACTAAGCACCTTTGTGCCCACTTATGACCAATGCTCTTCTTTAAGTCCTTGAGACTTTTGGACAAAAACTCATAGGGAGAAAGCTTCATTTTCTCACACTCGGTGTGATCTGTAGGGTAAGCAGCTGCCCACTGATCAAGGGAGAACCTTTCAGACTCAGCAAAACACAACTGAAAGTCTAATAAGTGATGAGGGTTCTTGGAAAGCTGTAGAAACACAAATCTTTGAAAAGACAACTTCAGTTTGTACTTGATTTTGAATCTAGTGGCAATCCGAATGAATCTGTTGAAGATTGCTTCAGCAAAGTCTCTTCTATGAGCAACAGTTCCTAAGAAGGATGGATATAGTCCAGATGGTAAAGCCACAGTCATGGAGGGAATGATTTCTCTTTGGCCTCTTAGAAGATTTTCCCATTGTCCTTTAGACACATCATGCAATCCAAGCTTGAATCTTTCAAAGTTGAATGATTTCATGCGGTTATACTTGGCCTGAGGAGCCCAAACAGATCATAGAATCTCATATTCAAATGAAGTTGGACATCGAAGAATTGGTTCCTGGATTGGGACTCCTGATATCTGACAGCTTCTTCAGGATAGAGATCAAGGAATTCTTTGGGAGTTAGGCTATGGCATTTTTTAGAAATCAGGCGGAGTTCATCCACTGAGATTTGTGTGGTGCGAAGAAGAGTGGGAAGCCAGTGTTCAAATGTGAAACCTGGCATTTCATGGACTTCAAGAAATGCTCTAATAGAAAGATATTCTCTGAACAAATTCATGTAATGCTCAGAATGACAGATGAAGGCATACCAAAAGGGAGGAAAAAGTTTGGAAGGATTGTCTCCCAACTTGGGTCCATGGGAAGAGAAAAGCTGAATGCTAGGAAGAATTTCAGCTAAATGTAGGAGGGACTTTCCTGATTTGGTAGAAGTGGGAAGAGAAGAAAAGTAATGTGGAGGTTGAGTATGTAGAACAAGAATGTATGCTTTGGAAGGTTTAAATTGGTATTTCATAGGGTAGATTTGGAGTTTTATGTCTTGATGAAATGGATCCCGTGGAATGGATGCAAGTGGAGGAGGATCCGATGAGGCAGATGGTGGAGGAATTTCAGTAGTGGAGGAAGTAGGTGTAGAGGGTGCAGTAGGTTGAGGATGAGATGATGTGGGCTCTAGAGGGAGTTCAACAGAGGGAGTTGGAATAGGTGGAGTTGGCCTAGAAGGAGAAGGGAATACAGGTTCACCATCCTTTATTAGTCTTCTCTTCACTTTCCTCTTGAAGGTCTTGACCTTGGGCTTGGAAACATCTTCAAGGGATCTCTTAGGCCTAGACTCTTGCTGGGGTTCCTGCTTCTTCTGCTCAACTTCTGCTGCTGCTGCTAGTGGAGGCTTCTCTAAAATTTCCTGCTGTTCATTTTTCTATTGAAAAACTACAATAGATAGTTCTTGAGGTTCTGGCTCCTCGTCCTTCTGCTCTTTAGGTTGCTGCTCAACCTGTTGGGATTGATCTTTCATTGACTGCTGTTGCTCTGCCTGTGACTCAGGCTCTTTTTCTTCCACTAGTTGCTGTTCAAGTACTAGCTCTTCAGGTTCTGGTACTTGAGTCTCTTGAACATGAACTTGTTCCTCTTGCTGTTGAGAGGAAGAAGGCCCTGATGGCCGAGAAGTGCCCTGTTGACACACCAACTGAAGCAATAAATCTTTGATTTGTTTGACTTTATCAGTCAAACCATCGAACTTGGCATCAATGAACTCAACTTGCAACTGAAGAACATAGAGATTCTCCTGTTGCTTGCTCAACAAATCCGTAATGGAATTGAAGCTGTTGCTATTCTCCCCCTGAGACCTTGGCCGGGTCTCAAACTGAGAAGGGGAAGAGTGATGCTCTCTTTCCTCAAATTCAGTTTCTACAGGAACATCATCATAGGCTACTCCTTTACCTCTAATGTTTCTTAAAACTTCATTTATTGTTTCCTCAGGTGCATCTTGTTCAGGAAAGGAGGAGGAGACATGAAACTGATCTTCTTGCTCTTGAATTTGAACTCGGGCTTCAGATCTGACTTGAGTTTCTAGTTCTTCCATTCTATCTTCTGCTACTGGCTCTTCTTCTTGTTGAACTACTTGAGAAGATGATGGAACATGAGGCTCATCAATAAAAAAGTTCATGATCACATTCTGAAACAGAATCCTTTAACCATAAATTTTGCTTTTTGTTGATCAAAGAATACTGGCTTCTTTTCAAGGTAGAAATACCTATTTTCTCCTTGATTCTAGCAGAGATTTCTCTAGATAGATCTACTGAGAATTGTTTGAAAATCAAAGTGAGCAGAGGTCTATAGGGAAGGGACTCCTACAAATTCTTTGAAGCAATCATTCTCTCCAAGATAATTGCAGCCAAATTTACCTTGCCCAAAATAACAGATTTCCATCTCTGGAGGTGATGGAAGAATGGGTCCCTGCTCTAGGAGTCACAATGGTTGATATAACTGAATGGGGCAGTCTCTTCTCCGTTGTCAGTTCATCTACCAAAAGTCCTTTCTTACTGACAGTGGCCAAACTTCCTATAATCCCCAATTTTTGCTTTTCCGAAGGCACGACTTCACTAAGCTTGTGCCTGGAGTTTGGAAAATCCAAAATCTCAACCAATAACTTTTCAGATATGGTAATCTTGGTCCCCTTGTCATATCCAAACACAGTGTTTCCAGAAGATACTTGCAGAGAGACATAGAAAGCTCTAATGGCATTTTCTACAGGAGGTTCAGAAATTTAGCATAGCTTGGTCCAGCCCATGGCATTCAGGGTGTCTTCTAACCATGACAAGTTTCCACTCAAATGGGAGAAGTCTACTACTTTCCCTGGACAGATGGGAATCTTAGCAAGTCGCTGGAGTTGTTCAGGGGTCAACTGGGCGGTTTCCAGAGCCCTAGACGAAGTCATCTAGAAGTGGGAAATGAACAAGACTTAGGGAACTAGTAAAGAAGTGATGGAAACGTAGATGAGAGTCTAAAGAACCTACCTTTCTTTGAAGAGGATGAAGTTCTCAGAGTTTTCCAGAAGACCTTTGCCGGAGAACAGTAAGGGCGCGAAGAGGAGGAAGAAGACAAGGGAGTTGAAGATAAGATTTGAAAGGGTGTCTTCGAATAGACAAATGGGTTTCTTATATAAGAAAGGAAAAACGTAACTGACCCTAGATCTTAGCCTGAACGGATGAGATTGACTAATTTGACGATTATGTCATAAATGAGTATAAAAGGATTTAAATTGAAAGTGCCTTTTCAAAATTTCATAATAAGTTGAATTGTGTATTCGACTTCATCAGTCGAATGCAAGATTTACAACATGAGTCGAATGCACTATGACTTCATAAGTCGAAGTGCTGGGACTTGAGAATTTCACAAGAGAGTTTTCACAGACCATTCATAAATGAAATTTTTCATAGCAGTTTCTTAGCATGCAATTCAAGCATCATTTTAATTTAGCAATTTAGTCAGGATTACACATACATATTTCTCTTCTAATAGATGTGAATCTATCCTTAGGAAGAGGTTTAGTAAAGATATCAGCAAGTTGATTTTCAGTAGATACAAATTTAAGTGAAATGTTGCCATTACTTACATGGTCCCTGATGAAGTGATGTCTAACCTCAATGTGCTTTGTTCTTGAGTGCTGGATAGGATTCTTGGTCAAATTTATTGCTCTTGTATTGTCACACAGCATTGGAATTTCTTTGAGTTGATGACCATAGTCTTCCAATTGGTGTTTGATCCACAATAGTTGAGTACAGCAACTTCCAGCTGCAATGTATTTAGCTTCTGTAGTAGATAAAGCCATTGAATTCTGCTTCCTGGAAGACCACGATATCAAGCACCCTGCAAGAATTTGACAAGTGCCACTGGTGCTCTTCCTATCTATTTTGCATCTAGCGTAGCCAGCATCACTACATCCAATCAACTTGAAATCTGAACATCTGGGATACCATAGTCCTAATTTACTGGTATTTATAAGATATCTAAAAATTTATTTAACAGCATGAATGTCACGCCCCGATATTTAGCAGTAGAATAAATACCGGGGGACGTGAATGATACAAACAGACGTATCACAGTTGAATAGCGCAGAGTCACAATTGAATATAATAACACCTTTCAGATCATAATAACATCATCAAAGGTACTCTTTATTTCCTTTCATTCAACTAGATACAACCTTACATAAGAAAGAACCAACTAAAGGATCCATTATTCAAATAAAACTTCCAGAAAAGTTAACTATTACATAGACTACTCAATTGTCTATTTCTAAACTGTCATCGAATCATATAGCGGGTGCTCATCACTCTTGCCCTGCCCCATCGGACTCCACTGGTTCTTCATCACTTCCTGAAAAAGGGTAGGATGATAGGGTGAGCGAACTAGCTCAGTAGGATTTACATCTCAATATGGTGCGGGCACTAATATACGTGATTAACATTTTAATCAGGCAAGATATGAACATGTATATGATGACAATGCATACAATACTAACAGATCGAATAGCAGAGTAGAACAGGTATCATTTCAGATCAAAAGTTGAGATGCATATATACAGTGGACAGATATATCAAGAATAGAATTGTATCAAAAGAGATTGGCCATATTTAGACAGATATCATGCGTTCACATGATCAGACGTATCATATCAAATCATATCATATCAGATCAAATTAGACTTATCATATCAAACAAAGGCACATTCTCACAAATCTTGCTTATTTGTTTGTGCTATGCCAAGCACCAAAAGTCCATACTCCCTAGGTTAATAAGTACGTTGGGGTGCTCCTCCCCAGGACCGGACCAGGCCCTTTTTTTTGCACAGGCATTGGATCAAATTTGGACCGGAGTCCCACGTTGTGCTGAACAAACAAATTCATATTATGGCCACAGAGTTTCAATAACAAGCTCGTAGTAAAAGAAACATGATCATTCATAGAGTCAAGGTATGACAAATAGCTCAAGAGAACAAGACAGGATAACGACATATCTTATGTTTCATAATTCATTAATGTCTTGACATGAGGGTGTTTCTAAAGACAGATCATATGCAGAACATGTGCTCTCAATTTCCCAAGAAGGGTGTGCCTATTCGTGCAAACATGTAAGTGATGAGTTCCGGATCTTTCCTATCATGTATGCAATTGACAAATGATTATTTGAACACCGGAAAACATAAAACTAATGAAACTCATATGCAAATTATGACATTAACTCCACTAGCAAGTCCATACCAACATGTATTCATCCCCACATTCATATCATATTCTTATCTTATCAATAGACAATAAGCAAGATCACAAGATAATCCAATGGACATAAGATCAATCACAATTACACATTAGAATCATATTCATATCATTACTATTTTTCAATGGGTTGATTTATTTTAGGTCCATGCATACCATATAACATCATGCACATGCTAGTAGACATCATGAAATGATCAGACCAAAATATGCAATTTTTTTGTAAGGGTAGTGTCGAAACATCCCTTACTGTTGTCGACACAATGCTTCAAACACATGACAAAATAATGCAAAACTGGTCAAGTAGTGTCGACACTAGTTCAGGTGGTGTCGACACTAGAGACAGCTCCCAGAACACCTTCTGGCCAACTGGTTTACTTACCCCGCTTATAACTCTCTAACAAATGACATGTAGACAAAACGTTTAACATGAAAGATGATGAGGTCAACTAGTAGATGAATGTTTATGTTGGGGGTTTGATCTAATTCAGTCTCGAATCCTGAGAAAACATATGAAAAACAAAAAAGTCAAGTGTAGCCCGAAATCGCAGTATCATGCAGAGACTCTCGTATCATGCTCATAACTCTCTAAAGAAAGACTTTTTGACAAAACGTCCAACATAAAAGATGATCATGACTACAAGTAGAAGAACTTTCATGAAGGAAGTTTAGTCTAATGCAATGTTAAATCGTGTGCACAATAATAAGAACGGGAAAAGCCCTAACTGTGCGAGACTTCGGGAAAACTACGAATACACAACGTATACTTCATGAAAACTAGTCAAACCAAGTGCAAATGATCCTAGACTCAAAGATCTACATGATGGTGTTGGTTTCTTTAATCTTGGCCCGAGAACACCTACCTTTGAACGCTAAGAACTGTCTGCAGATTTCTGGGTTGATGCAGAGCGAGGTTGGGAAAGACTACGTTTTCCCAGCCGTTCTCCACTTCCCCAGCGCTCCAAACTTGCTACTCTTGACCCCAAATTGTTTCTAAACCTTCCCCAAGAGTTTAGGGACGAGTTCTTATAGTTTTAGGGTGTAGTTAAGAGTCCTAACGAGACTAGGAAAGGGGCTGCGAATTCTGTTTCCCCCACTTTCCACAAAATCTGGGATTCTCTCACCCAGAAGAGGTAGCAAAGGTTTAGGAAACCACCTCTTAGAGTTGGATCCAGTTTTGGCTTACCTTGCATGACTAATCACCCTAACTTTAACCCTAAATTGCCCTCTCTAATTAATGCATAATTACATACACGAATTTCTGGGTATTTTTTTGTCCCAATTTCTATCCTTGGGCCAAATGTGCTCCATTGGCCTAATCCTGTTAATGGGTCATTTATACATAATGTTGTAAGTCTCTCCAACATGTTTATTTAATTTATGGTTGGGTTTTTTTTCCGTGTTAACAATTTTCCGACTTAGTTTCTAAACTCGAGTAATTTGTCACGTGTGACGTACACTCGGCCAATCGGATTTTCCGTTACATGAATTTCTTGGTGGAACACTTATAGATAATATTTAGGGTTGGTTTATAATTTTTACGGAATTTTCTGATGTGTTTTCTCACGTACAATAGTGGTACGTAAGTTCTATCATTCCGATAATACGGAAGTTATTTATTTACTAATTTCATACTTAAATTTGTTCATGTGACATAAGTTGTTCATTGGTCCAATTTATTTTATGGACTATCCCCACATATTGTTTGGAGTCCACCATAAATTCTTCATTTAGTTTATGATCTCATTTTATACACCTGATAATGGGTTGTCTAACTTATTTCCTAATTACGATAATAAGTCACACTAACTCTTAAATATACCCCAAATGACTTTTATTGACCCAAATTTCTTGATGAATCATTAGATGATATTATTTGAAGTTCATCTATGATTTTTTTATTTAATTTTCTGACTCATCTAAGTATGTGTGATAATGATTTTCTGACTTATTCCTTGATTAAGATACTCAGTCACAAAACGCCTTAAACTTGGACCCTCCGATTTCCCTTTGCACAAATTTCTTCACGGGTCATTAGGGAGCATTATTTAGAGTTGAACTATGGTTTTTATGAAAATTTCTAATGGGTTTTTATGTGTACGATAATGACACGTGCATTTTTTCTATTTCACAAATATTGAATTTATCATTTTCGATTTATTTCTATTTTGCCAATTACTGAATTTCTGGGGTGTTACATCCTCCCCCACTTAAAAGAATTTCGTCCCCAAATTCACATGTGTTTATGAGCTGAACTTACAAAGAATCTAATTATGAATTGCTCATAATATAATGATTGATTTGGTGATGTAACTTCAGGGTTAAATAAAAGTGAGTTAGAAAGAATACCTCTCTCATACCTCTTTCCTTGGTTTGTTCTGCCATTTATTCCCTGAGCTTGATTTCTCATTAAGGCAATCCTTAACCTTGTGGTCTTGGCTGCCACAACAGAAACACTTGTCCTGAAATTTCCAGCACTCCTCGGACCGATGATTTATTTTGTTGCAATGCTGGCACCATTCTACAGGAGCGGGAACTAGTTTCTTCTTGCACTTCTTGTACTTCTTTCTCTTGTGTGATCTGTTACTGTTGTTAGGTCGTTTCTCTCTGGCTATAGGTTTGGAGTTTCCTGTGGTTGAAATTTGTTCTTTCTCATTGTTTTCGCCAACTCCTTTTTCATCAATAGATCTTTCCTTTCCATTTGTATCCCCCTTAGCCATTATTAGGGCATCCTCTAACAGTTGAGCAGCTTGTCGTAGTGCTTTGGTTAATCTTTGGACCGCTCTTTGTCCGTCCATGGATGGTATAGGTATATCCTCCATTGCTGTGTATTTAAGTTCCTTCAAAAATAAATTTTCACCCGGTTAGTCTTCTTTACCCCTTGTTGATGCCTTGTAACTTGCAATATTTAGTTATTAATAAAATTTTGGACTAAGCCCATGTTTCTACCCAATCTCACCATGTAGGTATAGAGTTCTTGATAGTCAACTGGTTTAGTTGTCTGTAATCCATACATAGCCTCATCGACCCATCTTTCTTCTTGACGAAGAGGACAGGTGCACCCCAAGGCGATGTACTTGGTCGGATGAAACCCTTCTCTAACAGTTCCATAAGTTGCTCTTTTAATTCCTTCAATTCTGCGGGAGACATTCTATATGGTGCCCTAGATACTGGAGCTGCTCCAGGGACCAACTCGATGGTAAAATCGACCTCTCACTCAGGAGGAATTCCTGGCAAGTCTTCTGGAAAAACGTCAGCGTATTCGCTGACAACATGGGTGTCCTCAACTTTGACTTCCTTCTTTGTGATGACAACAGTGGCAAGAAAGGCCATACAACCTTTCCTCATCAGCCTTTTGACTCGAAGTGCAGAGATAAGTGACAATCTCCAGCGGTTTCTATCCCCAGATTCTACCCAAGCTCACATTAGGTACGCCAGATTTTGACTTGTGTGATCTAGTTTCATTCTACGTTCCTATTCCCTTGGAGCCTAAGTTTAGGGCTCTGATACCAACTGTCACGCCCCGATATTTAGCAGCGGAATAAATACCGGGGGACGTGAACGATACAAACAAACGTATCACAGTTGAATAGCGCAGAGTCACAATTGAATATAATAACACCTTTCAGATCATAATAACATCATAAAAGGTACTCTTTATTTCATTTCATTCAACTAGATACAACCTTACATAAGAAAGAACCAACTAAAGGATCCATTATTCAAATAAAACTTCCAGAAAAGTTAACTATTACATAGACTACTCAATTGTCTATTTCTAAACTATCATCGACTCATATAGCGGGTGCTCATCACTCTTGACTTGCCCCATCGGACTCCACTGGTTCTTCATCACTTTCTGAAAAAGGGTAGGATGATAGGGTGAGCAAACTAGCTCAGTAGGATTTACATCTCAATATGGTGCGGGCACTAATATACGTGATTAGTATTTTAATCAGGCAAGATATGAACATGTATATGATGACAATGCATGCAACACTAACAGATCGAATAGCTGAGTAGAACATGTATCATTTCAGATCAAAAGTCGAGATGCATATATACAGTGGACAGATATTTCAAGAATAGAATCGTATCAAAAGAGATTGGCCATATTCAGACAGATATCATGCGTTCACATGATCAGACGTATCATATCAATCATATCATATCAGATCAAATCAGACTTATCATATCAAACAAAGGCACATTCTCACAAATCTTGCTTATTTGTTTGTGCTATGCCAAGCACCAGAAGTCCATACTCCCTCGGTTAATAAGTACGTTGGGGTGCTCCTCCCCAGGACTGGACCAGGACCTTTTTTTTGCACAGGCATTGGATCAAATTTGGACCGGAGTCCCACGTTGTGCCGAACAAACAGATTCATATTATGGCCACAGAGTTTCAATAACAAGCTCGCAGTAAAAGAAACATGATCATTCATAGAGTCAAGGTATGACAAATAGCTCAAGAGAACAAGGCAGGATAACGACATATCTTGTGTTTCATAATTCATTAATGTCTTGACATGAGAGTGTTTCTAAAGATAGATCATATGCAGAACATGTGCTCTCAATTTCCCAAGAAGGGTGTGCCTATTCATGCAAACATGTAAGTGATGAGTTACGAATCTTTCCTATCATGTATGCAATTGACAAATGATTATTTGAACACCGGAAAACATAAAACTATTGAAACTCATATGCAAATTATGACATTAACTCCACTAGCAAGTCCATACCAACATGTATTCATCCCCACATTCATATCATATTCTTATCTTATCAATAGACAATAAGCAAGATCACAAGATAATCCAATGGTCATAAGATCAATCACAATTACACATTAGAATCATATTCATATCATTACTATGTTTCAATGGGTTGATTTATTTTAGGTCCATGCATACCATATAACATCATGCACATGCTAGTAGACATCATGAAATGATCAGACCAAAATATGCAATTTTTTTGTAAAGGTAGTGTCGACACACCCCTTACTGGTGTCGACACAATGCTTTAAACACATGACAAAATAATGTAAAACTGGTCAAGTAGTGTCGACACTAGTTCAGGTGGTGTCGACACTAGAGACAGCTCCCAGAACACCTTCTGGCCAACCTGGGACAGTGTGTCGACACTAACTCAAGTAGTGTCGACACTAGAGGCCTTCCCAGAACACCTTCTGGGCTGTTTTAGGACAGTGTGTCGACACTAGCCAAAGTAGTGTCGACACTAGTGCCATTCCAGAACAAAACTTATAGGTCATGTGGAACCCGAAAACACATCTCATGCAGTGGTTTACTTACCCCACTTATAACTCTTTAACAAATGACATTTAGACAAAACGTCTAACATGAAAGATGACAAGGTCAACTAGTAGATGAACTTTTATGTTGGGGGTTTGATCTAATTCAGTCTCGAATCTCGAGAAAACATATGAAAAACAAAAAAGTCAAGTGTAGCCCAAAATCACAGTATGATGCAGAGACTCTCTTACCATGCTCATAACTCTCTAAAAAAAGACTTTTGGACAAAACGTCCAACATAAAAGATGATCGCAACTACAAGTAGAAGAACTTTCATGAAGGAAGTTTAGTCTAATTCAGTGTCAAATGATGTGCACAATAAGAAGAACGGGAAACACCCTAACTGTGCGAGACTTCGGGAAAACTACGAATACACAATGTATACTTCATGAAAACTAGTCAAACCAAGTGCAAATGATCCTAGACTCAAAGATCTACATGATGGTGTTGGTTTCTTTAATCTTGGCCTGAGAACACCTACCTTTGAACGCTAAGAACTCTCTGCAGATTTCTGGGTTGATGCAGAGCGAGGTTGGGAAAGACTACATTTTCCCCAGCCGTTCTCCACTTCTCCAGTGCTCCAAACTTGCTACTATCGACCCCAACTTGTTGCTAAACCTTCCCCAAGAGTTTAGGGACGAGTTCTTATAGTTTCAGGGTGTAGTTAAGAGTCCTAACGAGACTAGGAAAGGGGCTGCGAATTCTGTTTCCCACTTTCCACAAAATCTGGGATTCTCTCACCCAGAAGAGGTAGCAAAGGTTTAGGAAACCACCTCTTAGAGTTGGATCCGGTTTTGGCTTACCTTGCGTGACTAATCACCCTAATTTTAACCCTAAATTGCCCTATCTAATTATTTCATAATTACATACACGAATTTCTGGGTATTTTCTTGTCCCAATTTCTATCCTTGGGCCAAATGTGCTCCATTGGCCCAATCTTGTTAATGGGTCATTTATAAATAATGTTGTAAGTCTCTCCAACATGTTTATTTAATTTATGGTTGGGTTATTTTTCCGTGTTAACAATTTTCCGACTTAGTTTCTAAACTTGAGTAATTTGTCACGTGTGACGTACACTCGGCCAATCAGATTTTCCGTTACACGAATTTCTTGGTGGAACACTTATAGATAATATTTAGGGTTGGTTTATAATTTTTACGGAATTTTTCGATGTGTTTTCTCACGTACAATAGTGGTACGTAAGTTCTATCATTCCGATAATACGGAAGTTATTTATTTACTAATTTCATACTTAAATTTGTTCATGTGACATAATTTGTTCATTGGTCCAATTTATTTTATGGACTATCCCCACATATTGTTTGGAGTCCACCATAAATTCTTCATTTAGTTTATGATCTCATTTTATACACCTGATAATGGGTTGTCTAACTTATTTCCTAATTACGATAATAAGTCACACTAACTCTTAAATATACCCCAAATGACTTTTATTGACCCAAATTTCTTGATGAATCATTAGAGGATATTATTTAAAGTTCATCTATGATTTTTTTTATTTAATTTTCTGACTCATCTAAGTATGTGTGATAATGATTTTCTGACTTATTCCTTGATTAAGATACTCAGTCGCAAAATGCCTTAAACTTGGACCCTCGGATTTCCCTTTGCACAAATTTCTTCACGGTCATTAGGGAGCATTATTTAGAGTTGAACTATGGTTTTTATGAAATTTTCTAATGAGTTTTTGTGTGTACGATAATGACACGTACATTTTTGCTATTTCACAAATATTGAATTTATCATTTTCGATTTATTTCTATTTTTCCAATTACTGATTTTCCGGGGTGTTACAATGAACATGTGATTCTCTTGGATCAGCTTGAAATGTTACACATAAACAAACACTGAACATTATATTTGGTCTACTAGTAGTAAGATAGAGCAGTGATCCAATCATTCCTCTATAGATCTTTTGATCTACCTTTTTACCAAGAGGATCACTATCTAACTTAATTCCTGAGCTCATGGGTGTTCCTAATGGCTTACACTTGTCAAAACCATACTTGGAAAGTTAATCTGAAATGTATTTAGTTTGACAAATGTGAGTTCCTTCCTTGGTCTGCTTGATTTGTAACCCAAGAAAATAATTAAGCTCACCCATCATGCTCATTTCAAATTCACTTTGCATCAGATTTTCAAAGAACTTACAAAGTGATTCATTAGTAGAACTAAAACTAATGTCATCAACATAGATTTGAACAATTAAGATTCCATCTGAAAATTTCTTTATAAATAGTGTGCTATCTACTTTACCTCTTACAAAATCATGTGATATAAGATAAACACTCATTCTTTCATACCAAGCTCTTGTGGCTTGTTTTTGACCATATAGGGCTTTCTTTAAATGGAAAACATGATTAGGATATCTAGTATCTTCAAATCCTGGTGGTTGCTCAACATATACTTCTTCTTTTATAAAACCATTGAGAAAAGCACTTTTAACATCCATCTGAAATAAGTTAATATTAAGAGAGCATGCATATGCTAATAAGATTCTGATTGCCTCTAATCTAGCTACTAGAGCATAGGTTTCATCAAAATCTATGCCTTCCTCTTGGGAATATCCTTGAGCTACAAGTCTGGCCTTATTCTTTGTGATTGCTCCTGATTCATCCATTTTATTTCTGAAAACCCATATGGTTCCAATTACTGGATGGTCAGAAGGTCTAGGGACAATAGTCCATACTTGGCTGTGTTGGAACTGATTAAGTTCCTCTTGCATAGCAAAGATCCAAGATTCTTCACCTAGTGCAACATCGATTGTCCTAGGCTCAATTTGAGAAACTAAAGCAGAAAAATCACAAGGAATTTGCATACCTCTTGTTCTTACTCTATCTTGAGGATTTCCTATGATGTTTTCCCTTGGATGATCTCTATGATACCTTAGTTCTCTAGGTAGTCCTTCTTGTGGTTCTTCTTACTGTTGAAGATCTTCTAGTGGAGGATCTTCCTTTTCTTCTTCTTCAAGAGATGTTCTTTCTAGATCCCTGCACAAACCTTCAACACACTCTTCTTCTTCTTCTATTCTTTTAATAGAAGGGTTAGTTTCATCAAATAAGATATGCACAGATTGTTCTATAGTTAATGTTCTTCTATTGAAAACTTTATAACCTCTAGGTTTTGAAATATATCCTAGCAGAAATCCTTCATCACTTTTAGCATCTAATTTTCCTAAGTTATCCTTACCATTATTTAAAATAAAACACTTACAGCCAAAAGGTCAAAGATGATTGATATTAGGCTTCTTTTCCTTGTAAAGCTCATAAGAGGTCTTCTTTAGAATGGGTCTGATATGCACTGATTGATGATATAGCAGGCTATATTGACTGCCTCTGCCCAGAAGTATCTTGGAAGATTGTATTTATTCAGCATAGTTCTGGCCATATCTAGCAATGTCCTATTTTTTCTTTCTGCTACTCCATTCTGTTGAGGTGTTCTTGGTGCTGAAAAGTTATGATCAATCCATTTTCTTCACAGAACTTCATTAACTCCTCATTCTTGAATTCTCCACCATGATCAGATCTAATGCTTACAATATGAAATTTCTGGTTCTTCTAAACAATTTTGTTGAATTTCAGAAATGCTTGAAAAGCTTCAAATTTGGCTTCTAAGAAAGATACCCAAGTGTATCTTGAGTAGTCATCTACTATCACATAGCCATAAATTTTACCTCGAAGACTGACTGTCCTTATAGGTCCAAACAGATCCATGTGAATTAACTCCAAAGGTTTGGAAGTTGTAACAATTGTCTTGGACTGAAATGAAGTCTTGGTCTGCTTTCCTTTTGCACAAGCTGAACATATTCCAGACCTCTTTACTTTTATCTTGGGAAGACCTTCAACCAGATCATGCTTTATCAATTTCTTGATGACTGAGGTACTTGCATGACCTAGTCTTCTGTGCCACAAATCAGACTCTTCACTTTTGGTAGTTTAAAGACATAAATTTACTTCTTTTAATTCTGCTAGTTGCAGTGTGTATAAATTCTTCACTCTTTGAGCTTCGAACACAATCTTGTTATCTTTCCGAATAACACACTTATCATTCTGAAAATTGACTGAATGCCCTTTATCACACAACTGACTGATGCTTATCAGATTATGCTTCAAACCTTCTACATACATGACATCTTCAATTAGGTTCTTTTTCTTAGTACCAATTGTCCCACATCCTAGCACTTTTCCTTTTCCATTATCACCATATGTGACTTGACCAATTTCATCTCTAAAAGTTGTGAGTAGCTTCCTATTTCCTGTCATATGCCTTGAGCATCCACTATCCAAGTATCATTTGGATGCCCTCAGCCGACCCTGCAAATAAAGCTAAGTTGTAACTTTTGGTACCTAAATTTTCTTGGGTCCTTGATGGTTAGTTTTAGGAATCCATCTCAAGTGTCTAGTATTGCATGTGCTAACGGTGTGTCCTAATTGGTTACAATGACTACAACATAAATCAAAAACATTCTTCATATGTGCAATGTTGTTGAATTTCTGTTTTTGTCTGTACACATGCTGATTTACCTTTTTAGGATTTTTAATTCCTTTTTCTGCTACAAATTTTGGGGTTGGATACACTTCAGGACGAACAATATCTTCTTCATTTAATGGGGGTGTGTATCCTAATCAATATTTCTTCTTTCCTGTTCTAGAACCTTTTATATTAACAAACAAGGAGGTTTTACAATTAGAAATTTTTTGTATAGTAGCTTTCAGGTAATTATTTTCCTCTTGCAATTTTTCTTCATCTTTAAGTTCCTTAAGGTTTGATTCCATTTCCAAAATCTTACTGTTTTTATTTTTTAAATCTTCACATAGCAGTTCATTAGCTCTTTTGGTTTCACCTAAACTTTTACTTAACCTTTCTGCTTCATTTTTTAGAAAGGTGTTAGCCTTTTCTTGGTTTAGTAGGTTTAGTTTAACTACCTTCATTTGTTTTACTACTGTTTTATATTTTTCATAGAGTTCATTAAAAGCATCTTCAAGGCTATCAAAATCCGATTCAGAACAAGAAGTAAAGGAAATTTCTGAATTTACCTGCTCTAGTCCTACCATGAGGGCTAGGTTTGCGTTCTCTTCCTCTTCAGATTCTGAGCTTGATGATTCTGAACTAGTTGCTTCTTCGTTGTCCCATGTTGCTGCCGTTGCCTTTTTCTTGAATTTTCTGAACTTCTTTTCTTTTCCCTTCTTCCTGTCGGATCTTTCTGCTTGATCTTTCTTCTTCAGCTTGGGACATTCAGATTTGTAATGTCCAGGATGGTTGCACTCATAGCAAGTTGGCTCCTTCTTCTTATCTTTCTTAAAAAATCTTTTTGAGCCAAACTTCTTCTTCTTTGCAAGGATTCTCTGCAACTTTCTTGAAAGCATAGCCTCATCATCACTGTCATTTGACTTTTCTTTAGAGTCCTCAGATGAAGAGGAATCTGTAATCTTCAAAGCATTTGACATTTTCTTTTTCGAAGAATTTTCAGAAAATCTTTCCATATTAATTTCATGAGCCATGAGGGATCCTATTAGTTTATCAATAGACAATTGTGTTAAATCATGGGCTTCCTCTATGGCTGTGACTTTAGGGGTCCAGACATTAGTTAGGGATCTTAGTATCTTTCTAACTGTTTCTTCACTTGTTAGGACTTTCCCTAAAGAGCTTAAACCGACAATTATATTTGAGAACCTGTTATACATTTGAGTTATGTTCTCATTAGGGAGCATTTTAATATGTTCATATTGTGAGATAAGTATATCTATTCTAGTTTGCTTGACCCTATCAGTACCTTCATAAGTTACTTGAAGTTTATCCCACATTTCTTTTACTGTTTTACAGGCTGAAAGTCTGTTAAATTCTCTTTTAGACAATGCACAACAGAGATAATTTTTAGCTTTGTAGTTTAATGACATATTTCTCTTATCAGCTAGTGAAAGACCAGAAAAAGAAGACTCACCAACGATTTGGAAGTCACCTTGTTCTATTACCTGCCAAAGGTCGAAGTCAGTACCTTTGATGAAGCACTCCATTCGCATCTTCCAGTATTGATAGTCTTCACCATCAAAGAATGGTGGCCTTGTAATAGATTGACCTTCATAGTTGTGAGCTTCGGATGCCATATCTTCTCAAATCCTTTTGGATTCTTCTGAGAAGACCTTGCTCTGATACCACTTGTTGGATCGAAATGGCACTAAGAATGTCCTAAAGGGGAGGGGGTGAATAGGACTTTTTTTATTTAAAATTTTCTTCTGAAATGAACAACACTAAAAACTTTTTTTAGAACTTAGTGTGGTGTGTGTGATTCAAGTGTAAACAGGGCGGAAACAATCACACAGAAATGCACAAAGATTTATCCTAGTTCGGCCCTTCCTATGTGGAAGTCCTACGTCCAGTCCTCAAGTCAACCACTTGAGATTTTCACTATCTGCCAATAAATTGGCCTTCTCTCACCCTTGAGAGGAATTACACACCCACTTTCTCCCTTAGCAAATCTTCCCTAAACAGGGGTACAACAACTGCCTTCACAAGGCCTTCCCTACACAGGAGGGGAAATGCAGAAGCAGACTTCTGCAGAAATTACACACCAAATAGATAGTAAGACAATTGTGTGTTTGCCTCAAAGCTGAGCACAAACACACCGAATTCAGAAGAACTTTGATGGATCAGAAATAAGACTCAAATCCTATCTAAATGAGAAGGGTGGACTTCAGAAAAGTAGGCAGTTACAATTGCCACCCGTACACAAGACTTCTAAGAGACTCAGAGAACTTTAGAGAATTTCTGCTGAAATGGGAAGCTCTTTCACTGGGCTTGCAAGAAGGCTTGTGAATTCTAGCTTTTTGAAAATGTGAAGCTCACTGGAATTTTCAATGGCTTGAGTAGCTTCTGCTATCACTCTTATTTTTATCTTTCAAACTTCAGCTCCTTTTATATTCTTCAAAATATAGCCGTTTGAAAGATGGCCGTTGGAAATGTGGTTGTTTGCAATCTGGTCGTTTGAAGATAACTCTAGAATCCTTTGGATCATGATGAGCTTGTTATCCAGGAGTCCTTCAGTTTTGCTTCTTTCCAAGGTCTTCAGAAGAGGTGTAGTCTTTACAGCTAGAAGATTAGCTCTTTCTCTCTCGGGGTGGACTGTGAAGGAGGCATGCTAAAATCCTACTTCAATAAATATCTGCAGCAAGGACAAGACAAAAAGAAAAGGGATGTCCATACCTTGGAGGTAGGTAAGTCAGAGGAGAATAAAAGAAGGTATGGAAACCTCGGATATGTTTTCAGACAGAAAAGGGAGTCAGACCGATATGCTAAAAAGTAGGGTATGGGTCTGACAGTGGTAGGTAAGTCTTGTCAGATGCCATGCGCCTGAGAATTCATAAATGCACTATATCTATTGTATCTGAGAAAATCCGGAACAAAGACATGAAGAACACAAAGCTCAATTCAAAAATATTTCTAAAATAATCAGCACAGAATGAATATTTTAAGTATAATATATCATGTCCTGTCAGAGATATAATAATGATAATCTAATGAATCAATAAAATATTTAGTCAATGAAGATCTCATTAGAAACTATGTCCAAGATGATTAGGAAACAATATTAGATTATATGTTTATCCTCAGAGACTTCAAAAAAGAATTGAAGTACAGAACTGACAGTGAAGTTGAATTCAAGGATCATACAATTAAACTGTTGTAGATAGAATAGGAGTGATTCGGCTTTAATAGGAACTAAGCTTGAGTACAGAAGTCAGAGATGAAAAGGAATAATTCGACTTAGAAGGAGTAATTCGACTTCAATAAAGATTGCAATTTGAATATAGAAGTCGGAGTGGAAATAGAATGATTCGACTTTGGAAAGAATAATTTGACTTCAGAAGAAATCAATAGAATTCGATTGATACACAATAGAATAATTCGACTTCTGAGGTAATAAGACAATTCGACTTTAGTAGTCGGATACTATGAAGATTGATTTCTACAACATTCGACTATATCAGTCGAAGATGTCAGTCGATTATATGTTTGATTTTTTTTTTTATGAAGCATTCGACTGTATGAGTCGAAGTGAACAGTCGAATCATGTATAGCTATATGGACTTAGAAAAATTTCAGGATGGTTTTGACTTCGATTCTTAAGGAGTTGGAGTCAACAGTCAGAGTCTGAAGTCGGATGCAGTATGATGTATTGAGAGTCTGTGGACTTAGAAAATAGTTGTATGCATATATATTTTGAGATACATTTACTTTGTAGATAGTCTATTTAAAGATTTTGTCATAGCAAAAACATGATATATACTATATCTTCAAAATCTTAGATTTTCTTAGGGGTAGTTGCTCAACATCCACCACGTGGCACACCGCGATGGAAACACGGAAGACATCAGAGGTTAAGCCAAATCCAGACACCTCCCAACGTCAACAAACCACGTGGTCAGGTACTAGCTAGCCAATAGGCCTCGCTGTCACCAGGCGAACCGACAGGAGACTCCGCCATCGACTTCCAGACTCACCAACACCACGCACAGTGGAGAACCAACGAGGGATTGGCAGCACACCCGCCATGCGCACATAGAGCTCAACGCGGGTACCAGCATGCCAACCACCAGACAGACGCACAACCACATAGGAACCGAAACAACCGCAGAGGTCGAGAACAACATGTCGACCTCAGAGGGACCCAGACCGAAGCAGGGTACCACAGCCAAACACACTCGCTCCCAGAGCGAGAGGGAAAACTGGGACACTGGCCACGACCAAAGCCTGGTGTACCACCGATAGGGCTACCTAGACAAGGCAAAGCATCCACCTCACAGAGGTAACGATACAACCACAAGGCATAGGCCAACATAGAGTGTCCCAGAGGTGGAACGCTCAATGCCTCCAACACCAAGCGAAGTCGTGAAACGACGCTCAAATCTCACGAACAGGCACACGGCACAACACATGGTGCTATCACAAGCACCAGGAGCCACCCAATGTACAACACAATGCACCAAGGCTCCAGACGGCACAAAATCGAAACACTCGGGCGCGAAGACATGGTGCTACCACAAGCACCAAAAACTAAGCAAAGTGCATCATGGTGCACCAGTGGCCGAAACAACACTATGGGCTAACATGAAGTACTCTTCACCAGAGACCTGCCAAAAGCCACACGCAAAGGATAGCAAGCCTGAAAGGGCACAATAGGCCACGCCGGCCCCAGCCCTTAAGGCACAAAAACACGAAGCATCGAAAAACACTCAAGGTGCAGCGTACGCAACAGCACCAACGGCCCGAGACGACATAGGGCCCACTGAAGGGGACTCTCCACCAGAGGCCCACAACAGAAGCACACGGAAAGTCGACAACATCAAGAGCACAACAACCACGTCAGCTCCAAAAAGCATACTAAAACATAGAGCACCGACTCTGCCGCACGGGGAGCGAAAACCGTAGCAACTCCCTGGCGCAAGAGCAAGAAGCACCATCTCCATCGTGACCGATAGAGAGCCCCAACACCAAAATGATGGCACGAAAAAACCTCCAAGGCACAAGCCGAGGCACACACCGAAATAGCACTTGCACAAGCAAGCCAAGCAAGAAATGCACAGCGGAACAATGCTCACGCAGCAACCCAACAAAAAGCGGGACTACCTCGTACTAAACCAACAGGGACCCAATGCCCCAAATTGTTCAGGCAGGTAGCAAGGAACAATCACGACAAACAACACGAATAGGTCCACTGACCCACGGTGCCACAAGAAAACAACAGCATGACGGGAGAAACTAGCTCAACCCAAAAACAACTCAAGGGAAGATGACTCCACCAGAAGGTTGCAACGATGCGCACCCTGGCAACACAATACCACAGTGGAGCATCACCACCCCGAGCAACCAACGAAAAGTAGAGGAAGAAGACACGCAACACAATGACTCCCTTCCACGCGCGAGAGGGAAAGCCATAATGCAAGACTAACGCTTCCACAAGAAGCACAACCAGCCAAACAACTACAGCACTCACCAGACCACTATCTGCAAGAGCACGCAGGGTGTGAAAAATGAAGCAAACCACCCGACCACGGGGACACACGAAGTCCCACCAGTGCATCTGAGAAATTCAGAACAGACAACGAGGCAAGCTGGCCAACGCAGCAGCCAGACGCACGGCCAAAGGCACAACACCTCGACCGACAACGCCCAAGCAGACTGTAACACAGATAGTCCAACCGGAAACAACGACAGCTCATCTCTACAAAAAGAGAGCAACGATGACCAAAATAACATCGGGCAGCCTTGAGGAGAACCTCCACCGAAAGCGCCAAGAGCCGTCCTGGGAGAACCTCACCAGAACGCAGCCCAACCAAACGGCACACTTCGAACCACAGGGGCAATACAACGATGGCCCGAAACAAACACAGAGCACTCCTAGGAAAGACCTCCACTAGAAGCGACAAAGGGCGATCTTGGGAAGAACCTTCACCGGAATGCACAACCCAAACAACACGAACCATCAGAGAGAACACTGTAGCAAGCAGAACTGTAGAAGCAAACCGGTCCTGGGAGAACCTCCACCAGAACCACCAAGGCACCGTTCTGGGACAACCTTCCAGAATGCACCAGCCAAACCAACAACACACCTCAGACTCTGAGGTAGTACGACAACAGCAGAAACGAGCGTGAAACAGTCCTGAGAGAAACCCTCACCAGGAGAACAGCAAACGGTTCTGGGAAACCTCACCAGAACACAAGACAACCAAGCGATGCACCTCAGCCTCGAGGGCAACGCAACAGCAACCAGAAACGAGCAAAACACTGTTCTGGGGAAACCTTACTTCCGCCAGAACCAACAGAGAAGGACTCTGGGAGCACCTCAACAGAGCTCACAACCAGCCAGCACTAGGCCGACAACAACCACAGACAAGTGTCACAGCGCTCAACCAGTGATGCAACATGGGACACATAACATCTACCTAGCCCGAGCAACAATGGCGACCAAGCAAAGCACAGCGCACAACCGCGCACAGATAAGAGACAACACACACAACCAACACAGCATACACCCCACAACAGGGGAACAGCCAACAAGGCAAAGACACTTCGACTAGTTCCCTAGACAACAACTGTGCACCAGTGAAGGCCACAACATACGCAGGCTCTCTCAGCCTTCATGACGCTCGCACACTCAAATGTGCCGAAGACTACCAGGAGCACCGCACCTAGACTTGATTGTAAGCGTCCTCCATATGGGAAGACTGATAACTACATAAATTTTTACGTTAAATTTCACACATTTAGTTGATTTTAGACATATGTTGTCCATAAATAATGTGCATTTAATTTTAATTCTCATTTCATCCATTAATAGATTTTCGAACATATTAGTTAAATAATTTTGGTAGAATACCCTTGTTAGATTTTCATTTAATAAAGATGATGTCTTTAAGTTTAACTAATAAAAGTAGGTACAACGTAAATAAATAATTTTTGGTCTTATTATCTTGTAAATATTAGTTTATAAATAAATCAAATTTTAAATAAATTTTAGTTAAATGTCATTTGCCTAAACACCATCATGTCACATACCACACCCAATCCCAATAAATAAATAAAAACATTTTAATCCCACCATACTCAATCTCATAATGACACATACCCCCTCATAAATCTATTACATATTTTCTTTCCCTCACTTCACCACACGTTGCCACATACCCCGCTTAACTTCTTTACCCTTTCTTATATTTCCCAGCTGGAAGCCAGGAAGAAGCTTCACGAAGAAGCTGGAGGCAGTGCTGTGATGGAGGAGGGCATGGCGGTTCTGGCTATTTGGGGATCAGGCCGACTGAAGCTGGGCTGTGCTGAGCACCTGTCTGCGGGTGTGGCTAGGAGATCCGGATGCAGGAGCGCTGGCTGGGCGCCTGGGCCAAGCGGCTGTGGCATGGTGGTGTGCTGATGGCTGGCGATGGTGATTTGGGCGGGAAGAAGGCGGTGTACGGCTATGCGTAGCTGGCGCTGGAGGAGGCGCGGTGTGGAGCGCTCCAGCTGTGCTGGCGAATGGCGGATGGCGCATGTGGGTGTGCTGTGCGGCAGGGGCTGCTGGGCGGTGCGCCAGGGAAGCTGGCTGTGATGGCACTGTACGGCTGCGGAGGTGGCGTGGCTGGACTAGCTGAGGCGGTGCCCAAGGTTTGCAGTTCGTGGGTGCGCTGGTGGGCTGTGCACGGCTGGACCAGGTGCGATCCTGGCTGGGTTCGTGCGCAGCAAGGGATGCGGCTGTGTGCAGAGCTATGCGAAGCAGATGGCCTGGCTGAGGTGGGCCGCGATGGAGCTTGTGCAAGCTGAGGTGGCGATCCTGGTGCGCTGAGCAGGTGTGCTGAAGCTGGCGATCCTGGTGCAGACTGGAGCAGGAAGTAGGAAGGCCCGGGGTTATTTAAGGACCCCAAGGTCCTCTGTTCTGGGGGGTTCCCTGGTTCGAAATTTAGCATTTATTTTTAGCTTTATTTTTTTCCGGAGATCAGACCTTGGAGAGTTTTTAGCATCTGTAGGAGGGAGGGCTTGGCCAGTAAAGATTTGAGAGATTTTAATTTGCCATTTTCTCTGTATTTTCTTTGAGCATCAGATTCAGAGTTCTTATTGTTGGGAATTTTAGTTTAGCAATTTAGATTCCATTTTTCTCATTTCTGTTTGAGCAACGCAGAGGAGTTCGATCCAGAAAATTCTTATTTCGTTTGTGTTGATTTTTGCATTTCTTCTATTTGGCACCCGGAAGGCCCTCTGCTCCAGAGGGTTCGGCAGTTCTTCATCAGTCAAGTTGGAATTTTAGATTTCTGCCATGTTTTTGTGTATTTTCTTCCGTTCTTCTATAGTGAGAGATTCCAGAAGTTCGATTAGGTGATTTCTTCTTTGTTCTGTGTAGGATTCCAGAGGTTACTTGGAGCAATTTCCACTTTTATTATGTATTTAGATTCTCTTTCTTATGCATTTACATGGTTCAATCCAGTGTGTTTGTTGCATTTAATTTTGCTTATATTTCTTCTGTGAAGTGTGGATCTGTTCCATTGGATAGTTGTGGAATTCGGCATTTGTGAATTTTCAGCATCAGTTGGGGAGTTGAGTTCTTTGTGGTTCTACAAGGTTGGCGAGTTCAGCTTTCAGGGGGTTCGACTGCAGGGGAAGCTATGGTGATTCTTGAGTTTCTTCTTCCTCTAGAGGTATGTACTGTCTAGATGGCACAGAGCAACCAAGAAGACCCCATTTCTTGGTCTATTCTGAGGCTGTCTAGCATCCAAGAAGCCTCCGGAGAGTGGAGTTGTGAGTTCAGATTTTGTTGCTGCAGAGATAGTTTTGAATTCTTGAGGGATTCCGGAGCTGCTTGGTATTCTTAATTTTGTCCTTATTTCTGTTCTTCATAGCAATTCCAATTTAGCAATAGTAAATTTCCGTTTGCAACAGTAAACTTCTGTTTCTAATTTTCTGTTTGATCTTTAAGTTCTGGAGATAGTGAGTGTTCGTGCAGAGTCGATATTGTTGATTATTGATTCCCTGAGCTATAGGGGTACTTTAGTTTGGTAATTTCCTGTTGAGATATTGTTCTGTTATTCGCTTTTGAGGTTCAGATTGTTTGGAATGAGAGTTTGCTTCTGTGCATAATTTTCTATTTTGGATTGAGCATTCGGAGAGGTGAGCGTGTTCTTTGGCTAGCTTTGATTGAATCTATTCATCCAGTCATATGAGAATGTCTATTTCATATTTCTATTGATCTACTTGATCCCTCAATTGAGAGGGTACAATGTTACCATTTTTTTTATTTTCCACTTAGCTTGTTCTTTCCTTTTATTTGACTTGTCAAGATTGTGCGGGATTTGATTAGTGTTGTTTACACATTCACTTTTAATACATTGTCATTAGAATGATTTCAAGTTAAAGTAGTTTAAATCAAGTTCTATTCGGCCTCTCCGTGGATATGACCTGTTCTCACCACCTTGCTAGTCCATCTTCATGATTTTAAGTTTGTGAGACAGTTTAGAGGAAGTGCGCATATTGATTTGTGCGAGGAACTCTGGACAACGAAATGCACAGCCAACTATGTCGCGCGTTCAAAGACCACTGCCAGCGAGTCCACCGCCAACTGCACCACGACGACACGAACACACCGAGCGATCACACTCGCCATGCACGCGACACAGCAACAACTGCAACCCACTGCAACATGCACACAAACCATGAAGGGGAGCCGCACGCCTGCAAAACAATTGAAAGCACAAGCCTAACACTAGTCGGACGGTGTCAGCAGCGTACTAGTACCTTTCCTTGGGACAACTATAGTTATTACTTCCTTACAAATCTTAGTAGACACCCTCTCTGATACCACTGTAACGACCCGACCTCCCGGACCCCCGCCAGGGACCCTAAAGGTCGCGTCGCCACCCATGGATCCGAAGATCCAGAAGGGTTAGAAGAAATAGTCTAGTGAGATATGTACTGAATTTAAAGAACTATAACAATATGTAAATTATACAAAGGTCTGTACAATGTGTCCCAAGCAAAAGCACATGTACAAGAAGAAAGATGCAGTCCTTAAGGGGCATACCCCGAGGACTTGCAAAGCACAACTCTCAGCTCACTCGGCTACAAGAGCTCACAACACTCAGCTCTCACTGCTGCTGACGACACACGGTGCCACAACCGCCTCCGCAACCCGTCCGACACCGAGCTCCCGCGACGAGGAGCCCCTAGCTGAAGGAAGTAGGGGGGTGAGCCTCGCGAACAAGGCCCAGTAGGGATTACCAGTCCCTCACCGGCCAGAGCAGCAGGAACTCCGAAATAGAAAACTACCCCAAAAGCTGTAAAGCAAGGAACACCTATAGCAGGGTACTACTAAGCAGCAGAAGAGAACAGCGCAATGCCATGACCACCAACCGAGGTCAGGCCACACACATGACTCCCGCAGAAACCAACGGAGTCGGGCACAGAGCGGAAGCAACCCTCAGCACACCTGCCGAGACCACGGAACAACCAAGTGAGAACGACGTCTCACCTCAAGCACGGCCACCTTAGACCTCTATAGGATCGAGGGCCCATAAGCAGAACCACCCCAGACCCAGGACACACCACCAGGTCGAGAAACCACACACGCTGGTGCCACCACAGACTGGCACCCAAGGACGGGACTACGAGAGGACATCGAGCAGAAACCACCAGAAGCACAGGTCCGCACAAGGCAAACCCACCAGAAGCACAGGTCCGCACCAAACCAACTAGGCACGACCAGGCTATAACCGCCGTGCAAGCTAGGGCAATGGATAATGCTTGGAAACGTCGTGAGGAAACACCATCACAACAACAGCAACCAAGCCACCGCCACTAGCAGCCAAGAGGGGGACCCGTAGTCCACATGCTCTGCTTGCTAGCCTAGCTCCTACCTCTGCCCCCGTAGAAGGGCGAGACAGAGCCGCCAAGAACACACAACACAGGCAACACCGCAGCCTAGCCAAGCTGCGGCCTCACGCCTGACCTCCCTACGCGGCTCCGGAACCAACGTAGAGCGAGGCAGTGAAACAAAGGACTGTCTGGGCCGCGCCGGGAAGAGAACCGCCTCAACGACCTCGGCGTCCCGCCCCAAACAAGAGAGCTCTACAAACGACTCAGCGCCGCTGTCCAAACCTCATTTTTCCCTCAGCTCCAGAGTCTGCCCAGTCGGCTGCCAACTCAAGCACGCTCGTAGCCCGGAGTACTCCCTCAACAAGCTCCCAAGGATGGGGGTCCCAGGCAATGGAGACAATCTCTAAACGGAACAAGCCCTCAAGTGCCAATGTAACGCCTCGACGCGGAATATCGGAGCGGGATTACAGTTATTAAATAGTACAGAGCGAGAATTAAATAACAGACCATAGCACAATTGGATAACACCAATTAAACTCCAATTTCATTAATAATCCAACAACCTCCATTACATTCACTAATAACTCATTAACTGACTAATACATCAACGTATCAGAGCCAAAACTAGGACCCAGAGTACTTTATTCAAAATCAAAATATTACATAAATGACTATCTGACTCACTAACTCATAACTAGGCTAACTGACTACTACTAGAAAGCCTTTGTTGCTGGAAAGGGGTCACTCCTGAGCATCATCCTCAGTCCCGTCCTCGTGAGTGTGGTCATCGTCATACTCGCCTGAAACACATTAAATAAAAATGCAGGATGAGCGAATAACGCTCAGTAGGACTTAATATCTCATGTAAACAAGCAGGCTTAAAGTGTTTAACCTTTTATCAAGCAAGATAACTAACAGGAACGAGAAAGTACGAGAACGATCAGGTATAGTCGTGCCAGTAAATTCACAAGACAAGAATACCTTCATAGGTAACAAGTACAAAAGATTTGGCCATATTTCAAGTTATCAAGTAATTGCACAGCAGTGCACAAGTCACGATAGCAAGTAAAGCAAGTAACATCCATTTGGTCGATCATTTTATCAACCACAAGTCAAATATTATGTACAGGAATGTGTTGTGAATTGTCTTAGATTAAATCTTGATAGTCATGCATTTGGTGTATGCCATCACCTGATCATTAGACCCCCGCGAGTTATAGCCTTTCAGGTGCTCCTCCCAAGGACCAGATCGGGCCCTTATTATGTTGCCTAGCATAGTCATGTTTGCTATCTTAGACAATCACAAAATGGCCAAGAGAGTACCAAGAATAGATGAGAGTAGTAGATGAACTAGACGAGAGTGTAGAGAGAACGTGAACAGATGAGAGTATCGAGATAGGGACATTTCCGTAAAAAGACGAGAAACACGAGATAGTAACGGTTGCACAGCACCAGGTCGGGTACCGGCAGTCTGGTAGAAGTCACAACCGCCCACTAGCCGTGCTATGAACACAGGCTAGTTGGTCCAGCGTGATTGCAAGATAAGGAGAGAACACTAAGGCCATGGATCGTACTGATCCCTAAGGTGTAACGGCTTTTAGGGTACAACCAGCTCGTTGACTAAGGACGTGCGCCAAAGCCAAGAAGACTTACGGAGGTCTTGACAAGGAGTCCCTGGTCCAGTCGAGAGTATTCCCGGTGGAGAGGTGGCTCAAGTCAAAGAAAGTGTGTAGAAAACAGGTCCGTCATGCCTCGAGTGCTCGAAGGCCGAGGGAAAACGGTAACGGTAGATAAATACGCGAGTTAAAACGGAACAATTGTATTTAACAAAATAGGGTAATTTAGTCATTTATTTCGCTAATTACCGAATACATTATTGCATAATTTATCAAGGTCCAATGGCAATTTACAATGTTATGAGGGTGCAAGTGTAAAGAAATCTTGAGGATATGACAAGTCGTGCTCACGGCTTTTAAATTAACAAGAATTATTTAAATAATATTAAATAAAAATATTCAGGTCAATTATTAAGCTTAACAGTACATGGTTTACTTGTATAAGGTTATATGACAAATAAAACAGGGCATATGCATAATATAAGATTCTGGCCGAAATTTAAAGAAGGCGACGGGGGTGCCAGTCGCGATCATGTCGCGACGGGGCACATGGGCGCGTTAAGCATCGTATCGCGACAGGGTATCTTGTCGCGGTTCAGGTCGCGGTGGTGCGGCCTGGCGCGACAGGTGAACCGGCCTGGCCTGGCCCGGTTCGGGTTTGGGAACGCGGCGGTGAGGCTCGTCGCGTTCATGACGCGACGTGGAAGCCTACCGCGACACTCCTGTTATCGCGGCGTATCGCGCCGTTGCGATAACAGGGGCGGTCCAGTTTTTCCCCTTTTTCTCTGGGTAGACCTTTCTTGACACAGGGTCATTCTAAATTCAGTATAAAATCGCACGGTGATCCAAAAAGTATGAAACTAGTTTTAAACGAAAGTAGACATGTATATCTATCAAAATACACGATTAATTTGAACATAGACAAGGTTTAGACATGTATTAATCAGGTTACTTTTTGGTGACCTAAATAGGCACTATCAGGGTTCAATGAATTAATTAGAGATGTATACATGATGAAAAATTCTCAAACTAGTGCATTTGAAAGCTAACATGTAGTAGTATTTATGATAATTTTATCATGAAATGATGTCAAGTTTGCACGAGGTTAAAAAGGAAACAGGGAGGGTCGAGTGCACAGGTCTGATAGATATTCAAGATTTAATTCTCCCTCATGGGAGATCGAATCAAGCAGATGAGGGGCGTTTGAAGATAATAAGATGTAGTATATCTGAAAATTTTATCAAGGCATGAGAGCAAGTACATGTTGGGGATTATAGAAAATACAAGATCTCAGTTCATGGTAACAGCAGGACTTCATGAATTAAATTCGCCCAAATGGGTGAACGAAATGCCACGAAACCATAGGGCTTTTGAGGAGGTGCATGAAGGCTACCTAGGGTAATTATTTCACGATTTGTATCTTGAGAGATTGTCTACCTTTTTCGTGAAGCAAGAAAACCTTAGTTTGGGATGACAAAAATCCGAAAATCCCCCTTGTTCTAGCCTCTTCCTCCTTGCTCTCCATGTCCAGCTCTCCTTCTCTTCGTCCTTCAGAGTCCCAACACGATCTATGGCTTGGGTGGGGCGAATTGGAGATGTTTTATTTGAGTAAAGAGTCCATATATCCTAAAACTCTCTCTTTTCCTAATAAAAATCAATTTTCCTTCTTTATCTCCCTCTTTCTCTCATTTATCCACTTAATGGGTAGGGAAGAGAGCTTAAATTCGTGGTTAAAGAGTTAGGATGGGTTAAGGACTCTTCTTTTAGATATATAAGGGTTATTTAACATTTATCTTAACCCTTTACTATTTATTAAATTAATTAGATATGAATTTCATTAATTTAGCTCTCATCCTATGATGGGCTATCCTTATTTGGGCCCATTTCATTGGGTTTGGGTTATTAGAGTAACCCATTAATAATTTAGCGTAATGGGTATTACTTTAATTCCCTTTGTTTTCATTTATTCTCCCTTTATTCCAATTAAATCAATTTATCTCATTTATTTAAATAATAATTTTTTTATTTATTTGGATTTTGAAAATCCAGGTACTACAGCCAAGCACCGGGCGAAAGGCGGGGCAAGCACAATAGGAACCACGCCGAACTGCAGGGTTGTAACACACGACAAGCCCATCAAGCGTGCGGCAAGCACGGACCCTCAAAAGGGCCGTCAGCCAACCAAGGCACGCACAAACGGCTAGAACCTCGGAACACCACCGGACAGTACGGAAACCCGTCGCTCTGCTAATTATCGATTGACCGCCAGTGAATCGATTATTAGACAGACGCGACCCTCATAGCACCACTGCCAGGACACGGCCACGAAGGTGTCACCTTCGGTCACTGAACGCAGGGAGGCAACCTACCGCGTTCCCTACCAGAAGGTCCTAAGGGCAAAGCCTGCCCTAGGGCACACGCCGACACACAATCGGGCCCACGGAAGCACCCGAGACAACATAGGTACTATCGCGATCCCCAAAGTTGTCGCAAAACCATCGTGACGGGGAAGGGCACCGCGACAGCCTTGCGCGATCGGGCGAAGCACCGCGACAGTAAACCCTGTCACGACCAAGAAACGTGTCGTGACAGCGCCCTTATCGCGACCGTCAACCTCGCCGCGATAAGGTCGTGCCTGACAGGGCCGACGCCTCTTCTGATGTCGCGACGTGCCGAGCCATCGCGACATCAGCAGAGAGGCAGACCAACAGGATCCTCAATCCCGGGGCCACCCACGAGCTTCAAACATTCCCCACGGGGGAGGGGAGCATGGGGAAAGCAGTAAACACAATCTATAAACCCTGAGGGGCTCCTAATCCACTCGGATCGAGAAGGGTTCAAGGAATCCCTACCTTTCACGAAGAACGAACCCCAAAGAGGGCCTTCACGACGGCACAACATCTCCTCCTCTCTCCATGATGTCGCTCCGCCGCTCCGCCACGAGCCCGCCGGCGCCACCACGCCCCGATCGCTAGAGGGGAACCTCCCCATCACCGGAGAAGAGGGGAAAGGGAAGAAAAGGAGAGAAGGGGGAAAGGGGCGCTGGCCAAGGCTTTTAGCCTTCGGTCCCCGAGACACGACGGACCGCCCCGTTGCATTAAGAACCTTAACGTGACGGGTCAACGGACTGCGAGAAGAACGCGTCCCCCACGGACACCGCGACAATGCGACAGGCCATACTGACACACCTGCCACTCTGACAGGCGTCAGATGACCGACATGATAGAAAGTAGTCACGACCCGTTGACCTGGCGCAACACGAAGACGCGATGGAGAAAACGGGCGCAACCAGAACGCGACGCACATGCTCGTTTGCGACATGGAGACTATCGCATCGGACACCCACTGTAGGTTATGTTTTTCGCTCCTCTTAAAGGGGACGAAGAACAGTAAGCCCACAAAGAGGGGTGGAGAATGAGAAACGAATGGAAGAAGTGAATGGAGATTGCACGGCGAGGGGTGCGAGATGGAAGAAGTGATCGTGAGCGTACCTTTTAGCGGGGAGAATGCACGGGGGATGATGTGGGTCCTTTCTTCCTCTACGAACACGGCCGGCCGCGGTAGAGGACATTTTCCTCGTTTGATTACCCTGACAAAAGGACAAAGAAAATAAGGGGATTAGCCAAATAAGACGTGTAATATCGAATCCTGAATGAATAAATGAAATGAATAAATGGGGAGGACTTACCGGATGGTGATTTTTTAAACCCCTAAAAATATAGGTGTGTGTGTGTATGCATGTATATGTGTGTGTAAAGGAAATAAACACGTGGGGCCCGGAGGAGATAAATGAAAAAGGAAGAAAAGGGAAGGGGGTGCTTCCCCAAATGTTGGTGCGGCGTGACGGGTTGTTGCCGAAATTGATGAAGGGCATGGAGGAAGACGCTCCCGCCTCACGCGCGGAATGGAAAGAGACAACAGTGCCAGACTCTGTGGAAGAAGGACAGATCGACGTGGATGATGCTCCTAGGGCCAGAGGTTGAGGTGAGAATCCGACAGGGCTTCGCCGCTTCGTGGAACCCCCCCTCACAAATGACCCTCGGGAGTCAATTTATAGGCAACAGATTCTTGAATCGCGTCGGGTGCAGCTGCCGCGACAAGAAACTAAATCGCGTATGGGTGGCAAGCCGCGTTTCAGAAGGTCAATTTTGATGGGACATGCACATGATGGCCGTCATGTCTCTGAATCGCGTCTTGTCAGGGCGCCACGATAAGGTGGGGAATCGCGTCCGCCAGGGCTATCGCGACTTGAAACGCGGCGGCCATGGCCGACGCGATTACCTCAGAGGCAATTTTGAGGCAATTAGCTCATAAATGCGCTTGTCGGCTGGAAGCTTTTAGGATTTGACCTTCTACATTGCGTCGTCCTGACTAGACGTGATTCAGGATTTTCGCATGATTTCTCGGCGTAGGCTCTCAACTGCGGTGACTTCCGGGGCAAAGCCTTTTTGACTTTTAGATTGCAGCGGTCATGCCGGACGCATTAATCAGAGTCGCGTCCCGAATGGCCGTCGCGTTAAGGTCGTGTCCCCGGAGGCTGTCGCGATAAGGTTGCACCTATTATAGCTGTCGCGATAAGGTTTGAATCACATCCACCATCCCGGGAGCCTTTCATAATGCGGCTGCCACACCCGTCGCGACATGAAATTGATGCCTATAAGTCCCAAGGACCATTGAGATGAAGGGGAAGCACTAGGAAAGAAGGGGGTGATCCATAATGATTGGGAAAACTACTCTTGTGAGACAAAATGAGGGCCTTTCGTGGCATTATGGCGCAATGTGAAATTTGCCCGCGGTGGAGCTAAATTTGCGTGTCTACAGCTGCCACACCTTGGCGTCTGCTTTGCAGGGGAGCGAAGCGAAGAGATGCGAAGTGGAGTGTAATGGAGCGAAATGGAGTGAAGTGAAGTGAAAAGAATGTAGCATAGCGAAGTGGAGTGCAGCGGGAGCGGAGTGAAAAGTAGACGCCATGGTGAAAAATAGACACGCGTGACAATTGGGTGACTGCCACCTGATAAGAGTCTTTCACCAACAACCTAGGAAGTCACCACCGGAGAAGAAGACCTAAAGAAAACAAATGCTTGGACAAAGGAAAGAAAAGAAAGGCGCACGGGTGCAAAAGGAAAGAAAAAGATCAACTTCCAGCATCGGGGAAGTACCTAAGGACACAATCCGTTAGGTTTCACCATTGGGAGCGTCTGCCACTGCCGCAGGTGGATCTTGGGAGAGAAAGGAGAGACCAACTTCCAGTGTTGGGGAAGTACCTAAGGACACAATTCGTTAGGTTTCACCATTGGGGGCGTCTGTCACTGCCGCAGGTGGATCTCTGGGAGTAAAGGCAAAAAAATAAAATAGATAAGTCCAAACAAAGGATTCTTAAGGAAATCGGCCCGGAGGCAACAATAAAGGGAGTTGGGTATTCGACCCGGAATGGAATATTTCAAGGTTGCTTTTGTATTTGAGGTGCGGATGGCCCTCAAATTGGCTTGGAAGAGTGGTTTTCTCATTGAGATTTCAATATGCATGTATGTTGGGCTAAAAGGAAAATAAGATTAAAAGAGGAGTAGAAAATAACCAAGGATAATATTATTACGCCGGTGAGTCAGGACCAGGGGGTATGCATGGGTCTGTCGTCCTCACATGCCGAGCTTAACGGCCTATCCGTGTGGCGGGGAACTCAAATCCCAGATTCCTCAGAGCCACAAGGTCCTTGGCATGCTTTAAGGGTATACATATAGTAGATGCAGATAAGTGATGGTAGGGGCAGCAGCAGCCTGATTGCGCCAGATGAGGTAACTCGAATCCTACACTTAAAACTCATTAGCCAAGAAAACAAATGTCATGGAAAAAACAACATTCATTCAAAGCATGTCTTGGAGCATTAATAAAGCATTAAATAAACAGCTCATTTGGTTTGTTTGTTTTTATCCATGAGGATAAGCGGACTTGGCTGAAAGAGATTGGATTTAAGGATGAGAGGAACCCATGAAGGGGAAGATTTGCATCGATCTGACGCAGACAGGATGCGATGCGCTCGCCTGGTGCAATACCATCGTGAATTTTTTTGGATTTTTGAAATATTTGAATTTTTGTGGATTTTGAGAAATATTTGATTTTTTGTTGGATTTTTTTTGGAATATTTGAATTTTGTTGGATTTTGAAAGTATTTGGAATTTTTGTTGATTTTGAAAATATTTGGATTTTTGTGGTTTTGAAAATATTTGGATTTTTTTTTGGATTTTTAGAAGTATTTGATATTTTTTTTTTATTTTGAAAATATTGTCATGCCATGGCGACATTAGGGTTATAAAAACTGACTGGCGAGGGGTCTTTTGTTACCTCCCGTTTCATTAAAGAATGCCCAGAGTAGGGCGTGCAGTTTTAAGGTGGTGCCCATGAGCGATTGCACTTGGTTAACAGTGCTACTATTAAAGCCATGCATGAGAAGACAACTAGGTCTGGCAGTAAGAAGGGAAGAAAACTTTGAGATAAGTTTGGTATGGGTTATTGAGGAGTTGGGTTTGACTTGCTTCCTTGGCATAACCGTCAGAAGATTTAGTCTCATTTAAGCACTAGGGCTTTTGAATTATTTGGAATCTTGAGTGATGACCATTTGATTGCAGGGACATGCGTACGACTGGTCCATTTGGATCTCCGCGGGGACTTTGCCACTCTTTGCCATGCCCTATTAACTTGATTTGATTTTGATTTTTGCATGCATACGTCCGGGTCCATTTGGATCTCCGCGGGGACTTTGCCACTCTTGACAAGCATTCGACTTGATTTTTCTTATTCATTTCGATTTGCCCTTTTTGAGGATGTCTTCTTATGACGGAGGTGCTTTAGGTTGGTTGCCTTGCCCAGACTACCTCTGCTACCCATAGTTGGCCGAGTAAGAGGAGAAATAGACTCTTGTGCCTTTCAAGCGTGGCTGAGACGGCGATGGTGTCTACCAAGAGCAATCGGCTTAGGGCGCCGTGGAGTGTGTGCAGGTGCCCATGCTAAGGGCAAACCTTAATGACCAGGGAGGGAATTTTGGACTCCTGGCGCAGAATTCTTATAACAGAAATGTTGCGATGGCATGACAATGCTAAATATTCATTTTTTTGGATTTTTGATATTATTGTAAGTTTTTAACATAAGATTTTTTTCGGAAGGTAAAAGGGGACGAATGCCCTACGTTGTTTGGGATTATCATGATGAGTGGGGGCTAAAACCCCGAAAACAATGCGAGAACGGTCGAAGGACCCGATTAAAGGCGGTGAGGGGAGAGTGGAGGAAAGATTCTGGAGACTCCGACGGGGCCAGAGGGGATTGGAGAAAAAGGAGGGCGCAGTGCCCTGAAACAAGAAAAGAATCTGGCGGGGCCAGAGGAGAGAAAGGAAAAAGCGGGCCGCAAGGGGCCAAAAAGAAGGGTGCGCAGTGTGGGGCACAAGATGGATATGTGCCGCATGGGGCACAAGAGGGAGTTGTGCCACGTAGGGCACGGGATAGAGACGTGCCGCGTGGGGCACTGGAAGGAGATGTGCCACGTGGGGCACTAGAAGAAGATGTGCCACGTGGGGCACGGAAAGGAGATGTGCCATGTGGGGCACGGAAAAGAGATGTGTCACATGGGGCACTGAAGGGAGAGCAAGGAGTACAAAAAGGGGCGCGATGCCCAGTGCAAGAGGATGGATTGTATAACAAATGAAAATAAAATGCCTCTCGTGGGGAGGGAATGTGGAGAACCCATGGAAAGGTGCTAAGCAGCACAAAAGATGATTGGAAAGAAAATGGAAAAGGTGGAGGAGGCCTCATGGTCTTTTGCCTTGCCCGACATTTGTGCTTCTGCTTGGGAGTCGGCGTTCTGACCTTCAAGTACTTCCTCATAAATTTTGCCCAGCAGGCAGATGGTCTTGCTCTTCTCCGAGGGATTAAGCGGCTCTCAATGATTGGAGGGTTGTTGACTTCTGTCGGAATTTCAAGCAACAATGGTAACTCCCTTGGAATATAGTGCGATGAAATGGTGGGGAGTTCCACCGGTGGAGTTGGAAGTAACAATGAGGGGACCATGCCCAAAGATTGTATAATGTTTGATGTGGGAAGGGGCATGACCCCTTGAGTGATTGATTGTGCCAATGATTTGGCCTTGGAGTGTGCGAGGACAATCTGAGAAGCTGACCCTTTCACTAGAGTGGGAAGGTTCACAATAACGGTGTGAGGGTCATGAGAGCTTAGAGTGAGAGATTCTCTATGAGTATTTTAAAATAAACCCAGTTGGCAATGGGTATGATTGGCATTGATTTAGAAGGCCTCTTGATGGCCATGATTGGAGGGGAGAACTCCTGCTCGATAAATGTGCCCGGTATATTGACAATGATCGGCATGCGAAGAATACAATCTTGGACTTTGAAAAGCATGCCTGGTCATGGGACTTCCTTCTGCTGACGCTTGAATCTCCTTAAATGTCTGCACCCGCTCTGTTGGACGGGGGTGGATATGGTGGGTGTAATGGGAGGTTTTATGGCCTGTGGAGGCACGATGGTTATGAAGGGGAAGATTTTCTCAGGTTCGGCTGCCAAGGGTGTTGGCATAATGGGGGCGCAATGGTGGGTGGAGGCTTAATTATGGAAGGTTTAATGACAATGGAGGGTAATGTAGGAGGCGTAGGTAAATTGCGTACGAACATGACCTCGGAAGGCTCATCGTTGTAGCACCAAGTGGTTTCACAGATGGGTTCGGTATTGGCAACTTCAGCCCGAGCAACAGGCTGTGATGAAGGTGGAGGTTGTTGTGGGGGCAGTTGTGGTGGGGGTACGAGAATCGGCACGGGTGCTGGAGCAGGTGCAACGTAGGGCACGGGAGCTTCTTCTTGAATGGGGGCATCGTAGGGCCCAATTGGAGGTTGTTGAGTCCGAGGAGGATGAATCAGTGGACGCCTGGGTGGTGGCATGTTGTGGTAAATGGGAGTTTGTGGAGGTATACATGGGGTGTATGTTGTATAGTGTTGAGGTGGATAGTGGATGGCGTCCACAGATCCATTCTTCCTCGGTTTAATTTGATGAAAAAGATCCACGATCGGGGAGTCCAATAAATGGGCTTGAATGTAGCGTCCCCGTTCGTAGAGCTCCTCAATGGAGGTGATTTGATTCATGACCAAAATGTGCTTCAACCTCGGAGTAGAATTAGAAATGATTATTTTGACTTGCTCTGACTCTGAGAGCTCATGTTGTATTCTCATGGCCATTGACCTCCAACGATCAGAAAATTGTACAAAGGCCTCGTCGGCCATCATCTTCTCGGATGCTAGAGCCGTGACAGATAGATAAGAGCTAACGCAGTCTTTATACCTCTGAAGGAATCTTTTGTGCAGAGGGTGGAAGTCTCCTGCCTCACTTGGCTCTAGAGAGTAGAACCATTCGAGTGCAGGGCCGTCAAGATATTTTTTAAACAAATATGCCAAGGTAATTGGATCTTGCTGCCAACGCGAGGACTCATAGAGAAACTCTTTGACAAGAAGGTAGGGATTCTCCGTGCCATTGTACAATCGGTACGACGGCATCTCCGAAGGATGTATATAAATTTGAGGGAGAGCCGACATGGCGGTAACGGGGTCACCCGTGGAATTTGAAAGCTTGTTGATTTGTTTCTCCAAATTATTCAATTTTTGGAGAAGAGCATTTTGGAGTGGAGTGGGTTGCTTCTAGGCATGTGAAGGAGTACATGGGGGTGGCCTTGAATTAATGGTCCTTCCCAAGGGACGGTCTGTACAGACTGGAGCACGGGAGTGCAAATGGCCAGGGGGCTGAAGTGATGGAGAAAGTACAGGGGAATGTGGCGAAGTCGCCGGAATGTACAAATGCGGGTGCCTGGGAGATGGAGAGGGAGAGGGAGAAGAAGAGGAAGTCACACCCTCAACTAAAGATTGGATCAAATTTAGTTGTTAAGGGGTGAGCTGATCCAATGCATACAGGACAGTTTGGACTGTTGGATCTTGGTGGGGGGAAGGCTCTCGCCGGGTTCTGATTGGAGTGAGGTACGGAGGGACATCAGATAGGCTAGTGCGCGGGGTGCGCACATAACCATAGGAGGTGGAAGGTTGTCCCTCACAGTGGTGAGATGGACGGACATGGGATTGGAAAGATTGGACGCTTGAATTATCCTCATAGTCCTCATGATAAAAATCGGCATGATAATATTGGTCCATTTTAACAAGGCAAGCAGACAAATAAGTTGAACAAAGATTAATGAATCAAAGATGGCTCAAACAAGTTAGAATGCTTAGCGCTTGTTTTTAGGAGTTTCATAATTAATTAATGGATTGAAAAATATTGTGTCACTCCAGGTGAGTTCCTAGTTGGGTAGAGGATGAGTACTTTGGGGTGCAACTAGAATCACCTCTCACCACGTAATGGGATGTCTAACCCAGGTTAACGAAGTGGTACCGCCAACTCGGTCCGCCGCGAGGGAATCCAAGGGGTACGGAGTCTTACGGGGTTCTGAGAGAAGGTTCGCTAGTCCAATGGGACGGAATGCCCAATGGAGAGCTTGCCTTCACCGGAAGGGTGTGTGGAGCCTAGGATATGAGGGAAGGAGGTCCCCCGACCGATGCAAGAATGCCCTGTATACAGCAGTTTATAGCAAGAATGGCAGAAGGGGCACGTTTCTGTCAGCACTGAATCACGTCTAGTCACCTGGATGCGGATCTGCAAGCCACCGAAGGCTGTCAAAACCACGAACAGGTCCCTGTGGACGGTCAATGTCATGCAGAAAATGCGTCGCCTCTAGCCGGCGCGACAAGAAACCGAAATGCGTCCGAAATGTCAGACGTGTTATCAAGCAGTGAATCGCGTCCGTTGTGTGGGATGCGATTCCAAATAGGCACCCAAGAATGCAAAGAAGGCAGTAAATAGGGAAAATGTATAGGGAAATGGCAGGGAGGATGCACTGGAAATGAAAATTAATACACACAGAGTCACGCCGGACGTGGCTGCCGCGACAACAAAAACACATCGGCCTTAACCGACGCGACAAAGAGACAAAATGCGGCCGTGTTGCCGGACGCGTTACTAGGACTGGATCGCGTCCTCTGTGTTGGACGCGATTCCAGAAGCTCACCCGAGAGACAAAAATGCGGGAAATGGTAGGGTATGTGAAACAAAGACAAAAAATAGACACTAAACACACTGCATGCTTTTGCGGAGTATATAAATAAATATAAAAGCGGAGTGCCATGTGGGGCACGAGAGGGAGGAGGGTAATCAAAAGGGAAACGCGAAAAGAGGTCACACCGTGATCGCCAATCTGTAGGTTATGTTTGTCGCTCCTCTTAAAGGGGACGAAGAACAGTAAGACCACAAAGAGGGGTGGAGAATGAGAAACGAATGGAAAAGGCGGAAAATAAAATAAACAGTGATCGTCAGGCACACGAGGGTGTCGAATGGAAATTGCACGGCGAGGGGTGCGAGATAGAAGAAGTGATCGCGAGCGTACCTTTTTAGCAGGGAGATTGCACGGCGAGGGGTGCGAGATAGAAGAAGTGATCGCGAGCGTACCTTTTTAGCAGGGAGATTGCACGGGGATGATGTGGGTCCTTTCTTCCTCTACGAACACGGCCGGCCACGGTAGAGGGCATTTTCCTCGTTTGATTACCCTGACAAAAAGACAAAGAAAATAAGGGGATTAGCCAAATAAGACGTGTAGTATCGAATCCCGAACAAATAAATGAAATGAATAAAATGGGGAGGACTCACCGGATGGTGGCTTTTTAAACCCCTAAAAATATAGGTGTGTGTGTGTATGCATGCATATGTGTGTGTAAAGGAAATAAAATGGGCCACGTGGGGCCCGAAGGAGATAAATGAAAAGGGAAGAAAGGGGAAGGGGGGTGCTTCCCCAAATGTTGGTGCGGCGTGACGGGCCGTTGCCGGAATTGATGGAGGACGTGGAGGAAGACGCTCCCGCCTCACGCGTGGAATGGAAAGAGATGATGGCGCTAGACTCTGGGGAAGAAGGACGGATCGACGTGGATGATGCTCCTAGGGTCGGAGGTTGAGGTGAGAATACGACAGGGCTTCACCGCTTCATGGAACCCCCCCCCCCCCACTCACAAATGACCCTCGGGGGTCAATTTATAGGCAACAGATTCTTGAATCGCGTCGGGTGCAGCCGCCACGACAAGAAACTGAATCGCGTCTGGGTGGCAGGCCGCGTTTCAGAAGGTCAATTTTGATGGGACATGAGCATGATGGCTGTCATGTTTCATAATCACGTCCTGTCAGGGCACCGCGATAAGGTGGGGAATCGCGTCTGCCAGGGCTGCCGCGACTTGAAACGCGGCGGCCATGGCCGACGCGATTACCTTAGAGGCAATTTCGAGGCAATCAGCTCATAAATGCGCTTGTCGGCTGGAAGCTTTTAGGATTTGACCTTTTACATCTCGTCGTTCGGACTAGACACGATTCGGGATTTTCTCATGATTTCCCGGCATAGGATCTCAAGTGCGGCGACTTTCGGGGCATAGCCTTTTTGACTTTTTGATCGCGGCGGTCATGTCGGACGCGTTAATGAGAGTCGCGTCCCGAATGGCCGTCGCGTTAAGGTCACATCCCCGGAGGCCGTCGCGATAAGGTCTGAATCGCGTCCACCATCCCAGATGCCTTTCATAATGCGGCTGCCACACCCGTCGCGACATGAAATTGATGCCTATAAGTCCCAAGGGGCCATGGAGATGAAGGGGAAGCACTGGAAAAGAAGGGGGTGATCCAGAATGATTGGGAAAACTACTCTTGCAAGACAAAATGAAGGCCTCTCGTGACATTATGGCACAATGTGAAATTTTCCCGCGGTGGAGCCGAATTCGCTTGTCTACACCCATGACACGACACTAACATGTCGCCCAGCCTAGACGCGTTAGTGGCCAGTCATCCCAGACACCGGACGAAAAGCTGGGAAGCCGGGTCTTACATACTGAACTTGTGTCGACACCACTGACACTTTTAATTCTGAAAGGCTTCTGTGTGAGGATGATGTGTCGACACATGACTTATCTGTGTCGACACAACTGGCTTCCTTTCATGACCAATTGTACTGGGACTGAATCTTGTGTCGACACACTATCAGAATTGTGTCAACACCACTGTCATCATATCAACATTTCTGTGAACTAAACATGGAAAATAGTGTTAGATATGATTGAAGCATGATATCCACATTTGTATGGATCATAGTTAAACATCATCAAAACAAGAGATCCAACAGAAATGAGCTTGATGGGAGAGTTACAATTCTTCTTTGGGCTACAGGTTAAACAACTTGAAGAGGGGATATTCATCAACCAAGAAAAGTTCATCAAAGAATTGCTGAAAAGATTCAACTTTGAACAAGCCAAGCTAGCATCTACTCTCATAAGTACAAATATCAAAATTGATGCCGATGGAAAAGGTAAAATGGTAGATGCACGACAATATTGAAGTATGATTGGCTCACTTCTTTACCTCACTGCCAGTATGCTTGATATTCAGTTCAGTGTATGTCTTTGTGCACGATTTCAATCAAATCCTAGAGAGTCACACTTACTTGCTGTGAAAAGGAATTTCATATATCTTAATGGGACTGTTAGCTTGGGTCTATGGTATTATGTTGGTTTCAAACTTGATTTAATTTCATATTCTGATGCAGATTATGCAGGATGTAAAGTTGATAGGAAAAGCACAAGTGGTTATTGTCAATTCATAAGTGGGTGCATGGTATCATGGGCATCCAAGAAACAACACTCAGTTGCACTCTCTACTGCAGAGGCAAAATATGTTGTTGCAGGGAGTTGTGCAGCTCAAGTGTTGTGGATCAAAAGTAAATTATTTAACTATAAGATTGACCTTAGATACATACCGATTTTATGTGACAACACCAGTGCCATTTGTTTGGTTAAAAACCCAATTCAACACTCCAGAACAAAAACATTGAAATTAAACACCATTTTCTCAGAGATGAAGTAGCCAACAAAATATTGAACTTCAATTCATTGAAACTACCAAAAAATTGGTTGATATCTTCACAAAATCTCTTGTTGAAGATAGGTTCACAACACTGAGAAGAGAACTTGGCATGTACAAGATGCAATAAACCTTGATTGAAATTTTGAATATTGACCCTTACATGCAATTGACTGTTTGGTATATCAAATTGTGAAATGTGAAAGGATAAGTTAAGCTTGTCTGAAAACTATCATTGTACGTGAGTAAAATACTCCGCCAAGTACCAATAGTCTTCCCATGCATGAAGATTTTTATGTAAATAATAAGTTTCAAAATTGCTTTCATCAATTTCTTTAATCTCGTCAATTTCATCCACAGTCTTTAGTCTATCTTTCAACCTATCCATTCCTTCAAACGTTTACTCATTCTATTCACATACTCCTCTTTGGAAATTTTATCTTCATTACATTTTTTAGAGAAAAATTCAGAATAATGAGACCTTTACAATTAATCATGATTTGAAAAGTGCAAAAGGTCTAAAGTTAAATAATTCTGGTGGTTTAATCATAATAATCATTGCTTAAAAGAGAAATGTTCTTGCTAGAAAGCATCAAACATGATTAATCCTTTTCTCAAATCCACTCTAAAAATATGCATTTTTTAAAACTCACTCAAGTCTTGAAATCTTGAAAGTAAGGAGATCTTCTTGTAAGTATCTTTAGTAAGCATTGTTTTCAAACATCTGTGGAGACCTGATACGTACAGAGAAAAGTTACATGCTTTAATTTAAAAAAATGAAGATAATGGTAGAGCAATGATAATTAACTGAGTAATCGAATCTAAATCACCTAAGCAGTGATTTAATTCGCATCAAAAAGATTACATTATCTCTATCATTAATGATTCAATGGTGAACACATGAAGTAACCGAGGGCATTGGCATCTAGTAAATGTATGTCTTCATGTAAAAACATTGTGAATTGCACATTTGCATTCTTTATCTTCAAAAAAAAAAAAAAAGATGTGAAGCCTCTAAATGAATCAAGATTCTTCGTAGGTTTTTCTCTTCAATGCTACTTCAACATATCTTCTTGAAAAATCACCTGAAATTAAGGAAATTAGAGATAAGGGTGAAGTTCAGATAATTCCATTTTTGAAGAGCTGCTTTGTTTAAAATTAAGTTTGTAAGATGACTTCTATCTTTAGCATTACTTTTTAGCAAGCTTATTAAATTTAAACCACTAAGGAACAATAACAAGATTTAAGCATGTTTTCCATTCATGAATACTTGTAATGGAATCTAACTCTTTTTCATTTCAAACATGTATTCAAGATCAATGATTTCCATTCTTTCATAATTGTTCTTTGCTATGGTCTCAACATGCTATAGTACCTCTGTCAACATACACTGGTTGAAGACAATCCTTCCAATCATGTCTTTTTGGGCGATGATTCCTAACATACTCCTATTATTGATGCTCCGCATTCTCAGAATTATTCTCCTCCTGCTTCCAGTCCCCATTCTTCTGGTGGTGGACCTCTTTGATGATGTCAAAGGGGGAGAGAGTTGCAAGATTAAGGGCGAGAGAGAGAGGAGAGAGAAAGGTTCCTCATGTCTTTGAATGTCTTTGTGTCTTCATGTCTCTTCGATGTAATGAACATCTTGCTTGAATGAATGAAAAATGAATGGTTGAGAACAATTCACGATAAAAAATATTATTTCATCCTTCTGCTCAATAATCATGGCATGTCAGTTAATTTAACAAATTACCATCATCAAAAAGAGGGAGAATATTGTGTTGCGTGTTTTGATGATGACACTAAAGCCAAAAGACAAGATACGTCTTGTCAAATTTTTCATGTCGTTGTTTTGGGGATTGTTTTAGTCTATAAAGGGACTTAACAAGTTTACAAACTTTATTTTCATTACCAGATGCCACAAATCCTTCAGGCTAATCCAAGTATATCTCTTTCTCAAGATCACCATTTATAAAGGCGGTCTTAACATGCATCTGATGGATAATGAGATCATACACGGAGGCTAATGCTAGAAGCACTCTAATTGTGGTCATCCTAGTAATAGGAGAATAGGTATCAAAGAAATCTATTCCTTCCTTTTGTTTGAACCCCTTGGCAACCAATCTGGCTTTATACTTGTCAATACTGCCATCAGGTTTTAGTTTCTTCTTAAAAATCTATTTGCACCCAATAGTTGTAGAACTAGGAGGTAAATCAACTAACTCCCATGTACCATTGGAGAGAATGGAATCCATCTCACTCTTAATGGCATCCTTCCAATGCATTGCCTCTGGTGAAGCCATAGCATCTTGAAAAGTAGGAGGATCACCCTCAATTTGATAAGTGATAAAATCACTTCCCAATCCTTGGCAATTCTAGGTATCTTACTCTTTCTTGGTTCCACCAATTCCTCTTGATCAGTAGAGTGAGGATGGGAACTAGAGGTCTCAACCCCTACATTTGATATCCTCTCTATATGATCAGAAATAGAGCCAGAGGTACAAGGAACTTCTTCCGAAGACACTTGATAAGGTACACCGATTTTCATGGGAAACACGTCCTCAAAGAACGTAGCATCACGATATTCAACTATGGAGTTAATAGCTATTCCAGATATCCCAGATTTGATCACTCAGAATCTGAATGCATAACTGTTTGCAGCATAGCCTATAAAGACCACATCAACTGTTTTCAGATCTAGCTTCTTTCTTTTATGTTCAGAGACCAACACTTTTGCAAGACAGCCTCACACTTTAAGATACTTGAAACTAGACTTCCTACCTCTCCATTACTCTTCTGGACTAATGTCCTTGTGTTTCAAGAGAACTTTATTCAGAATATGGCATGTTGTATTTAAAGCATCCCCCCACATGTGACTAGGTAATCCCTAGTTTTGGAGAAGAGAGTTGATGTGACGGCCCTAGATATTTATGCCCATTAAGGCTCCATATCCAGATCTGCCTCCCGCGAACGGACCGAAGTCTTGCAAGGGATATCTCACACAAGTGTCCAGTAAGAATAAAAAAGACAACTACACAGTATAAGACACGAGAAAGTACATGTGCTCATACCTGCATATAACAATTTACAACTGTCCTATTACATTATTACATGTCCAATTAAAAAGTACAACTACCTGGGGCATACCCCGAGGGAGCAAAAGCTCACACAACACTACTACAGCATAACTACTGGTGGAACAAGTCGGACACAACGTCTCCAATAGCATAACCAATGGTAAGCCCTGAAAAGAACTATAGGGAAGTGAGCCTCAACAAGTCACAGGATCAGTAGGGGCTACCAAAACAACAACAAAACTACGGACACCTCAACCCCAGAGGGTCTCATTGGCAACACCAATAGCTAAACCATTTCATGCTCACAACAATTGAATTTAAGCTGCAATTAAATATAAACACCTTAATCAAACATAATCTCGGAAGGTAAGAAGAAACAACAGGACTAGTTTCGCATCACTAGTCTACACAACAACTGAAATGCCTAAGCCTTAAGCCTCACAGTTAAACCATAATAACAACTGGTTGCCTACGCTTTAAGCCACACAGACAAGTCATTGCCTAGGCTGCAAGCTTCCCAGGCGACCCTCAACCTCGTGGGTAATAGGACAGTCAACCAAGTGCTGGTCCTTTATACCCAAACCACAATATGTCGGAAGCCACACACAGAATGACAGTGCTGGCTACAACGGCCAATCCATCACACACGAAACCATATACAGAAGCTTACCCGAGGAAGGTAAAGCACATTGAGTGGAAGGTCACACCACACGACCTCCACGAAACACAGTTCCACGTCAACACCAGAAAAGACTGGTATATAATGTACCACCACAAACCATTACCCACACACGGTACTTGTACCTATTACCACAAGGTACCAGCACGGAAACCGCAAGTAAACTAGTGTCGTAACAGGGCACACCATAGCGGGCTAAACCACATTTGGTGAGTCAACACTCACGAACCATAACCAAAACTGTGCCACCACTCGGGCACACCACAAGCTACAACCGCAGTCACAACTGTGCCAACACCAGGGCACACCTCAAACGGGTCAAACCTCGACTACGAGTCACAAACTCACGAGCCACAGCCAGTGGCAAAGCACGAGTCGGAAAGGAACGACCACCACGGGAACGGACTACTGGCTGATCAGGCCAATATCCAACCCGGACAACACAACACAAGAACAACCTCTCAGTCTCGCAGTCACAGACGAAAGGTCCAACTGCCGCTCCACGAGAACAAGTCAAACAACTATGGAGACCAACCAACACCACACCTACAGACACACAGCTGTAGGTCCATGCCTGGCACCTTTAGGGACTCAGGCCGAGCTCCCTAAAGTGAGGCACTGGAACAGGACTAGCTTGGGCCCAGTATGTCTACTGGTGTCCGTACCCCCAACCACGAGCGCGCTACAAGCGACTGTACACCCACAAACACAAGCCGCTGCCCTACTGTCGTCTTTCCCTCAGCCGGACGTACAACTCAAACACAGGAGTGAGGGTGTCCAGAACAGACGACACAGACCTCGACGGTACCACACTGTACCGGGACAAATCTCGAGCACAACAAACACACGTGCCTGGCTCACAAAGAACCTGGGGTACCCTACTAGAGAGGCATTCTGGAATAGGCGCCGGACCACCACACTCGACAAGCTCAAATCACGATATATACACAAACACTTTCTATTACCAATCACGGTACATATATTAGAAATAGCTTGTTCCAGTCACCTTGTGACTTACAAGCTAACCTACACAATCACACACACAAACCATATTAATAATAACACCACGGCCTGTCATCGGTCACCTTGTAACCTCCACTACCACACTAAACACAGAACACAATAATAACGTAATAACCATACTTATACTTTACTAATTTTCCATCGATGATAACTTATAAAAGATCCTAAAGGATCAAGGCTAGGTTCAAACGTGAACCTCACTGCGACAACACCACGGACTAACACAATAATTAAGATACAATAAACTCGACGACGTACGATGTGCCATGTACACACAAACCATATGCACGGCTTCCAAACCACGTAAACACCACGCTAATTATATAAATAACACATTGGCCACGTAAAACCAGCCCACTTTGTGAGCAACACGCTTCATGAGCGTGACAAGTGCACTGGCTCCACCTGTCATTGCCATGCACAACAAATACCGATAACCGGATATCCAAAACACCAAAAGCATGCATAACCAGACCTCTCAACTGAGGTCGCGACAAGGGGCCAGGTCGCCTTCAGAACGTGACCCATCGACTTGTCGCGTTCATAACATGAACGCGACAGGTCGGGTTGTCTCGTTCAGGACGCGACACTCTGGGTCGTCGCCTTCACAGGCACAAACCCTAATCCGGGAGCAATTCCACGAATCACCATTCTGGACCATTCAAATCACAATTAATTCTCATTTTTCATGCTTTAATGGATACCCTAGTATGGTATCTACAATTTTCAAAGTAATAAATGAACTAACATGCAATTCACAACACGAAACAAGGTAGTACACCCTACCTTTGCAAAGAACACAAAAATCGGAGATCTCTCGGCGTTTCCCCCACTCCACACGACGACCTCGCGGTGAGAGCACGCCCCACACAATCTCCAGAACCTCGATCCGCCCGAAGGAACCCCGCAGCAGCTCCCCCTAGTCGAGCAGAGTCTGTGAAAGCTCTGTTCGGCTAGGGTTCCTTAAAAATGCATTGCAGTTGAGAACGCGACGTAGCCCTACGTCGCAACCTGAACGCGACGTAGGCGGTCGTCGCCTTCACAAGCTCGACGTCAGTAGGCCGCCCAACGCGCGACGCATGGCGCGCATGCAGACGTCGACCCAAACAGCGACAACAGGAACGCGACCACCAGGGCTATCGCGTTCAGAACGCGACGCACACCCCTGTCGCGTTCACAGGCAGAAAACTTGTGAGAGCTTTGGGCCCAATCTGGCGGCCCACCAAGCCTCACAACGCGCGTAAACACCTGAAACACGCACTAATGGGCCACACATTGGCCATCAAACCCACTAAGCAGGGATCCGCAAAGATCCGAAAAACGCGCGATGTTACATTAATATCACCTAAAAAGGAATGTCGTCCTCGACATGCAAAGCAAATCACAACAAACCGGATTATCACCTAAAAAGAAACAAAACCGTATATAGAGCAAGTAGGATACGCTTCCTTTGTATCTTTCTCTTCAATCATCTGCGATGACTGATTCATCTGTTCATTTCCATGTTTGTTCTGTCTTTCCTTTCTTTTCAATTCATTCCACAACTGCCTAATTTTGTAATTTCAATCTGTTACTTCCTTATCTTTTATCCGTAGGCGATTCTACCTTGCTGGTGGCGCTTTATCTCCTTGGACTGAACCTACTTTCACATTTTTCTGGCTATGTTTGCAACCTTTCTTTCGGGACCGCTTTACCTTTCTCGAGTATCTTACACTGTAATAGTTTACCATGCTATATTCTTTCCAAATTCTTGAATTTTCAGGTGCCATTTTCTTTTTCTATTTATCATTGCTTACTGTTACCCTGCCTTATCTGTATTTACATTCGCAACTGTCATTTTTTTTTCCAAAGAAACCAATCACCATCTTTGAATTTCCTGCCCTTTTCATATTATTCTGCCCATACCGCTTTAAATCATTCTGATTAAAAACCATAATAACCTCTGTTCCTTTATTCGCTATACAAAACTTTATACTTTCTCCTTATTCAAGCAAACCTTGAACAATCTGTGAATATTAAATCTTTCTTGCTTCAGCTTCCGCTGCGCTAGTCTGATCACACTGAACACTTTTGCAAAATATTCCACAATTTTTGTTCTCATTATTACTTTCAATTGCTTTCTTCTGGCTTCAAATGTATTCATTTCTAACTTTAACTGCTTCTCAAATCATCTTATTCAATTAATTCATGCTGAAAATATTACTGCAATTTCTGACCTGCCAAACCGCTATTGACATGTTGTACTCTTCATATACCTTTCTTGCTTTACTAACATTCTCTGGCTAATCCCATAATTTTGTTGCATAACCTTTCCAAATATTCTTTAATTAGTCTGTTCCTGCTCCTACATGAAACTCTGGAATATCTTAATAACAATCCATTTCTGCTCTATTGAATCATTTCTTTGCACCGATATACAAACTTTAACTGACATTTACTTACTCATCTAATTTTATTCACTTCATCATTTGCTAAATTCTTCTTTTCTCTGGTCCATATTTCTTTTTTATCTAAACTGCCAATCATTCTAATCATAATAAATTTTCCGAAAAATACTTCTCTTATTCATTCTGCTGCTTGGCTAATCTTGTTGTACTGTTCATACTATAAATCTTTCTGGTATCTAATCATCCTTCTTTAAAATACAGCAAAACTCAAATTTGAATACCAATTTCTTTAAATATATCAACTTGCTATGTTTGCTTCCCTTATTCTATTAAATGCTCTTTTCTCAAATAACATAAATATCACAATCTGCATTGCTATTTCTCTCAACTCAATATTTATTAACTACTTCTCCATTAATGCGCTTCTTTCCATTCTATTTCATTTGCCTTAAACTCATTCCAATATACTTAACTTTAATTTTGATTTTCATCAAACTGCTCATAGTTACTAACTTTCACTGCTCTTATCTTTAGCACAACAATCTTTACTAACTCTCTCTGAAGAATTCCTCATAATCTGCCATTCACCAACTAAATATTTTTCTCGTGCAATTCTAAAACAAATTTCATTATACACTGATTCTTCTTTTCTCTATTTCTTTATTCAAATGATCCTTTCTGTACATATTTATACAAATCCTCATATCAAACTTCATATTACCATCATTATTCATAACAACACTTTTTCTCAAATTTCTGATCTTAGGCATATTTAATCTATCTGCCATAAACCACTGCTTCCTTCTGTACCAGTACTTTTTTTTAAGCTGATCTGCCTTACTTAATCATGCCAAATTTTCATAACACAAATCACATTCTCATTCATACTATTTCTTGATATCATCTAACTTAGATCTCTGATGCCACAATACCCCTGCTGAGGTTCTCAACTATATTTTGCATATTTAATCACTTCTAACACACACACTGACCTGTTCCTCATCACCTTGTTACCATATACCCGTCTCTGCTAACTCTGTATTTCATTATAACTTACTTACTGAATTCCATATCCAAACTTGTTAATCTCCTCAATTCCTTTAACTGTGAATCTTTAACAACCAAACTCATCTATCACAAACCAGCACGATGGTATAATCACATAGATTATACCACCTCTAATCACATCAACTTTCAATAACTGCTAACAACTAAATTTCTCAACACAAAAACATGTTTTATAGAACAAAAACTCAGATAAATACTATCTTAACCAACACAAAACCGCAGACTTACTACCAGCAGTGGACATTAATCCATGTATTGGGACATTGTACTCTCAATGTCTTTTCATATTCTAACTAGACATTGCTCTGATACAAACTGTGACGGCCTTGGATATTTATGCCCATTAAGGCTCCATATCCAGATCTGCCTCCCGCGAATGGACCGAAGTCTCGCAAGGGATATCTCACACAAGTGTCTAGTAAGAATAAAAAAGACAACTACATAGTATAAAACACAAGAAAGTACATGTGCTCATACATGCATATAACAATTTACAACTGTCCCATTACATTATTACATGTCCAATTAAAAAGTACAACTACCTGGGGCATACCCCGAGGGAGCACAAGCTCACACAACACTACTACAACATAACTGCTGGTGGTACAAGTCTGACACAACGTCTCCACAAGCTGAACCAACGGTAAGCCCTGAAAAGAACTGTAGGGAAGTGAGCCTCAACAAGTCACAAGCTCAGCAGGGGCTACCCAAAACAACAACAAAACTACGGACACCTCAACCCCAGAGGGTCTCATTGGCAACACCAATAGCTAAACCATTTCATGCTCACAACAATTGAATTTAAGCTGTAATTAAATATAAACACCTTAATCAAACATAATCTCGGAAGGTAAGAAGAAACAACAGGACTAGTTTCGCATCACTAGTCCACACAACAACTAAAACGCCTAAGCCTTAAGCCTCACAGGTAAACCATAATAACAACTAGTTGCCTACGCTTTAAGCCACACAGGCAAGTCATTGCCTAGGCTGCAAGCTTCCCAGGGAAACCTCAACCTCGTGGGTAATAGGATAGTCAACCAAGTGCTGGTCCTTTATACCCAAACCACAATATGTCGGAAGCCACACACAGAATGGCAGGGCTAGCTACAACGGCCAATCCATCACACACAAAAACCATATACAGAAGCTTACCCGAGGAAGGGTAAAGCACATTGAGTAGAAGGTCACACCACACGACCTCCACAAAACACAGTTCCACGTCTACACCAGAAAAGACTGGTATACAATGTACCACCACAAACCATTACCCACACAGGGTACTTGTACCTATTACCACAAGGTACTAGCACGGAAACCGCAAGTAAACCAGTGTCGTAACAGGGCACACCATAGCGGGCTAAACCACATTTGGTGAGTCGACACTCACCAACCATAACCAAAATTATGCCACCACTCGGGCACACCACAAGCTACAACCGCAGTCACAACTGTGCCAACACCAGGGCACACCTCGAACAGGTCAAACCTCGACTACGAGTCACAAACTCACGAGCCACAGCCAGTGGCAAAGCACGAGTCGGAAAGGAACGACGCAACCACATGGGAACGGACTACTGGCTGATCAGGCCAATATCGAACTCGGACAACACAACACAAGAACAACCTCTCAGTCTCGCAGTCACAGACGAAAGGTCCAACTGCCGCTCCACGAGAACAAGTCAAACAACTGTGGAGACCAACCAACACCACACCTGCAGACACACAGCTGCAGGTCCATGCCTGGCACCTTTAGGGACTCAGGCCCGAGCTCCCTAAAGTAAGGCACTGGAACAAGACTAGCTGGGGCCCAGTACGTCTACTGGTGTCCGTACCCCCAACCACGAGCGCGCTACAAGTGACTGCACACCCATAAACACAAGCCGCTGCCCTACTGTCATCTTTCCCTCAGCCAGACGTACAACTCAAACACAGGAGTGAGGGTGTCCAGGACAGACGACACAGACCTCAACGGTACCACACTGTACTGGGACAAACCCCGAGCACAACAAACACACGTGCTTGGCTCACAAAGAACCTGGGGTACTCGACTAGAGAGGCATTCCGGAATAGGCGCCGGACCACCACACTCGGCAAGCTCAAACCACGATATATACACAAACACTTTCTATTACCAATCATGGTACATATGTTAGAAATAGCTTGTTCCAGTCACCTTGTGACTTACAAGCTAACCTACACAATCACACACACAAACCATATTAATAATAACACCACGGCCTGTCATCAGTCACCTTGTAACCTCCACTACCACACTAAACACAGTACACGATAATCACGTAATAACCATACTTATACTTTACTAATTTTCCATCGAGGATAACTTATAAAAGATCCTTAAGGATCAAGACTAGGTTCAAACATGAACCTCACTGCCACAACACCATAGACTAACACAATAATTAAGATACAATAAACTCGACGACGTACGATGTGCCATGTACACACAAACCATATGCACGGCTTCCAAACCACGTAAACACCACGCTAATTATATAAATAACACATTGGCCACGTAAAACCAGCCCACCTTGTGAGCAACACGCTTCATGAGCATGACAAGTGCACTGGCTCCACCTGTCATTGCCATGCACAACAAATACCGATAACCGGATATCCAAAACACCAAAAGCATGCATAACCAGACCTCTCAACTGAGGTCGTGACAAGGGGCCAGGTGGCCTTCAGAACACGACCCATAGACTTGTCGCATTCATAACATGAACGTGACGGGTCGGGTTGTCGCGTTCAGGATGCGACACTCTGGGCCATCACCTTCACAGGCGCAAACCCTAATCCGGGAGCAATTCCACGAATCACCATTCCGGACCATTCAAATCACAATTAATTCTCATTTTTCATGCTTTAATAATACCCTAGCATGGTATCTACAGTTTTCAAAGCAATAAATGAACTAACATGCAATTCACAACACGAAACAATGTAGTACACCCTACCTTTGCAAAGAACGCGAAAACCGGAGATCTCTCGGCGTTTCCCCCGCTCCACACGACGACCTCGCGGCGAGAACACGCCCCACACAATCTCCAGAACCTCGAGCCGCCCGAATGAACCCTGCAGCAGCTCCCCCTGGTCGAGCAGAGCCTGTGAAAGCTCTGTTCGGCCAGGGTTCCTTAAAAACGTATTGCAGTTGAGAACGCGACGTAGCCCTACGTCGCAACCTAAATGCGACGTAGGCGGTCGTCACCTTCACAAGCCCAGCGTCTGCAGGCCGCCCAACGCACGACGCATGGCGCGCATGCAGACGTCGACCAAAATAGCGGCAATAGGAACGCGACCACCAGGGCTGTCGCGTTCAGAACGCGACGCACACCCCTGTCGCGTTCATAGGCAAAAAACCTATGAGCACTTTGGGCCCAATCTGGTGGCCCACCAAGCCTCACAACACGCGTAAACACCTGAAACATGCACTAATGGGCCACACATTGGCCACCAAACCCACTAAGTAGGGATCCACAAAGATCTGAAAAATGCGCGATGTTACAGTTAACCATGTCAATAAAAACTCTATTCTTTCATTCTACAATCCCATTAGACTGCGGAGAATAAGGAGTAGTAACCTTGTGAATTATGCCATGATTTTGACAAAATTCAGAAAACATGTTAGATGTATATTCTCCCCCTCTATCTGACCTTATCCTTTTAAGAATCTTGGAAGTTTGTGTTTCTGCTTCAGCCTTAAAGATGACAAACTTAGTTAAAGCTTCATATTTAGACTTAAGAAGATACACATAACAATATCTACTAGCATCATCAATAAATGTGATAAAATATTTCTTATATTCCCACGTTGTACATCATTAAACTTACAGATATCAGTATGAATTAAACCTAAAATTCTAGAATCTCTAACAATATAGTTAAATAGTTTTCTAAATTGTTTAGCTTGCACACAAATATCACATTTATGAGATTTATCAATGGCATACTTAGGGATCATCTTCAAATTCATCATTTGTTGTAAGGAATTGTAATTTACATGTCCTAAATGATTATGCCATAAAGTAGATGATTCCACAACATTCACAGAATAAGAAGTAGAACTAGATGAAATGTCAACCACTTCATTATTCAAAACATTTTCACATGAAGTTTAACAAACCATCACATAAATAATATTTTCCAATAAAATTCCTAAATAAAGAAGCACCACTTTATTACATTTGAATGCCAATTCATAACCTTGTTCCACTAAAATAGAACCACTCAATATGTTTTTCCAGATCGTTGGAACGTAGTGCACTCTGTGTAGAGAGAGAACATGCTTTGAAGGTAGCCTCAAGTTCACACGTCCTATCCCCAACACAATAGAAGCAGGAGCATTCCCCATGGTCACGGATTTGCCATGAATGGCCTGGCAAAACACAAATACGGACTTGTCAGCACATACATGCACATTAGCCCAGTGTCCACTATCCATTCATTTGGTTCATATATAGTGAAAACTTGAGGGTTAACAGAAACATACAATTCGCTATTGGAGCTCGAAGCTTGCTCAGTCCCTTCAATCACAACATTGATCTAGAGACCAGAAGAATGCTTTTCAGCCTTCTTAGCCTTCTTCACAGGATAGTCCTTGATGAAATGCCCAACCTGTCCACACCCCTAGCATGGTTTCTTTTTGGATTTTTTCTACATCTTGCATTTAATGTTTGTTTTGTTCTTCATATGATCTATTTTTCCTTTACTTTTAGGATCTCTTGCCTTACCAGTAGTCATCACATTTGCGCTTGGTTCTACAGGCATCACAGGCTTCTAATTTATATGCTCTTCTTCAATAGAAATTGACACTAATAAACCATCCAGAGTAATAGAACCCTTGCGATGCTTGAGAGACATCCCAAAATCCTCCCATGATTTCGGAAACTTCTCAATTATAGACATCACCTGGAACTTCTCTGGTAATTTCATATCAGCGTCAGCCAAACCATGAAGCAAGAGAAGAAACTCATGGGCCTGTTCAGACACAGATTTGCCCTCTACCACTTGAAACTTTAAGAACTCGGCAACAAAATATTTTTCTAGACCTGAGTCTTCAGTGTTATATTTCTTGTCAAGTTCCTCTCATAGATCCTTGGCATATTTCGCAAAAGAACTATTGTATACATCAAATAGTATGTTAGACAAAGCCAACATTATGCAACTATGACATAAACGGTTACGGTCCTTCCACACATCTTCTGTCTTTTGACTATTAGGATCATTCTCAACTAGTTTAGGGAAATCCGACTCAAGAACTGAGATGAACCCGATTGTGGTAAACCAAATCTTCATACGATGTTGCCATCGCTTGAAGTGTTGTCCTGAAAACTTTTCGGGCATGCCTGACATATCCACATGGGGCGCAATCACAGACGACATGGACGACATGATGAATAACTTATTTAAAATTGTTGAAAAAATAATGTACATGAAATAAATAATCGTATGAACATACGTAAAACATGATGGCATGAACATTATATACATATCATCCCACAGGTATAGGCAAGATTCGATTCCAAACCAAAAAGAAAACACATGAATATGAGAGCAACAAATCAAGAGAAAAATTAAAGGGTTACAACACTTAGCCGAGCCGCCCATAAGAACTCCCCTTAGAGAACTTATTGTCCTTGTCATACCAGTGCAGCAGAGTCAACGATCTTCCCTCAAGATAGAACGGCTATAGGAATGTGTCTCCGCATAAAGACTATCCCTCCTCGACGACAACCTCTAAAACACGTTCTCTTCGTCGATTTGCAAGAAACTATGGTGCAGAGATTTTCACAACCAGATCACAGCAACCCTAAGAGTCGAGATTACAGACACCCGAGAGAGAGAGAGAGATTCCCCCCTCCCCCCCGCAAGAACAAAAGTCCCACAGCTCTAAAATCAAAGAGCCGCAACTGCATCGTTTCATTTTTTTTTTTCCGAGAGGAAAACATGGTGCCTTTCCACCAAAAAATGCCAAAGCCTCGCATACGGTCTTCGTACAGGAGAACCCCCCCCCCCCCCTGAAAGGTGCGCGGAATCATCACCTACAGCAATAATCTAGATGGGGGGTTGAATAGATTACTACTAATTAAAAACACTTTAAACTTCTTTTCGAGGTTAACACTGACTTGATGAAATCTTAAACAGATGTGAATCAAATTCTAGCTTAGATGTGTGTGCAGAACGTTAGAAGATTAGCAATTCACCAAGTGTGTGAACCAATCAATTGTGCCTACCATGCATCTAACGTGAGAACATGCAAACCACAGGACACGAAGATTTAAGGTGGTTCGGAGTACACAACTCGTGTATCCTACGTCCACCGTCCACACACACACATGGAAAACTGCTTATAAAGTGAGTTCAACCCTACATCACACACACGCTCTGTGTCTGAGGCAAACACGTGGATCAAGCACAAGGGATGCTCAAACCACTGCCACACACACAGAGTAGCGAAAAGTAGAAAGAAGGAAAAGTTCTGAGTGAAGAATCAAATCTTATAGAGAACTCTTTGATGTGGTCATCGAGAAGAACTCCAAGCTTCGAGTTGATGATGATCAAATGATGTAGACGAAGCTTGATTTGTGGACTGACCAGCTTCAACTCCTCTCACGAGATGGATCTTCCTTGAACAATCTGGAGAGTTGAAACAAAGCAGCAGAGATGCAGGAAGAAACCTTTCTTCTTGACCTTTGCTTAGGGTTTTGCTATGGAGGCTCCTTGCTGCGAAAATACCTCTATATGATCTATATATAGTGGTGTCCAAGTATGGAGATTCGTGTTAAAAGGGAACACCCTAATATAGACCACATCTTTATCTCGTATTGAGACTTATCCTACGGCTGTCGACAGATGCTCCATAGCTGTTGATAGGTACTGCTGACTTCTGGTTTCCAGAACCATATGGGTTGCTGGAAAACTGGGTCTGTCGACAGGTTCCATCTGTCTGTTGACATGCAGGCTTTATCTGTCGACAGGCACACCTCATCTGTCGACAAGTATCGCTTTTTATTGATTTCCAAAAACTTGTTTTGTTCTGTCTTGTCCATCTGTCGACAGGTGACTTCTTGGCTGTCGACAGGTGAATACTTGATGTGAATTTCAGAATAGACCACATCTTTATCTCGTATTGGGACTGATCCTACGGCTGTCGACAGATGCTGCCACCATAGCTGTTGATAGGTAATGCTGACTTCTGGTTTCCAGAACCATATGGGTTGCTGGAAAACTGGGTCTGTCGACAGGTTCCATCTGTCTGTTGACATGCAGGCTTTATCTGTCGACAGGCACACCTCATCTGTCGACAAGTATCGCTTTTTATTGATTTCCAAAACTTGTTTGTTCTGTCTATGTCCATCTGTGACAGGTGACTTCTTGGCTGTCGACAGGTGAGTACTTGATGTGAATTTTCAGACCTTTGCACACTGCTTTGGTTGCTTCTCTTTAGTGTTCATTCACACCTACATAAAAACATTTCAAGTAAGATATAAATGAATACTGAATAGTCATAGAAGCATTTTTTTATTTGATCATTTATTCCATGTCTTTATCATGTCTTTACAACATCAATCATGTCATTCATCAAAAACATCAAAACATTTAAGCACAATCATCATCATACACATTGTAACCCAAACATTCTCCCCCTTTTTATGATGACAAAATTACAATTGATGTTTCTCCCCCTTTTGACAACATCCAAAAAGGTAATCATGCACAAATGGATAGAATTGAGCAAGTAACTGTGATTCATTAATTGAGTGAAAAGTACACACAGTTCAAATGAGATCCATTACATGACACAACAAAAGCAAAAAGGGAAATGACATAACTGATAAGCTAACAGACTCATGACCCAAGCTAGTGAAAAATAACTACATGACCCCAAACTGATCCCAAACACTCTAAGCATCGTCATTCCCAAGAGCAGTGGGATGACAAAAAGCATGAAACTCTTGTGTGAGGTGATCAAGCTGCTGCTGAATGTGAGTTTGAGAAGAAGTAAGGGTGTCCATTCGGGTGTTGAGTTGATCAAAGCTAGTAGAAAATAGTTGTTGCATCTGGGCCATCTGATCTGCCATGAAGGCCCGAATTTATTGTCCTGCAGCCGGTGGAGCTTGGTCCTCAGGAACATCCTCATCATCATCATGAACATCCATTTGATCCGGATGTTCATCTTCTTCATTGCCCACATATTCATTGCCCGCATCTTCATTAGACTCTTCGTCTCCATCTGGCCCGTGACCCTTAAGAGTCCTGGTGACTCTCCCACCAACCAGCTTGTAGCCCATCCAATGGGCAGCAGTGATATCAAATGCGCTGCGGGACTTGAGAGTGACAAGCTCACCGTCAGGAATTAGAATGCTAATGAAGGATAAGAGGGAAGTGATGGGGCAAGCATATGGCATTGACCTCTTTGGATTGGTTAAGCATTGCCTGATAAGGTCAACCATGAGTTTAGGCAGATTTATTGTTGGGCCTTGAGAAAGAGAAGAAAAGAGACTTGTGAACCTCGGTCACAAGCTCCCTACTGCCATCCTTAGGAACAATCAGGGTGGTGAATATGTGATGGATCAGCCTGTGAAGTGGGGGGAAGGTGTTGGCATTTAGTTTGACAAAGTTTTTGGTGGAGTCATAGGGTTGTTGAGTGATGAGAGTGTAGTACTCTGAGGCAGGAGGATGGTTGACAAGGATGTCGGCCCCAGAGTTAGGAATTTGAAATGCACGGGGCTGAGGAGGTTAGGGGTAATCTGAAAGGTATTACCTATAACCGTGGTATAGAGGTTCTCATCAATTGACATCCCCAAATTGTTGAAGAACTCCGTCACAACGATTGGGGAATATCGCTTGTGGGAGTAGAGAAAGACGGTCCAACCTGGGGTGTCAAATAGGGGTTGCAGACCTGGAAACATGTCCTCCAGAGAGATGAAGTCCACGTAATGTGGCTGAACGAACGCTCTGGAAGATGCCTCGGACTCTAGTGAGATGTAGATCCTTAGGAACAACGAGCTCCGGCAGACGATCGTCCCGGTGCTTGCTCGGGTTCTCTAGGTGCCCCAGAACCTCGCCAACTTCGGGCGAGGTGAGATGCCGATGTGATGAGAGACAAGATGTTGCCCTTGGGAGCCATGGAAGGAGATGCTCGAGGGTAGAGATGATTTAGGAAGAAGAGAAGACAGGAGGAAGAAGAGACAGGAGGATGTGGCGCTCTGGGAGATGGGTTAGGTTGAAAGGTTGAAATATGGAAGAGAGCACCTTTTGGAGGAAGGTGAGGGGGTGAGGAGACGTGGTTTCCCTTTTAAGGATGTTTAGGAGGAGTTTTAAATGAAGGGGTCCCACAAAATCCGGCCAAAAATGGAGCCGGTTGGACTTCTGGACCGCCCAGAAAATTGGTTGTCGGCAGGCGCCTGGCAACTGTCGACAGATATAGTTTAGAAGTGTTCCAAAGTAGGTTTTTCACATAAATGAGTGGGCAATGAGTGTCCAAATGGCATTTTAAGGTTGAGAACTAGTATATATCAATTACAAAATGTCATACCCACTAGTTTTAAGACAAATAAAAAGTCTACAATGGTTAAGAGATAATACCTCGGGATTCTTAAGTTGTAACATTTAGAAAACATCATTCAAATGCATATGAATATAAGATAACCCCATTGAATAAACCATTGTGAGAAAAACATATTCCTTAGTGGGTGATGTTCAGTTGGTAAATGAAAGTAATGTCAACATAAGCCAATTAACGAGTAAACAACAAATTGCCCTTGATTTAAAGACATGGAGGCTTCACTCTATTTCTGAAATAACAAGTTTTGTCAAATGATGTGGGAAAAGTGGTAATTAGGTTCACGTTCACCTTTTGATGTGAAGGTAGACATTTGTAATGTCCATACCACCAGTTACTCAGTATAAGGTGACCATCATACCATTGCTGCAGAGATAATACATGGACTTTTTTGACGAAGCAAAGCAGAGACATACATTGTGGATCTATGTCCCCGGTTACTCAGTGATGATGCTTATCATTGCTCTACTTTGTCCCAATTCTTATTATTTTTATTTGGATTTTCATGAATTTTGAAATAGATAGCTTTTCTCCCTTTTTTAATTGAAATTCAAGTTCAAAAGTTTATTCAAGGTTCAAAGCCAATGAAAGACATTAAGTTCAAGAACTTTCTTACTTGTCAATCCATTTCAGAAAAATGATATCCACAAGAGAGTTATTCAAGTGAGTTATGTTAAAGCCAGTAGATTTGTTCAATGAGTTCTAGATGACACAACCTAGACTCAACATAGAATATTATTTCAAAATCATGTGATTTAAGCAATTGTCTTTGGTATCTATTTGAGTATGAAAGGTTGTTACTTATATAAAATTCCAATTCTCCCCTTCAAAAAGAATAATGAACCTACTCATGAGAAATGATGAGGAAATGAAGAAGATCAGAGAAGAAGAGCATCTGTCGACAGCTGAAGGGGGCTGTCGACAGCTACTGTGAAACAGAAGAGTTGTGGTTCTGGGAGAGGGGATCTGTTGACAGCTGGTGTCCTGGCTGTCGACAGATACTTGAAAAATCAGTTTTAAGGCTTTGAATTGAGTGGCATGAGGACCAATTGATTGAGAGATAATGACACAATGGAGAAGAAGGGTATCCCTCAAGAATCTCACTCAGCCAACTTGACTTACTCCCCCATAATGTGTGCATGTGTGTAAAACAACATTCAACCACTTCAAGCAATTATAAACACATTCATGCCAATCATTTGCACAAAAAGGAGACATCCATAAGCATGTGAGCACCAAAAATCCATTCTTTTACAGAGATAAATGTGCCAAAAATGAATGAAACCAATTACCTCAAAAGAAGTTGATGACATTTATGCATAAGAAGACTATGGATACTTGGCAGAGTATTTTTACTCACGCATAATGATAGTTTCCAAATAAGCCTGACTTGTTCTTCCACATGTCACCATTTGATATACCACATAGTCACTTACACAAAGATCATTTACTCCTAACTTGGCTTTGGTTTCATTGAATTTTGCGCAAGCCCATTTCTCTTCTCAGTGTTGTAAACCTATCTTTGACAAAGGTTTGGTGAGGATATCAGCAATGCTTTTCAGTTGGAATAAAGCTAAGCTCCAAGTTTTTGTTGGCTACCTCATCTCTCAAAAAGGATGTCTTATTTCAATATGTTTTGTCCTTGAGTGTTGAATTGGGTTCTTGGAAAGGTGATAGCATTAGTGTTGTCACATAGGATAGGTGTGCATCCAATGTCAATGTTGTAATCACACAATTGACTTTTGATCCACAACACTTGAGCTGCACAACTCCATGCAGCAAACATATTCTGCCTTGCAGTGGAGAGTGCAACTGAGTGTTGCTTCTTGGATGCCCACGAACCATGCAACCCCCTAGGAATTGACAATACCCACTAGTACATTTTCTATCAATTTTACACCCAGCATAGTCAGCATCAGAATATGAAACTAAATCAAAATTGCTACCTGCTGGATACCATAAACCCAAATCATATGTACCTGAGAGATATCTGAAGATCCATTTATCTACAATCAAATGGCTTTCCCTTGGACTAGATTGATATATAGCACAAAGGCAAACACTAAACTGTATGTCCGACCTACTTACAGTAAGGTAAAGGAGAGAGCCAATCATACCTCAGAATTGCTTTGCATCTACCATTTTACCTTTCTCATCATTTTCCAGTTTTACACTGTTGCTCATGGTGTAGAGGCTGGCTTGGCTTGTTCGAACTGAAATCTTTTCAACAGCTCCTTGACATATTTCTCTTGATTAATGAAGAAGTCATCTTCATATTGTCTTACCTACAACCCAAGAAAGAATTGAAGCTCCCCCATTAAACTCATCTCAAATTCACTGTGCATGTGTTTTGAAAATTCTTCACACAGTGAGGGGTTAGTGGAACTAAAAATAATGTCGTTCACATAGACTTGAACAACAATTATATGATTGTGAACACATTTTGTAAAGAGAGTTTGGTCCACCTTACCTCTGGAGTAGTTTTTACTAACCAAGAAATTGCTCAGTCTGTCGTACCAAGCTCGGGGTGCCTGTTTCAAACCATAGAGAGCTTTGTGAAATTTATAGACATGGTTAGGTTTATCGTTATCCTCAAATCCAAGTGGTTGAGAAACATAGACTTCTTCTTTGATGTATCCTTCAAGAAGGCAGTTTTAACATCTATTTGAAAAAGTTTGAATTTGTTAGAACATGCATAAGCTAACAAAATTCTAACTGCCTCAAGCGTAGCTACTGGTGCAAAGGATTCTTCAAAATCTACCCCAAATTCTTGATTATACCCTTTGGCTACCAGTCTAACTTTGTTTCTCACCACTTTACCCTCTTCATTTAGCTTATTCCTAAATACCTATCTTGTTCCAATTACTGAAATTTCAGGGGTCTTAGGAACTAAGCTTTAAACATTGTTTCTTTGAAATTGCCCAAGTTCCTCATGCATAGCATCTATCCAAGAGTTTTCTTTTAGAGCTTCTTTAACATTTTTAGGTTCCACTTGAGAAACAAATGCCAAATGATCTTGTTCAACAATGTGTCTAAGGTGAGACCTAGTGTGCACTCTATCATTTACATTTTCAATTACATTCTCATGTGGGTGATCTTTGGAGTACCTGACATTTCTGATTGTTGAAGGACCCGATTGATCTTGTTCTTGAGGATATCTCTTGAGGAATTTGTTTCTTGGGGATTTTGATCATTTGGATTAGCTTCTTCAGGCCTGTTGACAGCCTCTTCTTGGTCTGTCGATAGTGGCTTCTCATCTTGTTCTTCAGAATTTTTCCTTCTTCATCATCATATCTGGAAGCATTAGAATTGTTAGTTTTTACATGAGACTCATAAAAAAAAACATGTTAAGTCTCTTCCACAGTTCTGCTTTTATTGTTAAACACTCTATAAGCTCTAGAGTGTTCTGAGTAGCCTAGAAAAATACTTGGATCGCTTTTGGCTTCAAATTTATCTAAATCAACTTTGTCATTATTGTGGATAAACACTTTGGAGCCAAAAATTCTGAAGTACCCAATACTGGGCTTCTTACCTTTCAAGAGCTCATATGGGGTTTTCTTCATCACAGGTCTTACCATGGCTCAATTTAGGATGTAGCACGATGTGTTCACTGCTTCTGCCCAAAAACTCTTTGAGAGTTGGCTTTCTACCAGAAGAGTACGAGCCATTTCTACCAAGGTTCTGTTCTTTCTCTCCATTACTCCATTTTGTTCTAGATTCCTTGGAGAGGAAAACTTGTGATCAATTCCTTGGTTCCTGCAGAATTCAGAAAAAGAATTATTGTCAAACTCTCTCTCCCCCATAATCAGTGCGGATTGAGCATATTTTATTTATGTTGCCATCCTCAATCTTGTTAAAGAACTCTTCAAAGTTTTTAAGAACTTCATTTTTGTGAGCCAGGAATTTTACCCATGTGAACCTAGAAAAATCATCTACAATGACAAACCCAAAACGTTTACCATTGAGACTAAGTGTTCTAGTAGGTCCAAAAAGGTCCATGTGCAACAATTCATAAGGTTTTGAAGTGATTATAGGTGAATTTGATTTGAAGGACTTTCTGGTTTGTTTTCCCTGTGCACATGCATCACAAAAGCTCAGATTTTATTGAAAGAAATTTCAGGAAGTCCACTTACTAGTTTCATCCTCATGATCTTGTGCAAAACATTGTAGCTCGCATGACCTAGCCTACGATGCCATAAAGACAATTCATCCTGTTTTTGCAACAAGACACAAATTTTTGTTTTCTAGTTCATCTAGATCAACTAGGTAGATATTATTCACTCTTTTTCCAAAAAACTTGACACTTCCTGAAATTTTATCAATGATTTGACATGCATCTGACTAAAAAATGACTTGATGGCCATTATCACACAATTGACTTATGCTCAGGAGATTGTGATTCAGACCATCAACTAAGAGCACATTATCTATTGAGTTGGAAGCATACTTACCTACCTTACATGTGCCAATTATTTGGCCTTTATTGTTACCTCCAAACATAACTTGACCTCCGTCTTTTTCAACCAGCAAACAAAATTTATCTTTATCGCCCGTCATGTGCCTCGAGCAGCCACTGTCCAAGTACCATTTGTTTTGATTTTGGGCTACTAGGCATTCCTGCATAGATGGATCAGACAAGAGGTTTTGGTACCCAAATTACTTTGGGTCCCAATCTTTCATTCATGGCAAATAGTAAATACTTTAGAATCCAAACTTGTTTGAATTTCAATTTGTACAAATTATTCTAGCATTGTGTTTCAGTATGGCCAAGTTTCTTACAGAAGTTGCATGATGGAGTTTTACTTAATGCATTTCTTTTGCTGTTATGTTGAGCTTGTGATTGCTTTTGACCTTTCTGTTGCTTGGTTGGCTTCACTTTTTCAGCATATTTCAGGCCTATCGACAGGTCACATTTGGTCTGTCGACAGATTTCTTTGCTTATTGAACAGATGAAGTATTTTGATTATTCTTCAATTGCTTACCTTTAACTTGAGCATTCTTGCTTTTAGCTTGAGCTTGCTTACTTGTGCTTGGACTGTAATCAACAAACGATGTAATCAATTTTTCTCCAAGTTACTTTTATTTTTCAGTTTGAAACCCAAGCCCATGCCTTGTTATGTTTGTTTTGACTCCCAATACAGCATCCAAATTTTCTTTTCCTTTTACAAATCTTGAGAGATCTTCAGTTTTTCCTTTCAGTTCTTTTTTAGCTTCTTCTGACTTTTTCAGAATCTCTTGATTCTCTGTTTGAAGATTTTCAACAAATTTATTTAGACTTTGTTTATCCTTTTCATTTTCTTACAGTTTTTCCTTCATGCAATCCATTTCTTCATAGTGACCTTCTTGTTCAATTTTAAGTAGCACAATTTCTTTAGTTAGGATTGCAATCTGTTCATTATTAGATGTGCTATGAACAAGTGAGGTGATTTTCTTCTTAAGTGCTTTATTTTCAGATTTATATTCATGAAATTTTTCAAAGAGCAAGGTATAAGCCTCTTCCCAGTCATCAACAATGTAATTTTCAAAGGAAGAGTTTGCCTCATTGGAGTCCTCACTCCTTGCCATTAAGCACTGGATCTCTTCATCTTCAGAACTTCCTTGAGCGTTATCATCCTCATCTTCATCACTCCAAGTCGCCATCATGGCCTTGGCTTTCTTGAACTTGAACTTGTCCTTTTTCAGCTTCTTCTTGAGCTCTGGGCATTCACCTCTCATGTGTCCTGGTTTCTTGCACTCATAGCACACAATCATGTCAGATTTTTTATTAGAATCAAACTTATTTGAGAAATCTCTTTTTGGAATAGTTTTGAAGTTACCTGAGCTTTTCTTTTTGAACCTGAGGAATTTTTTGAACTGTCTAGTGAGCATGGCCATTTCATCATTCTCACTATCACTAGACGTTTCAGTTTCATCACTTTCCCGTTGAATCTCTTTCTTGGAACTTGATGAGGCTTTATTAGATGCTTTCAATGCAATGGATTTTCTAGGATTAACCTCAGTTTCTTTTCTTTTCAGATTAATTTCATAAGTCATCAGGGATCCAATTAGCTCATTCAATTTCATTGTGGAAAGGTCTTTAGAATCCTCAATGACAGTGGCCTTAGTATGCCAAGATGATGGAAGAGACCGAAGTATCTTCCTTACTAAGTCACTCTCACTGTATTCTTTCTTAAGACACTTCAAGCCATTTATTATGATCATGAATCTAGCAAACATGTCTGAAATAGTTTCTTCATTTTTCATCTTAAACATTTCATATTCAGACACTAACATGCTAGCTTTGGTTTCCCTTACCTCAGACGTACCTTCATAAATGAGCTCCAGCTTGTCCCACATTTCTTTTGCTGACTTGCATGTGGATACCCTTGAATACTCTTTCGGATGCATAGCGCATTGCATCATGTTCAACGCGCTCCAGTTTAAGGTTCCTTTTCATATCTGTTCTCTGGTCCAGGTATCTTTGTCTTCTGGCAGCTCGTATGCACCCTTGCTAACGATCTTCCACAGCTCATAGTCTTAAGCTCTCAGAAAGACCTGCATACGGTTTTTCCAATAAGTATAGTCAGTGCTATCAAAGAATGGAGGCCTAGACACTGAGTGTCCTTCAACCATATATCCGTTGTTGGTTTCTATTTGACCAGAATCACTCCTGATCGTGAGATCAAGCTTTTAAAGCTGTAAATTGGAGAAACCTTGCTCTAATACCAATTGAAAGGTGCGCGGAATCACCTAGAGCAGTAATCTAGAAGGGGGGTTGAATAGATTACTACTAATTAAAAACACTTTAAACTTATTTTCGAGGTTAACACTGAGTTGATGAAATCCTAAACAGATGTGAATCAAATTCTAGCTTAGATATGTGTGCAGAGCGTGATTAGAAGATTAGCAATTCACCAAGTGTGTGAACCAATCAATTGTTCCTACCATGCATCTAACGTGAGAACATGCAAACCACAGGACACGAAGATTTAAGGTGGTTCGGAGTACACAACTCGTGTATCCTACGTCCACCATCGACACACACACGGAAAACTGCTTATAAAGTGAGTTCAACCCTGCAATCACACACACGCTCTGTGTCTGAGACAAACACGCACTCAAAACACCCACACACACGTGGATCAAGCACAAGGGACGCTCAAACCACTGCCACACACACAGAGTAGCGAAAAGTAGAAAGAAGGAAAAGTTCTGAGTGAAGAATCAAATCTTATAGACAACTCTTCGATGTGGTTGTCCAGAAGAACGCCAAGCTTCGAGTTGATGTTGATCAAATGATGTAGACGAAGCTTGATTCGTGGACTGACCAGCTTCAACTCCTCTCACGAGATGGATCTTCCTTGAACAATCTGGAGAGTTGAAGCAGAGCAGCAGAGATGCAGAGATACCTTTCTTCTTGACCTTTGCTTAGGGTTTTGCCGTGGAGGCTCCTTGCTGCGAAAATACCTCTATATGATCTATATATAGTGGTGTCCAAGTATGGAGAGTCGTGTTAAAAGGGAACACCCTAATATAGACCACATCTTTATCTCGTATTGAGACATATCCTGCGGCTGTCGACAGATGCTCCATAGTTGTCGACAGGTACTGCTGACTTCTGGTTTCCAGGACCATATGGTTGCTGGAAAATTGGGTCTATCGACAGGTTCCATCTGTCTGTCGACAGGCAGGCTTTATCTGTCGACAGGCACACCTCATTGTCGACAGGCACTGCTTTTTATTGATTTCCAGAAACTTGTTTTGTTCTGTCTTGTCCATCTGTCGACAGGTGACTTCTTGGCTGTCGATAGGTGAGTACTTGATGTGAATTTTCAGACCTTTGCACATGGCTTTGGTTGCTTCTCTTTAGTGTTCATTCACACTTACATAAAAACATTTCAAGTAAGATATAAATGAATACATGAATAGTCAAAGAAGCATTTTTTGTTTGATCATTTCTTCCATGTCTTTACAACATCAATCATGTCATTCATCAAAAACATCAAAACATTTAAGCACAATCATCATCATAAATAAAACCCTTTAGCCACCACAAATGTAAGGCCCTCACTTTTGCATGTATTATATTTAATCCTATACATATGGTATTTACTTATTTTTTGTACATAGTATGTTTATTTATTTCTGTGCATGTGTTCTTGTCTGATGTATTTAATTTCTGCCCGAAATCCCAGTTAACGCCAACATCCCTTGACGTTAAGGGCTGGTTGATGGCGACATGTGTGCCGTTGACTGCATGGCCAGAGGATATAGACATCTAGATCGATTGATGTCTAATGCATGTTAACGGCAGCAAAGTGGCCGTTTACTTCTCCGGCTGTGTTTGGGATTCCAGATCTGAAACGACTGCATTTTCTCCGGGATCTAATTAGGAAACCCAATCCCAACGGCCAAGAATCCTAATGCTAGGCGCACCCTAACTCTTAACCCTATATAACCTATGTATTTCGACTAGGTTAGGTCCTTTTGTTTAGGGGAAAAACTAGGGTTCGTTTGAGAGAAAAAAAACAAAGCTTTCTAAGGCTTGATCTGGTGTTAAAGAGGTTCTTACGGAAATCTTCTTCGACTAAAAGGTGCTTCTGGTGTTGAAGAATCTTCCCCGACTCTAAGAGACCATCTACTCAAGCGTGAAGACCGGATTTGGGCTGGAGATTTGCACCTTCTTGGCTTGGCCGAGGAGGGCTTCATCGCCAAATTGAACTTTTAGAGATTTTATTCTAGGCAAGTAGCTTAGGGGTATCATCCCTAGATATGTTCCCTAGGTTCTAGGTATTTTTATGGATTTTTATTTCGTGTCCTGGAACCACCAATTCTCTCTTTTTGTGAGTTCAGTCTGCACTTTCTGCAGATAGGAGGTTGACGGCAACCTCGTTGCCGCCAAGTTCCTGAGTTAACGGAAACAAACTATGTTGTTAACCCATATTGATGACAGAACCGTTGTCGTCAAGTTCATCTATTTTCTGTAGAATTATGTGTTTAATCTCTATACTATGATTTTTGGATTTTTGGATGCCTGTGCATGCTATAAAAATTATGGTAGGTCAGGTATGGTCTTTAGGTTAGATCATGATTTTCTATCAAAATTTTTAGCATGATTTTATTTAATATAATTTCTGTTATGGTGAAATATGCATGTTTTGACATATTTAATTCTAAACAAATAGTTTGAATGCATGTTAATGTTACAGAAAATTTTCATGAACTTAGGGTTACTGGTTTCATGTTTTAAACCTATGAGCATCGACTGTTTTACTGTCTACCATGTTAAGTGAATATTTTATTGAAATTTCATGAAATCTGTATTAAATGTTAAAAATAGTTATATTGTTGCAAAAATTCTGGAAATTTGGTCATACGACATATTACATGTATAGAGTCTATGGTTAAAATTTGATACTATTTTGATATCTGGAGATACTGTTTGTATTTTAAAAGGGCAATTAAACCATGTTAAGCATGTTTAATTTAGATATTGTAAATTTCAGTGATTAGCAGATGTTTAGGTACTGTTATGATTTATTTGTCACTATGAAATAGTCATGTTAAGTTCTGTAAACTGAGATTTATATGTTTGAAATATATGCATATGAATGGATCTAATGGAGCATGTAAATAAGGTAAATCATGTGATTAAGTGAAAAAAAAATATATGTTTAAGTGATCATGTGCCGAAATTGACGCTGCTACCATAGAAGGCTTTGGAGCTGTACTAAAAAGTCCCTATGGGGAGGCTCATTGTTTATGTGATATCTTGTGTGCATTAGGATGAAATCCTGGAGGTGGACAAGTACCACTGGTTAGGTTGGAGAGGGCTTCTCCCGGTTCTGCGTAGTTACCAAGATTCGTCACTGTATTGCCTAGGTGACGGATATGTGTTATGTGAATGTGTGTCCTTCTTTATGGTGGTTCGGACTATGTGTCACGACAATTAAAGTGTAAAACTGTGAAAAGTGTGTATATGTGCAATGTGATCATGTGATAGTGTTATGTTAATGTGTTATCATGTGAAAAGATATGAAACCATGTGAATGTGATTTATTTGTATTAAAACAGCAAGCAAAAGATGTGATTATGAGGTTTAAAAGCATGTGAAAAATGTTAGACATCATGCTAAGATTGTTAGTTACTATGTGCATAATTCCATGATCAAGTTGTGTAGAATTATGAAATGATATGAATTGAAATTGGCATAATGAATCAAGTTAATTACCATGTGTAGAAAACATGCATAGGTTATTCATGTATATTTGCTTAATTGACATGAAGCATGTGCCATGTACTTCTCTTATTGTTTAAAAGAATAGCATGTGTGTGATATGTGTAAGGATGTGTCAATAGGTTGCTTATTGGGTCTTTTGGAAGACTCATACTTGCTTTAACATATAGGTAAGACAGGTGTCCCTGTGCTAGAGGAGGACATAGTGAGGAGCGACTTCGAGTGTGAGGAGTAGCTGTGCCTGAGGAGATCACTTGTTTAGTCTACTTTCATTTACTAGTATGTGGACATTCATATTGTGGACTTGTATAATGGTGGACATTGTTATTTTCATTGTTGCTATATAGACTGGAATGTGTGAATGATGATGGAATAAGATTTCCTTTTATTTCCGTTGTACTCTCTTTTGTTATTTATGTACATCTCTTCCTACTTTGTTGTGTTGGGTACATGTCCCACTGTGACGGCGCCCTTTGTATCGATATGAATTGGTATAATCGTACCGGTATAAAGAGGGTCGTTACAGAGATTGGTAGCAGAGAGCAACATGTTGAGATTGTACATGAATATGCCATCATCTACACAATACTTCAAAGTCTTTATAGAATTTGTCCATATATGTGGAAAATATCTAATAAGGAATTAAAGATAGTTAAAAAAATGGTTAGGACTAAGTAACTTAGATTCTAACTAAGTTAATTATTTTACAGGCTATGGCGAGCCGTGGTAGCATGGTGGTCAAGCTCGGGAGGATGAGCAGAGGCGTGAGGAGAGGCCCCGACACAGTAGGGTCCCACGGTACTCCCTCCACCACCACCTGTGGATTATGGCGTGTTCATGCAAGTCATGGTTCAGGCAATGCAGACCCAGGCGCAGACTGAAGCAGCACTGCATGCTCAGTTGCAACCTTAGGTTAGAGTTGTTAAATAGGAGTAGTTTGTTTTGTTGAATGCATGATTGTTTATGAGTTTCTTATGTATTGTTTAATGTCTCAGGCTTAGGCTCAGGCTCCAGCTCCAGTTCCTCAAAAGCATGGCCATGGTGGTCCGTCCATCATAGAGAGGTTTAAGAGGATGGATCTGCCTTCTTTTTAAGGGGGAGAGACAGCCCCTCTTGGCAGAGAGTTAGATGAGGGAAGTGGAGAAGATCTTCCAGGCTATAAGATGTGCGAAAGAAGACAAAGTCAGCATGGCTACTTACATGCTACAGGTACTTAGAGTATATGTACTTGTGTAAGGTTAGGTTTTATTTTGATGATGCTTATGGGTTGTGTTTTGCAGGAGAGAGCCGATGTTTAGTGGGCCTCCGTACTACGCACCAGGTCTGAGGATGGTGCCATTGAGGTGACTTGGGCCGAGTTCACGAGGCTATTTCGGGCCAAGTTCATCCCCGAGCACATCCAGGATAAGATGGAGTAGGAATTTCTCTCTCTCACATAGGGCTCCATGACTGTCTTGGAGTACGAGGCCAGGTTTTCCAAGCTTTCCAAATATGCTCCCCATATTGTTGTTGATGAGCGCAGGAAGGCCAAGAAGTTTGTGATGGGGCTCAAACCATCACTTAGGTCGAGGCTCGTTGCTTTTGACCACCGCACTATAGATGAGGCTCTCAGCGCAGCAAGCAGGTAGGAGAGTAAGATGGAGCAGTATATCGAGGAGAAGAGGGCAGCTCAAAAGAGGTCCGCGCCACCTTTCCAGAGGCAGGATAGGAAGAAGGTAGTGTACCAGTCGCCTCAGCGTCCAGTAGCGGCTTCTAGTCAGTAGGCAGTTACGCCACAGTCACCCAGCTTCAGGCCTAGCGACAAGAAGATGTGTCCTCACTGCGGGAGGGCACACGGAGGCACCGAGTGTTGGAAACTAGCAGGGAAGTGTTTAAAGTGTGGCAGCACTGAGCACCAGATCCGAGATTGTCCCAGACTTCAGTAGAGTGTTCAGAGAGGAGCGCCAGCCCCAGCAGTGACAACGACAGCAGCACCAGTGACAGGGAGACCAGGAAGGCCTCGGGCCCAAGCCCGAGTGTTTGCACTAGCTCGAGAGGATGCAGAGTAGGCCGAGAACATCATGGAAGGTACAGTTCTAGTCATGGGTGTGCATGCTCGGGTGTTGTTTGATACGGGTGCCACACACTCGTTCATTTCCGAGCAGTTTGCTAAGCAGTTAGCAGCAGAGTCTGGAGTGGAGGCAGAGAGTTAGAAGTCCCTTTGTCTGTGCACACACCAGTAGGTACGGTAGCGACTAGGAAGTGCATTCCATCCTTATCTGTGTGCATTGAAGACCGAGGCTTGTTTGGGTGCTTCTACTTACTCAAGATGAAGGACTATGATGCCATACTTGGTCTGGATTGGCTTGAGGAGCATTATGCCTTGGTGGATTGCAGAGAGAAGAAGATTACTTTCCATATTCCTGGAGAGGATGAGTTCTCACATCCGTTACCAAGGAACTTAGTGGGAAGACTTGTGATCTCTGCCATGAAGGCGATGAAGATGATGAACAAGGGTTGTGACGCTTTTCTTTCCAGTGTGGTCTTAGTTCCAAAGGCTGATCAGTCACCTACCCTTGAGGAGATTGAGATTGTGCAGGAGTTTCCAGATGTGTTCTCTGATGATTTGTCTAGATTGCCACTAGAAATGGAGATAGAGTTCACCATAGAGTTGCTTACAGGCACCTCTCTGATCTCTAAAGCTCCATATCGAATGGCACCTGCAGAGTTAGCCGAGTTGAGGAAGCAGTTGTAGGATTTGCTGGATAAGGGATTCATTCGCCCTAGTGTGTCACCATGGGCGCACCTATACTGTTCGTGAAGAAGAAAGATGGTTCCCTCAAGTTGTGCATCGACTATAGGAAGCTCAACCAGGTGACAGTGAAGAGCAGGTATCCCTTGCTGTGGATAGATGATTTTTTCGATCAGTTGTAGAATGTGTCGATATTTTCCAAGATAGATATAAGGTCCGGCTACCATCAGTTGAGGATTAAGGAAGAAGATGTGTCCAAGACTGCTTTCAGGACTCGTTATGAACACTATGAGTTTCTTGTGCTTCCATTTGGTTTAACTAACGCCTCTGTAGCATTCATGGATCTCATGAACAGGGTGTTTAGACCATATTTGGATAGCTTTGTAGTGGTGTTCATAGACGATGTATTAGTCTATTCTCCTGATGAGGCTACACACCATGAGCATCTGAGGATTGTTCTGGAGGTTCTTCGAGAGCACAAGCTATATACTAAGTTTAGCAAGTGCGACTTCTGGATGCGCGAGGTTCACTTCCTTGGGCATGTTATTTCAGGCGCTGGAGTTGTTGTTGATCCGGCGAAGGTTCAGGCGGTGTTAGAGTGGGAGACTCCAAGGACACCATCGGAGATCAGGAGTTTTCTTAGCTTAGCAGGCTATTACATGCGATTTATTGAAGGCTTTGCCTCTATCGCAGCACCTTCGACTAAGCTAACCAGGAAAGGGGTGAAGTATGTTTGGTCTGATGATTGCGAGAGTAGTTTCCCGTTGCTGAAGACGAGGCTTACATCTGCACTTGTGTTGATCTTTCCTAGTGGTGCAGAGGGTTTTGCTATCTACTCTGATACTTCTCAGATAGACCTTGGATGTGTGTTGATGCAGCATGGTAAGGTAGTTGCCTATGCTTCTCGCCAGTTAAAAGAGCATGAGCGTAACTATCCGACCCATGATTTGGAGTTAGTAGTTGTGGTTTATGCACTGAAGAATTGGAGACACTATCTTTATGGTGTCAAGTTTGAGGTATTCACTGACCACAAGAGTCTAAGGTATCTTTTCTCTCAGAAGGAGTTGAACCTCTGGCAGAGAAGATGGATAGAGTTTCTTAAGAACTACGACTTCGAGCTTCAGTACCATCCAGGGAGGGCGAATGTCGTGGCGGATGCGCTCAGTAGGAAGAGGTCACTACTTCGACAGGATTGGAAGATGCTTGAGGATGCAGCATGTGCAATGATTGAGTTAGCGCCACAGTTGTGTCAGGCTTTCGTGGCTCAGTTATCTATCTGATCCACGGTTCTGGATGAGGTGATCAAGCAACAGAGAGTTGATCCTAGGCTTCAGGAGATGGTGGGCAAGGAAAGAATTGCTCGAGATGAGGATGTTGTCATTAAATTTCAGCACCGAGTTTGTGTCCCTGATATTGTAGATGTTCGTGAGCGTGTACTTGCAGAAGCTCACAGGTCGAGGTTCTCCATTCATCCGGGTAACACCAAGATGTACCAGGATTTGAAGAGATCCTTCTGGTGGTCTGGCATGAAGAAGGATGTGGCCGAGTTTGTGTCCAGGTGTTTAGTGTGCCAACAGGTAAAGGCCGAGTGCCAGAGATCATCTGGCCTTATGCAGAAGATGGAGATACCTGTATGGAAGTGGGAGGCAATCACCATGGATTTTGTGATAGGTTTTCCTAGATCAACCAAGGGCAATGACTCAATTTGGGTGATTGTAGATTATTTCTCCAAGACTGCTCATTTCTTGCCCATGAAGAAGAAATCGTTTGTGGAGAGTTTGGCGAGGCTGTATGTTGGCAGCATTGTGAGGTTGCATGGTGTGCCGAAGTCCATTATCTCAGACAGAGACCCACGGTTTACATCGAGGCTATGGTAGGTCTTCAAGAGGCTTTGGGTTCTCAACTGAAGCTTAGTTCAACATTCCACCCTCAGACAAATGGCCAGTTCGAGAGGACGATTCAGACGCTCGAGGATATGTTGAGAGCATGCGTACTTGATTGGATGGGTGATTGGGAGCGTCATCTACCTCTTGTGGAGTTCGCCCACAACAACAGTTTTCATGCGAGCATTTGCATGGCTCCATTCGAGGCTCTGCATGGGCGACCCTATAGATCTCCTTTGTGTTGGGAGGAGATAGGTGATAGGTAGTTGGTTGGCCCGGAGTTGGTGCAAAAGACTTCGGATAAGATTCAGCTTATCAGGTAGAGGTTGGTTGCGGCGCAGGATAGGCAGAAGAGCTACGCAGACAATAGGAGGAAGGATTTGGAGTTCGAGGTTGGCGAGCATGTATTTCTCAAGGTTTCGCCTACCCAAGGCATGGTCAGGTTTGACAGGCATAGCAAGTTGAGCCCGAGATTCATTGGCCTGTTTGAGATTCTCAGGCGAATGGGTAGCGTGGCATATGAGCTAGCTTTACCCCGAGCACTAGCTAGTGTTCACCCAGTCTTCCACGTGTCTATGCTCAGGAGATACGTGAGAGATCCGTCTCATGTTATCAGTCACGAGCCAGTGGAGATTCAGCCAGACTTGTCTTATGTAGAGCAACCAGTAGCTATCCTGGATCGGAAGGTTCAGCACCTCAGGAACAAGAGTGTTGCATCCGTGAAGGTGTTATGGAGGAATTTCTCACGGGAGGAGGCTACATGGGAGCTTGAGGACGCTATGAAGAAGAAGTATCCCCATTTATTTGGTTAGTATTTCTATTCTAACTTCGGGGATGAAGTTTTCTTTTAAGGGAGAGGAAGTAAGGCCCTTACATTTTGCATGTATTATATTTAATCCTGTACATATGGTATTTGCTTATTTTTTGTACATAGTATGTTTATTTATTTCTGTGCATGTGTTCTTCTCTGATGTAATTAAGTTTTACCCGAAATCCCAGTTAACGTCAACATCCCTTGACGTTAAGGGCAGGTTGACGGCGGCATGTGTGTCGTTGACTGCATGGCCAGAGGATATAGACGTCCAGATCGATTGACGTCTAATGCATGTTAACGACAGCAAAGTGACCGTTTACTTCTTCGGCTATGTTTGGGATTCCAGATCTGAAACGGCTGCATTTTCTTTGGGATCTAATTAGGAAACCCGATCCCAACGGTCAGGAATCCTAATGCTAGGTGCATTTCGACTCTTAACCCTATATAACCTATGTATTTCGGCTAGGTTAGGTCCTTTGGTTTAAGGGAAAAACTAGGGTTCGTTTAAGAGAAAAAAAAATAGAGCTTTCTGAGGCTTGATCCAGTGTTTAAGATGTTCTTACGGCGATCTTCTTCGACTGGAAGGTGCTTCTAGTGTTGAAGAATCTTCCCCAACTCCAAGAGACCATCTACTCAAGCGTGAAGACCGGATTTGGGCTGCAGATTTGTACCTTCTTGGATTGGCTGAGGACGGCTTCATTGCCAAATTGAACCTTTAGAGATTTTATTCCAGGCAAGTAGCTTAGGGGTATCATCCCTAGACATGTCCCCTAGGTTCTAGGTATTTTTACGGATTTTTATTTCGTGTCCTGGAACCACCAATTCTCTCTTTTTGTGAGTTCAGTCTATACTTTCTGCAGACAGGAGGTTGACGGCAACCTCGTTGCTACAAAGTTCCTGAGTTGACAACAACAGACTGTGCCGTTAACCCATATTGACGACAGAACCATTGCCGTCATGTTCATCTGTTTTCTGTAGAATTATGTGTTTAATCTCTATACTGTGATTTTCGGATTTTTGGATGCCTGTGCATGCTGTAAAAATTATAGTTGGTCAGGTATGGTCTTTAGGTCAGATCATGAGTTTCTGTCGAATTTTTTAGCATACTTTATTTAATATAATGTCTGTTATGGTGTAATATGCATGTTTTGACAGTATTTAGTTCTGAACAAATAGTTTGATTGCATGTTAGTGTTACAGAAAATTTTCATGAACTTAGGGTTACTGGTTTCATGTTTTCAACCTTTGAGCATCGATTGTTTTACTGTCTACCATTTTAAGTGAATATTTTACTGAAATTACATGAAATCTATATTAAATGTTAAAAATAGTTCTACTATTGCAAAAATTCTAGAAAATTGGCCAAATGACATATTACATGTATAGAGTCTATGGTTAATATTTGATACTATTTTGATATTCGGAGGTACTATTTGTATTTTAAAAGGGTAATTAAACCATGTTAAGCATGTTTAATTTAGATATTATAAATTTGAGTGATTAGCAACATGTTTAGGTACTGTTATGATTTATTTGTCACTGTGAAATAGTCATGTTAAGTTTTGTAAACTGAGATCTATATGTTTGAAGGATATGCATATTAATGGATCTAATGGAGCATATAAATAAGGTAAATCATGTGATTAAGTGAAAAAAAATATGTTTAAGTGATCATTTGCCGAAATTGACACTGCTACCATAGAAGGCTATGGAGCCATACTGTAGAAAAGTCCATATGGGAAGGCTTATTGTGTATGTGATATCCTGTGGGCATCAAGATGAAATCTTGGAGGTGGACAAGTACCACTGGTTAGGGTGAAAAGGACTTCTCCCCGTTCTGCGCAGTTATCAAGATTCGTCACTGTATTGCCTAGGTGACGGGCATATGTTATGTGAATGTGTGTCATTCTTTATGGTGGTTCGGACTATGTGTCATGGCAATTAAAGTGTAAAAGTGTGAAATGTGTGTATATGTGCAATGTGATCATGTGATAGTGTTATGTTAATGTGTTATCATGTGAAAAGATATGAAACCATGTGAATGTGATTTATTTGTGTTAAAACAGCAGGCAAAAGATGTGATTATGTGGTTTAAAAGCATGTGAAAAATGTTAGACATCATGCTAAGATTGTTAGTTACTATGTGCATAATTCCATGATCAAGTTGTGTAGAATTATGAAATGATATGAATTGAAATTGGCATAATGAATCAAGTTAATTACCATGTTTAGAAAACATGCATAGGTTATTCATGTATATTTTCTTAACTCACATGAAGCATGTGCCATGTACTTCTCTTATTGTTTAAAAGAATAACATGTGTGTGATATGTGTAAAAATGTGTAAATAGGTTGCTTGCTGGGTCTTTTGGAAGACTCATACTTGCTTTAACATACAGGTGAGACAGGTGTCCTCGTGTTAGAGGAGGACATAGTGAGGAGCGACTCCGAGTGTGAGGAGTAGTTGTACCTGAGGAGATCACTTGTTTAGTCTACTTTCATTTACTAGTATGTGGACATTCATATTGTGGACTTGTATAATGGTGGACATTGTTATTTTCATTGTTGCTATATAGACAGTGGAATGTGTGAATGATGATGGAATAAGATTTCCTTTTATTTCCGATGTACTCTCTTTTGTTATTTATGTACATCTCTTCCTACTTTGTTGTGTTGGGTACATGTCCCACTGTGACGGCGCCCTTTATATCGATGTGGATTGGTATAATCGTACTGGTATAAAGGGGGTCGTTACAACAAAAATTCCAACATTTCCTACTAAATGCCCATTGTGCCTGATTTTCTACCACAGCAAAGTGTGTAAATGATCCGAGTCGAGCCGAGTACTACTCTGCTCGGACTCGGCTTGAACCTTTTTTTATGGAGCTCGAACTCATGAGCTTGGTACTCGCCGAGCAATTAGAGCCATTGTTCGAACTCGGCTTGATAACTATTAATGGCATTCGAACTCGGCTCGATAACTACTCGAATACATTACCGAGTTCAAATTCGAGCCCGAGTTCGAGCACTCAGTAATAAATATTTAACAACATTTTACCCTGAGTTCAACTGCCTTCGAACTCAAACAATCTCAAAAGTCATTACTTAGCGGCCGAGTTTAGAAACTCAAACTCGAGGCCCAACGAAACGCCACAAGCATCTTGACGGGTTGAGAGAAAGGGGGGTTGTGTACTCCTTTTTATAAACTCAAGGCAACAGTTTATTTTTTGTATCCGATATGGGATTAATCGACACTGGGCGCACAGCGGCTAGTGCTAGGGAGGGCGGGATGGGTGACGGGAGCATGTGTTGGAGAGGCCGGAGAAGGCCACTGCGGGAAGCTCGGATGGCGTCCGACACCGCCGACACCGTCGCGTGGGCATCTTCGACTGCGACTGCTACCGAAATCTCCGAAGAAGCCATTGCGATGCATCTCCTCCACTGCGGTCGCCGCTACCATTGCCGCTGCGATGGTAGCGCCGTCTAGAACCGGCAGGGATCCTCAGTGGTTGCTGGAGACTCCGGCGACCCACCGCGACGCCCCTCGACATCACTGGGGATGGATCGTGGGCACCTGCACAAGTGCACAGTCAACAATTTGGGGGGGGGGGGGGGGGGGGAAGGGGAGAAGACAATGGTGCAGTGCCTATAAACCTTAGAAAAATTGGTTTTGTGTTCATACCCTTATGCTAATTAAAATAATATTTTATGTATATACCCCCATATATGTGATTTGTGTATACACTGTGAGACCCTTGAATTTTATTCATGTTATATTCTGTACATGTGGTATTTACTTGTTTATGGACATAGTGTGTGTATTAATTTTGTACTAATTATAATTATTTAGTTACTTATATGCATAGATATGTATAAATATATATATATGTGTGTTATTTCCGTGAAAATAATGTATTTACTTAAATGTGCATATGTATGTATATATATATATATATCTGTATATATAAGTACTTAGCTAATTCTGTACATATTGTACTTATTTAAATCCTATGCATATTGTATTTCAATAATGTTGTGCATATGGTATCTAATTATTGATGTGCATATTATATTAATTATTTCGTGCATATTATATGTAATAATGTTGTGTACATGTGTATATATATATATATGTTTATTCTGTGCATATGGTATCTATTTATTTTTTATACATTAAATTATTTATGATGTATGTGTATATCTGTTTTGATGTATTTCTATGTTCTGGCCGAAATGCCAATTAACGTCAACAACCATTGACATTAATTGCATGTTGACGGCAACATATGTGCTGTTGACTGCATGGCCAGAAGAGGTTGACGTCCAGATCGATGGACGCTGACTCCCTATTAGCGGCAACAAATGTTGACGTCTATTTCCCCAGTAAGTTGCGATTTTAGATCTGGAAATGGATGCGTTTCTTGCGGTTCTAGATTAGGAAACCTAGCTCTAATGGTAGGAGGCTTAACGTAATGCATACCCCGACCCCTTTAGCCTATAAAAACACCTAGTTTGGCGAGATTAGGTCTTTTGGCCTTAAGAGAAAAGCTAGGGTTTGCTGTGGGAAAAATGGGTTTTGTGCAAGCTTGATCCGGCGTGAGAGGAGGTCTTCTGACAATCTGCACCGACTGAGAGGAACTCCAAGCATCGAGGAAGCTACCCCGACTCCGGAGACAGACCTACATCGACACAAAGACTGATTTTGGGTGGAGATTTGAGCATCTTCTTGGCTTGGCCGAGGAGAGCTTCAGCGGCAAATTAATCTCTTCCTGGATTTATTTTCAGGCAAGTGATCTAGGGATTTCATCCCTACCCATGTCCTTTAGGTCCTAGGATTTTTCTAGAATTTATCTCGTGCCCTGGAACCCCCAAATTCTTCTATGTTTGTGCGCTCAGTCTGCACTTCTGCAGACGACAGGTTGGCAGCCACTTGTGTGCCGCCAAGTTCTTGTGTTAGCGGCAACATCGTGTGCCGTTAACCCCAATTGGCGGCAACCCCTTTGCCGCCAAGTTTGTCTATTTTCATAGAACCCTGATTTTCATATCTGAGTGAAGGAATTCGGATTTATGGTTGTCTGTGCATGCTAAGAATATTATGTGTAGTCAAGTACAGTCATTAGGTCATGTCATGAGGAGGTGTCGAATTTCTGTAAATAGTTTTATTTATTAAAATTTCTGTAATGGGATAATGAGCATGTTTTGAACATGATAATTCTTGAATAATTAGATCCATTGTATATTACGGTTCCATAATTTTTCCATGATGGTATGATGACTGATTTCAAAGTTTTGAACTATTAGAACTGACTGTATTAATGAGAACCATGTTTAATGAATTTCTTGATAGATATGCCTGAAATCTCTTTTAATTGTTAAAATTTGATTAATGTTTCGAAAAATCTGAAAATTTAGATATGTGAGATATGAACTGTGTGAATCCAATGGTAAACGTTTCATGCGGTTTTGATAACAGTAGGTACGGCTACTGGTTTAACAATGGTAATTAACTATGTTGAGCATGTTAAGTTTAATCATGTGTAATCCAGTGATTAGTAGCATGATTAGGACGTTGTTATGAGTTAGTTATCACTGTGAACAGTAACATCATGTTCTGTAAACTGAAACATGTGTAAATATGTTAAAATGCATGTAAATGAGTTAAAGTGTATATGTAAATGAATGAAACATGTGATAATGTGTAAAAATTGAACCGATTTTGACACTGCTACTATAGAGGGCTGTGGAGTTGTACTGTAGTAAGGTCCCTATGGGAAGGCTCAATGTGTATGTGTTATCCTAAGGGCATTAGGATGAAATCCTGGAGGTGGACAAGTACCACTGGTTAGGGTGGAGAGGGCTTCTCCCGATCTGCGCAGTACCTAGATTCGTCACTGCATTGCCTAGGTGGCGAATATGTGTTATGTGTTATGTGTATGTGTGTCTTTCTCATGGTGGTTAGGACTATGTGTCATGGCAAATTAAGTGTAAAAAGGGTAAAATGTGAAAAATGTGTAAAGTGACATGTGAATGTGACAAGTGGTAAGTGCAAGCGATGTGACATGTGAATATGCAAGTGAAAACTATAAGTAAACTATGTGAAATCATGTGTAAGTGAAAGTGAATGTGAATGTGAATGAAAGAGTAAATGCATGTGAAAGCCAAAAATAAAAGTTCATATGTTCATGTCATACATGTGTTAATATGATTTAGGATAATCATGGTATAATGTTTAGTATCATGTTGTATAGTTTAATATAATCCATGTGTTAATGTCATATGAATATGATAAATTTAAATTAAAACAGCAAGCTAAATGCATGAAAAAGTGTTAGATTTTCATGTGAAATTGGTTAGATATCATGCTAGGAGTGTTCATTACCTTGTACATATTTCCATGATTTAAATTTGTAGAATTGTGCAATGATTTGAATAAAGTATGAGTCCATGAATCATGTTATATATATTGTTTGTAGAAAGCATGCTATAGGTCATTCATGGATATTTGATTATGTTAAGAATATGATTGATATGAATTATGATTTGCAATATGAATCGAGTTAATTAACATGTATAGAAAGCATGTTTAGGTGGGTTATGTATATTGTTAATTGTTATAAAGCATATGCCATGTAATTCGTTTATTGTTTAAAAGATAGTATGTGTTTTATTATTGTTTATTTGTTTAGCATGTGTGTGATATGTGTAAGAGTGTGATCTTTAGATTGCTTGCTGAGTCCTTTTAGAAGACTCATACTTGCTTCGGTGTACAGGTGAGACAGGTGTCTCCGTACTTGAGGAGGGCATAGCGAGGAGCGACATCGAACGAGAGGAGTAGCTGTTTGTGGAGATCGATTAATAGTTGCTTTATTTCATAGTATAAACAATGTTATTCATATGGACAACATCATAATGTATTTCTTTTGGAAATGTAATAATGTGGACTTTTGTTATTTACATTTGCTATATAGACTGTGGAATGTGTGGATGATGATGGAATGAGAATCACATTTTATTTCCGCTGTATTTTCATTGTTATTCATGTACATATAGACCTATTGTATAGTGTTGGGTTAATATCCCACTGTGACGACGTTCTTTGTACCGACGTGGATTGGTATAATCATACCGGTATGAGGAGGGTCGTTATAGAGATGGTATCAGAGACCAAGGTTGAGATTGTACATGAATACACCATCATCTTCACAAAATTGCAAAGTCTTTATAGAATTTGTCCATATATGTGGAAAATATCTAATAATGAATGAAAGATAGTTAAGAAAATGGTTAGAATTAAGTAACTTAGATTCTAACTATGTTAATTGTTTTGCAGGCTATGACGAGCCATGGTAAGTATGGTGCTCGGGCTAGGGATTATGAGCAGAGGCGCAAGGTAAAGAAATTCGTGATGAGGCTCAAACCATCATTGAGAGCTAGACTTTTACAGTCTGACCCCCGCACTTTGGATGAGGCTCTCAACACAGCAAAGTCAACACCCCAGTCAGTAGTTTCTACAGCTAGCGAGAAGCCCGAGTTTGTGCATTGCGGCAAGCATCATGGCGGAGACTTTTGTTGGAAAAGGGGGGGAAGATGTCTCAAGTGTGGCGGCAAAGAACATCGGATCAGAGAGTGTCCGAGGCTGAAGAAGTTCGTTCCACGAGGTGTTCCGGCAACAACAAAGAAGTCAGCAGCAAGACCACAAACACTGGCCAGGGAGAATGTGTTAGCCAGAGATGCCGATGATGTCACCACAGGTACTCGATCCGATCTTCGAGGACGAAGATCTTTTTCAAGGGGGGGAGAGTGTGAGACCCTTGAATTTTGTTCATATTATATTCTGTACATGTGGTATTTACTTGTTTATGTACATAGTGTGTGTATTATTTTTGTGCATATTATAATTATTTAGTTACTTATATGCATAGATATGTATAAATATATATATGTGTTATTTCCGTGCATATAATGTATTTATTTAAATGTGCATATATATATCTGTATATATAAGTACTTAGCTAATTCTGTACATATTGTACTTATTTAAATCCTATGCATATTGTATTTAAATAATGTTGTGCATATAATATCTAATTATTGATGTGCATATTATATTAATTATTCCATGCATATTATATGTAATAATGTTGTGTACATGTATATATATATATATATATGTTTATTATGTGCATATGGTATCAATTTATTTTGTATACAATAAATTATTTATGATGTATGTGTATATCTGTTTTGATGTATTTCTGTGTTATGGCCGAAATGTCAATTAACGTCAACAGCCATTGACATTAATTGCATGTTGACGGCAACATATGTGTCGTTCACTGCATGGCCAGAAGAGGTTGACGTCCAGATCGATGGATGTTGATTCCCTATTAGCGCCAGCAAATGTTGACGTCTATTTCCCCAGTAAGTTGCGATTTCAGATCTGGAAACGGCTACGTTTCTTGCGGTTCTAGATTAGGAAACCTAGCTCTAATGGTAGGAGGCTTAACCTAATGCATACCTCGACCCCTTTAGCCTATAAAAACACCTAGTTTGGCGAGATTAGGTCTTTTGGCCTTAAGAGAAAAGCTAGGGTTTGCTGTGGGAAAAATGGGTTTTGTGCAAGCTTGATCCGGCGTGAGAGGAGGTCTTCTGGCGATCTGCATCGACTGAGAGGAACTCTAAGCATTGAGGAAGCTACCCCAACTCTGGAGATAGACCTACAGCGACACAAAGATCGATTTGGGTGGAGATTTGAGCATCTTCTTGGCTTGGACGAGGAGAGCTTCATCGGAAAATTAATCTCTTCTTGGATTTATTTTCAGGCAAGTGATCTAGGGATTTCATCCCTACCCATGTCCTTTAGGTCCTAGGATTTTTCTGGAATTTATCTCGTGTCCTGGAACCCCCAAATTCTTCTCTGTTTGTGTGCTCAGTCTGCACTTCTGCAGACGGTAGGTTGGCGGCCACTTGTGTGCCGCCAAGTTCTTGTGTTAGCGGCAACATCGTGTGTCATTAACCCCGGTTGGCGGCAACACCTTTGCCGCCAAGTTCGTTTATTTTCACAAAACTCTGATTTTCATATCTGAGTGATGGAATTCGGATTTATGGTTGTCTGTGCATGCTGAGAATATTATCTGTAGTCAAGTACAGTCATTAGGTCATGTCATGAGGAGGTGTCGAATTTTTATAAATAGTTTTATTTATTAAAATTTCTGTAATGGGATAATGAGCATGTTTTGAACATGATAATTCCTGAATAATTAGATCCATTGTATATTAGAGTTCCATAATTTTTCCATGATGGTATGATGAATGATTTTAAATTTCTGAACTGTTAGAACTGACTGTATTAATGAGAACCATGTTTAATGAATTTCTTGATAGATATGCCTAAAATCTCTTTTAATTATTAAAATTTGATTACTATTTCGAAAAATCTAAAATTTTAGATATGTGACATATGAACTGTGTGAAGCCTGTGGTGAAAGTTTCATGCTGTTTTGATAACAGTAGGTATGGTTATTGGTTTAACAATGGTAATTAACTATGTTCATCATGTTAAGTTTAATCATGTGTAATCCAGTGATTAGTAACATGATTAGGATGTTGTTATGAGTTAGTTATCACTGTGAACAGTAACATCATGTTCTGTAAACTGAAACATGTGTAAATAAGTTAAAGTGCATGTAAATGAGTTAAAGTGTGTATGTAAATGAATGAAACATGTGATAATGTGTAAAAATTGAGCCGATTTTGACACTGCTACCATAGAGGGCTATGGAGCCGTACTATAGTAAAGTCCTTATGGGAAGGCTCAATGTGTAAGTGTTATCCTAAGGGCATTAGGATGAAATCCTGGAGGTGGACAAGTACCACTTGTTAGGGTGGAGAGGGCTTCTCCCGGTCTGCGTAGTACCTAGATTCGTCACTGCATTGCCTAGGTGGCGAATATGTGTTATGTGTATGTTTGTCTTTCTCATGGTGGTTAGGACTATGTGTCACGGCAAATTAAGTGTAAAAAGTGTAAAAGATGAAAAATGTGTAGAGTGACATGTGAATGTGACAAGTGGTAAGTGCAAGCGATGTGACATGTGAATGTGCAAGTGAAAACTATAAGAAAACTATGTGAAATCATGTGTAAGTGAAAGTGAATGTGAATGAAAGAGTAAATGCATGTGAAAGCCAAAAATAAAAGTGCATATGTTCATGTCATACATGTGTTAATATGATTTAGGATAATCATGGTATAATGTTTAGTATCATGTTGTATAGTTTAATATAATCCAAGTGTTAATGTCATATGAATATGATAAATTTACATTAAAACAGCAAGCTAAATGCATGAAAAAGTGTTAGATTTGCATGTGAAATTGGTTAGATATCATGCTAGGAGTGTTCATTACCTTGTACATATTTCCATGATTTAAATTTGTAGAATTGTGCAATGATTTGAATAAAGTATGAGACCATGAATCATGTTATATATATTATTTGTAGAAAGCATGCTATATGCCATTCATGGATATTTGATTATGTTAAGAATATGATTGATATGAATTATGATTTGCAATATGAATCGAGTTAATTAACATGTATAGAAAGCATGTTTAGGTGGGTTATGTATATTGTTAATTGTTATAAAGCATATGCCATGTAATTCATTTATTGTTTAAAAGATAGTATGTGTTTCCTTAGTGTTTATTTGTTTAGCATGTGTGTGATATGTGTAAGAGTGTGATCTTTAGATTGCTTGCTGGGTCTTTTTAGAAGACTCAAACTTACTTCGGCATACAGGTGAGATAGGTGTCCCCGTACTTGGGGAGGGCATAGCGAGGAGCGACACCGAACGAGAGAAGTAGATGTTTGTGGAGATCGATTAATAGTTGTTTTATTTCATAGTATAAACAATGTTATTCATATGGACAATATCGTAATGTATTTTTTTTGGAAATGTAATAATGTGGACTTTGGTTATTTACATTTACTATATAGACTGTGGAATGTGTGGATGATGATGGAATGAGAATCACATTTTATTTCCGCTGTATTTTCATTGTTATTCATGTACATATCAACCTATTGTATAGTGTTGGGTTAATATCTGTAACATCTCGGGCTTTTCGGCTTTCCGTTGTGTGTGGGATGACTGGCCTTGTCGCAACGGAGGTGCCCGTCACGACAGTCATCCCTTGTCGCGACCGTGTTTGCCGTCGCGTTCTGGACCCGCCCGGTCAACGGGTCGCGACTGCTTTCTGCTTTTGGTCGTCTGACGCTCGTCAGAGTGGCAGGTGTGGTAGATTGACCTGTCGGGTGGTCACGGTCTGGGCGGCTGTCGCGATAAGTTTCATATCGCCCCGCCCCATCACGTTCTTTCCCTTTCCCTTTTCCTCCTTTCCTCTCCTCTCCGAGGGGGGAGAGGTTTTCCTCTCGCCTTCCTCCGGCGGTGGAGCTTGGTGGAGTCGCCAGCGAGCTCGTGGTGGAGCGGCGGAGCGTCGTGGAGCGAGGAGGAGGCGGCCATGGTGTTGTGAAGGCCCTTCGTGGGTACGTTCTTCGTTTAATCTGTAGGGATGCTTGTGCCCTTTCTTGTTAGTGTGGATTGGAGGTCCTAATGAGTGTTTACATGCTTTTATTGCTTTCACCATGCTCCCCTCCCCGTGTTGTGCTAGTTGTAGCGTTTGTGGGCGATCACGGGATGTGGATCATGTCGGTCGGCCTTCCAGCTGATGTCGCGACCACCGAGCACGTCGCGACATCAAAGAAGGTGTCGCCCCAGTCGGACGTGACCTTAACACGGCCCGGATGGCCATCGCGATAAGGGTCGTGTCGCTGCCCGGTTGTCCGTTGCGACAAGCTGTTGTCGCGACGCGCAGCCCTGTCACGACAAGCTTGTCGCGGCGCTGTGCCTTGTAGCGACAACCTGGTTGTCGCGATGCGCTTCCCCGATGCGACCCTTCTTGTCGCGGTTGCCCTACCCATCACTATGAGTTCACGACAGGCTAGGAGGGCGTGACAAGACTTGGTCTGCCTCGGGTGTTTCCGTGGCCACGGTTGGCATGTCGGCATGTGCCCCAGGACAGGGTGTGCCCTTAGGACCTTCTGGTGGGAACGCGACAGGTTGCCTCCCTGTGTTCACTAACCGAAGGTGACACCTTCGTGGCCATGTCTTAGCGGTGTCGCTAGGAGGCTCGCATCTGTCTAATAATCGATGGTCTGGTCACCGATCGATTATTAGAAGAGCATTGGTTTCTGTGCTGTTTGGTGGTGTTCCAGTTTCTCGGGCCATGCCGTGTGTGCAGACCAACTAGTCCTTCTCACTGCCTCGCTCTGCGTTGGCTCCTGAGCCACGTAGGGAGGTCAGGCGTGGGGCTGCAGCTCGGCCGGGCTGCGATGGTTGTGTTGTTCTTTGCTATGAATCGTTAGCCTCACTCTACCGGGGAGGTTGTAGGCAGGAGTCAGTGGCTGGTGAGCTGGAGGAGTGAACTGTGTGCCCTCCTCTTAGCTGCTTGTGGCGGTGGCTTGGTTGTTCTTGCTGTGACGTTGCTTCACACGCTGGTTCCGAGATTGGGTTTCTCGTCGACCTGGTTTACACGGTGGCTGTAGCCTAGCCGTGTCTCGCTTCCTTGGGCTTTTTCGGTTGGCCTTGTGGGCTGTGTTTAGTGGTTTCCGTTTGCGGGTTCTCTCGGGGTGTTTTGTGTAGACACCCAGCTGCTGTTTCGGTAACCCATTTCTTGGTTCCGTTCGTGGTGGCACTAGTAGGTGTAGTTCCCTGACCTCGTGGAGTGTCCGAGATGCAGGTTGGTTTCTGCTTGTGGACCCTCAACCTTGTGGAGGTCTGAGGTGGCCGTGCCTGTGGTGAGACGTTGCTTCTCACATGGTTGTTTGGTGTCTCTCGTGGTGACACCTGGTTGTTCCTTCCCGACCTTATGGAGGTCTGAGATGTTGGTGCTTGTGTCGTGAGACTTTGGTCTCTCGTGGTTGCTCTGATGTTCTGTGTGCTTCTTTGTCTCGACGGGTGTGTGCCAAGGATCTGCTTCCGCATCGTGTTTTGGCCTGACCCAGTTTGTGGGTGAGGCGTTTACTCTGTTTCCGCTCCTTTGTAGTACTATGTTGTAGGTGTTTCTCGCTTTACTGCTTTGTAGAGTAGTCTTGCTTCCTCTTGTTGGAGTTCCTGCTGCTCTGGCTGGTAAGGGACTGGTTATCCCTACTGAGCCTTGTTCGCAAGGCTCACCCCCCTACTCTCTTCAGGTAGGGACTCACTATCACAGGAGTTCATTGCCGGACGGTCGTGGTGGCGGCTTGCGCCGTGCGTTGCCAGCAGTGTGAGTTGTGAGCATAAGAGCTCTTTGTACCGTGAGTTGAGAGTGGCCTTTTTTCAAGTCCTCGGGGTATGCCCCTTAAGGACTGTACCTTTCTTTCTGTACTTGTACTTTTATTTAGGACTTGTTGTACATAATTTCTTTATTAATGTACGAACTTTATTGGTATAGTTATTTGAATTCATTGCTTATCTCACTGGTAGTGTGTACATGATAGTATACATATTGTATGTATATGTATATTTATATACATCGTATGCACGGATTTTCTGCATGTTTTAAGTTCTGGCCGAAGGGCCAATTGCCGTCAACACGGTGGACGTCCATGGTGGTAAATGTCTATATCGTTGGACGCTAATACTTAAATAAATGGCCATGGATGTGGACGTTAATATCTCTGACCTGCATGCGTTGCGGACCCCGAAATTCCGGGGGCAAGCAAGCCCAGCCATTGGGGAGATGTCCCCAATGGCTATCAGGCCTTCACATCACCCCTCCGGAATATCCCAAACCCCTTCTCCTATAAACCAAACCCCTTCTGCACCAGAAGAACTCTCTTGACTCTTTGAAAAGAGGAGAGAAACCCTAGCTCTGGACTGAAGGAAACCTGAACTTTGGAGGCTTTGATCCGGCGACTGAAGGCTTCTCCCGGCGATCTACACTGACTGGAGGATAGCTGGGACATAGGGGAAGGCTTCCCCGACGTTGGTTGGCGTCTACATCGACCAAGAACCCGGAGCAAGAAGAGTTTGGAGGCTTCTTGGGACTGCCCAAGGAGAGCTTCAACAACAACTTTGATCCCTTTGGAGATTTATTGAGAGGCAAGTAACCTATCCCCGTGGTGCATGTGTGTATCCAGTAGGTCCTAGGCATTTTTATGGATTTTTATCATGTCCTGGATCCTCACATTCCTCTGTTATCTGGAGCTCGGTCTGTGTTTTTGCACAGACAGGAACTTGACGTCAAGCCCTCTTGCCGTCAAGATCTCCAGTCAGTGGCCAGCGCTCTTGCCGTCAATCTCCTTGAACGGCCAGACACTGCCGTTAAGTTCTTCAGTGCAGAACAGTAAAATGTTCTGCCTTATATAATTATTTTCTGGACTTTGACGCATGAGGATATAGTGTAATTTTATATGTTATGTAAAATAGATAATGTGATGTGTGTGGAATTTTCTGTACTTTTCTGTGGATGGCATAAATTGTTAGATTTATTGAAATACATGTTGGGAAAATGGATTATGCATGTTCACCTACTGTCTACATGATTCCTGAGGAATTAAATGCCCTAGATTTTTCTATACCATGTGTATATTTGTCAGTCCATACCCTACAAATTTGAGAATTTGTTCATGTTTGTGTGATTTACTGTAATTTCTGCAATAGAAATAGAAAGCATGTGTAAGACTTTCAAAAAAAATCCACAGTAAATTGTATGTTGTGCAATAAATTCGGGGAAAATTTCTGTAACAATGTGTATGATAGATTCAGATCTTTGAAATGTCAAATCTAAGATTCATGTTATGCTTCATGATAAATTGAATTATGAATGGCATGAGATTGGATGTTTTAATTTCTGTAAATGTAAATATGACTCAGAAAAATGTGAAAATTTGCATGTGTGGTCAAAACCTGCAAACAATGTGTGGTTAAATTTTCATGTGATTTGGATGACAGAAAAAGGCATTATGAGATTTCCATGTGAAAACGAGTGATTAATGCATGTTATCATGAATGTGGTTTGATTATGCATTGTTCAGCCTGATTAGTGTAAAGTATTGAATGTTTAAAGTCTGTCAACAGTAGTATCATGTTAGGGAAAAACAGAGCCATGTGTATGAATGAGAAATGTGAGCCATGTGTAAATCATGTGAAAAGTGTGTGTTAAAAAAATCGGATAATGTGTGAAATGTGCCATGTGTGACACTGCTTCCATAGAGGGCCGTGGAACCGTACCATGGAAAAGTCCCCATGGGAAGGTTCAATGTGTTAAGATCCTAAGGGCATTAGGATGAAATCCTGGAGGTGGACAAGTACCACTGGTTAGGGTGGAGACTTGTTCTCCCGGTCAGCGCAGTCCAAGAGTCGTCACTATATTGCCTAGGTGGAGTCTATGTGCATGTGTTATGTGATGTGTCCTTCTAATGGTGGTTTGGACTATGTGTCATGGCACTAAATTGTGAAATGTGAATGTGAACATGTGTAAATTGTGTAGTGTGAATATTTGAAAATGTGCAATGTGCGAAAAGTGAGCAATGTGAATGTGTAATTGTGTAAACATGTGGAACTAATATGGTAAATCATGAAATTGTGATCCATGATGCGTAAGTGTTAAAATTTTGTCAAAACAGCAACCTAAATGCGTGTAAAATGTCATTTCCACATGTGCAAAATTTGTAGAATCCATGTTAAGAATGTTTCTTACTTATGTGTGAATAGTCCATGTTTAATCGTTATCATGTTGAAGTTGAAAATGTGAATGTAGCTCTCATGTGAATAGACAAATAGAAAGCATGTGGTAGGGACTTTAATTTGGAATGACATAAACCATGTACATGTGTTTAAATTTTATAGAAGTATCCTGATAGGTTGTTTCCTACCTTGCTATATGTTTGGCTATTGGAAGTGATTATAGGCCTTATTGTGATATATGCATGTATGACGTGTATGGTGTTATTTGCTGAGTCTTTTAGACTCATTCCTTGCTTCGGCGTACAGGTTTAGTAGGTGATACACCTTTGGAGGAGACCGTAGAGAGCGACTCTGAGCGCGGGGAGTAGCTTGGCAAAGTTGTAGTTGTGACATTTTGACTTCCATCGTATGTAAATTGAGGCATTGTAATAGAAACACTATGTAATTTGTGGAAAACTATGTATTTGAATTTAGTACTTCATTATGTGGACTTTATTTCTTTTAAATTATCATGGGATCATGTATGTTAAATGTGGATGATGAAATGAAATGAAAGACCTTGTTCTTTTACTTCCGCTACTCTGTATCTATATTTGTGTGTATCTCAATCATGTGATAGCGTTTGGGTAAATGCCCCACTGTGATAACGTTCACTATACCGGCATGGGTTGGTATAACCGTACCGGTATAATGAGGGTCGTCACATTTGTAATGAGTTAATAACTATGGCTGTCCCAAAGAAAGGTACTCGTGCGCTGCTGGCCTGTCCGTGTAGAGTGCTGTTAGGTGAGTTTTTGGCTCTTTGTTGCAAGTGGATAGCTTTCCAGCAAGGTCTGAGTGTGAGCTGCAGGAGAGTGTTGCTGCTGTTGCTGGGTGCGCATGCTTCAAGCGTGGTTGCTGGTTCGCTCATGCTGCGGTTGGGTTCATCGTCGGCCTGCGCATCCGTGTGGGTGTGTCGCAAAGGTTGAGAGAGCCTACGTGTGGTGTGGCCTTCACTGGTGCAGGGTTGTGGTCTACGGAACCGGTAGAAGGTGTCCTTGCCTTGTTGGTTGTCCCCTTCTTGTGGGGTGAGTCCTTGTTGGATGTCCCCTTGTTGATGGGGTGTGTGTTGTTGGCTGTGTGTTTGGCCTTGCATGCCTGTGCGCCATTGGGCGCTGTGCTCTGCTCAGTCAGCGTCTTTGCTCGAGCTAAGCAGATGCTTGTGTGCTGTGTTGCACCGCTGGTTGAGTGTTGCGACACCTGTTTGAGATTGTTGTCGGCTTGGTGCTAACTAGTTGTGAACTATGGTGAGGTGCTCCCAGAGTTCTTCTCTGTTGGTTCTGGTGGAGGTGAGGTTTTCCCCAGAACTTTGTTGTGCTCATTTCTGGTTGTTGCAACGCTGCCCTTTGGTTGGGGTGCATCGCTTAGCTGCTGTGTTCTGGTGGTGTTTCCCAAAACTGTTTGTTGTTGTCCTAGTGAGAGTTCCTCTCCCTCTGGGACTGCTTCTGTGCTCGTTGAAGTCTTCCACTGTGTTGCCTCCTTGGTTTGAGGCCTCTGTTGTCTAGTTGGTTGCCATTGCGTTGCCCTCGAGGTTGAGGTGCATCGCTTGGTTGCCCTGTGTTCTAGTGCGGTTTTCCAAAATTGTTGGTTGTTGTCCTGGTGAGGGTTGCTCTCAGGACTGTTCTGGCTTGTTTCTGCCAATTGTTGTGCTACCTCAGGGTTGAGATATGCTGTTGTTGTGCTGGCTGTCGTGTTTTGGTGGGTTTTCCTAGAACGGCGCCTTGGTGATTCTGGTGGAGTTTCTCCCAGAACCAGTTGTGTTACTTCCGCTGTCTGCTGTGTTCTCTCTGTTGGCCGTTTGTTTGGGCTGCGTTCTGGTGATGGGTCCCAGAACGGCTCTTGGCGCTTTGGGTGGAGGTCCTCCCCAAGCTGCCTTGTGTTGTTTTTTGTTTGTCGCTACTCTCTCTCTGTGGAGATGAGCTGTCGCCGTTGGCGGTTGGACTGTCTGTGTTACAGTCTACCTGGGTGCTGTCGGCCAAGGTATGGTGCCTTGACCGTGTGTCTGGCCATTGTGCTGGCCAGGTTGTCTTTCTGTTCGTTTGCGTGTCCTCGGCCATGCTGGTGGGACTTCGTGTGTCCCCATGGTCGGGAGGTTTGCTTCATTTCTCGCCCCCTGTGGGCTCTGCCAGATAGTAGTCTGGTGAGTGCCATGGGTGTTTGGCTGGTTGTACTTTTGTGGAAGTGCCAGTCTCGTTTAGTGGTTTTCCCTTGCGTGTGGAAGAGACTCGTTGTGAGGGTCTCCTTCCCCTGCTTTCCGTGGGTTGCTCGGGGTGGTGGTGCTTTCTCATAGATTTTGGTGCCATGTCGTGCACCGTGGCGACCTTTGTGGCAAAGGTCCCTCCCCTTGTGCTATCTTGAGGTTGAGCTGGTTGCTCCCCTCGTGCGTGTGGTTTTCCTTGTGGTGCAATAGGTTGTGGTGACCTATTGTCCCATCTCTTGTTGTGATGGTTTCTTGTCGCCTGACTGGACGATGTAGGGCAGCGTGCCCTGTGTTCAGTGTGAGTCAACACCGGATGTTCTTCTGTTTGGCTTGCTTGAGCAGGCATCGTTCGGTGTGTGTTTTGCTTGTGCCTCAGCTGTGCTTTGGAGGCACTTGTCGTCGTTTGGTGTGTGCCCTCCCCACCTGTGGTGGTAGGAGCGGTGCCCTGTGTTTGCGCGCTTCTAAGAGCCAATATGGGTGTTGCGCTCTTGAAGTTGTTAGTTTTTCGCGCGTTTCTCTTGTGGGTCTCTGGTGGAGAGACCCTTTCTGTTGGCCTTGAGTCGTTTCAGGCCACTGTGTGGTTGTGTACTGCACTTGGAGCGTGTTTCTTTTTCGATGTTTTGTGTCCTTGTGCCTTGAGGGTTCGTGGCTGGTGTGGCATGTTCTACCCTTTTTGACTTGCGATTTCTTGTGGGCGGCTTTTGGCAGGTCTCTTGTGGAGAGTCCTTCCTGTTAGCCGTGTTGTTTCGGCCGTTGGTGCAACCGTGTTGCATCCTGCCGAGTTTTGGTGCTTGTGATGGCACCCTCTGCTCGTGCTCGAGTGGTTTGTTTTCATGTCGTCTGGAGCCCTGGTGCATTGTGTTGTACCTTGGGTGGCTCCTGGTGCTGGTGTTAGCACCGTGTGTGTGTTTCGTGTGCCATGATCGTAAGCTTCGTGCATTGTTTCGCGAGTTGCTCGGTGTTCGAGGCATTGAGCTTTCCGCCTCTGGGACACTTTGTGCTGGTCGTGCCTTGTGGCTGTACCATTACCACTATGGGGTGGCTACTTTGCCTTGTCTAGGTAGCCCTATTGGTGGTACGCCAGGCTGTGGTGGTGGCCAGTGTCCAGGTTTCCCCTCTCACCTTGGGGAGCGAGTGTGTTTAGTTGGGGTACCCTATTTTGGTTGGATTTCTTTGAGGTCGACGTGTTGTTCTCGACCTCTATGTTTGTTTCATTTCTCGTGCAATTTTTCGACGTCTTGAGTTGCTTGGCCTTGGCAACCTCAGACATCTTCTTTGGTTTTACCTCTGTGCCTGTGCCTGTGGAGCGGGTGTTTTAGCTTTCTGTGGCTCCACAGTCGTTAGGTGTCCTGGTCGGACCATGAGGATGATCTGGGAGAGATCTAGTGGTGTCAGCGGGCACTGCCTTGCTTGCCGTGGTTTTCCTCCACGTGCGTGTTTTCCCGCTTGGTTTTGGGGTCATATGTTGCCCAGCTAGCAAGCCCAGAGGGGGGGTGAATGGGATATTAAAATTTTGATCACTTTAAAACCTGTCCACAAAAATGTTTACACAAAACACACTTCGATGACTGTTAGTGTTAGTAAAAATAGGATAGCAAACACAAGGCAATCCAACACATGACACAAGGAAATATCATGGTTCGGATCTCCTCTCCACAGGAGTCCTACGTCCATTCCCTAAGCAATACCTCAGGATTTCACTACCCAAGGGTACAGTCCCCCTCAAGGAGACTTACACACCCATCTACAGCTGGTCTTCTCTTCACAACCCGAAGAGGAATTACAACACCCTGGATCCCACCAGGTCTTCCTTCTACACGAAGGGAAACAAACACCCTGGAATCCCCAGGTCTTCCTTCAACACGAAGGGAAATAAACACAAGAATGTGTTTAGGAAGACAGGCCCCTGGACCAAGCTAACAGCACAATGCTTGATCCGAAGCAAATACTGAGAGGAAGAAAATGAGAAGTAATGGACTCTCTCAGTACACATAATGCTCTCTCTAAGATCTACACTCGATGCAGAGAGCTAAGAGCTAGACAAGCAAAGGAGTGAAGCTTCGCTCTTTTAGATGCTTGCAGAAAGCTTGTAAAAGATTGTCGTGAGTGTTCTCTTTGTTTCTGGAGCTTCAGTCTTCTATAAAAATCTTTAGTGTATGTTATCTCTAAGCTCTTATTTACGTTAGACTGCATGGCATTGTAGAGCTTTCAGTCAATGGTCTTTAGCTTTCCATGCACGTAAAAAGAGAGAGGATCTTCATTGATGTCCTTTATCTTCCATATTGTCCAACGTTGTATTGAGGTGTGTTGTCAGAGACCTGCATGCAGTAAATGCTAAAACAATAGACAGCTAGGCTGTCTCTTGTTGTCAGTCAACGTTAGAATGATTTTATATCAAAATAGAAGTTACATTCTGTTCTTTTAAAAAGATGTTTACATTATAAGCATGGAAATAGAAGATATCATTTGCATGCAGTGCAGTGATATGTTCAGTCATAATAAATGCATGGATGTGAGAGAAAAGCGAGGGAAGACTTTGACTTTTCAAACTATCTGAGAATAGGTTTGAATTACAAGTCGTTATAGACCATGAAATCGATATGAGCATAACTTATGAAACCGATGTGTGGATGAGTCGTTGTTCTTGTGAATCGTTACACATTCATAAACAAATCGATGCATATATAAATAATTATACAATCATAACCAAATCGTTGTAGAGAGAAATCATTATGATAGTATAAGCAAATCGTTATGAGCAAGTCGTTATAATCAAATCGTTATAAACGAATCGTTGTGAAATATTGTTATAAGCAAATCGTTGTTTCACTTATCAAGTCGATGTAGTGAACGAATCGTTGTTTAATGTATCGAATCATTACGGCGACCAAGTCGTTATGTAACTTAATGAATCGTTATAGGGACTAAGTCATTGTGTAACTTATCGAATCGTTATGAGACTTAACGAGTCATTGTGAAACCGAAATCGTTGTGAGAGCAAATCGTTGTTCTCACTTAAGAAATTGTTGTGAGAACAAATCATTGCGATCTCTTAGGTAATCGTTATGAGAGGCAAATCGTTACGATCTCTTAGCGAATCATTGTGAGAGGTAAGTCGTTGCTATCTCTTAGCAAATCGTTCTGAGATCGAAATCGATGCGATCACTTAGCGAATCGTTCTGAGATTGAAATTGATGTGATCATCAAATCGTTATAAAATAGACTTCAATAGAATACCAATGACTTATGAAATCGTTATAGAACCAAAAATCGATGTGGATGAGGAAATCATTGTGATCTTAAGAAAATCGTTATAACAACTAGAAAATCAATGAGTACTTAGAAAATTGTATGCTTTGAACTGTAAATGCTACAAGGTAATAAATACTCACTGACTTTGCTTGAATTTCCTTGATTTATTTCCTGTGCTCAAATCTCATAGAAAAACTTGTAAGTTTAAACTATATCTGAGTTTTGTTAATCACCAAAATAGATATGTAATTTATTTAAATTACATGGGGATAAACTGATCATCAATCTCCCCTTTTTGGTGATGACAAAACATGGCATAAACATAATGAAATAAATCTAAGGAGTTGTGCGAAATTAGAGATGTTTTCAGAATGATTTATTCTTCTCCCCCTTTTTGTCATTAAGCAAAAATAAATAAAATGCTGAGACAAAAATGGAGAGAAAAGATAAATGATAGCAATAGATCATTTCATTCAACTTGAGGGGGTACAGTAAGATAGAAGGCAGGGGATAAAAGAGAGGCATAATGGGAAATGACTTCCCAAGCCTTAGATTCCTGCTCTTCAAAATAAAGACGAAATACTCCACAAGCAACAGAATAAGACGGTCCCATGGTGGGAGCCATTCTCTGATGATGAAGAGTCCTTTGTTCTTTCATGAAGTCAGCATAGCGATTTCAGTCAAAGGAATGTTTATACAAACTGACTTTTCCAAAACTGGCACAAGAGAGAAACTGATCAATAGAGACTGGGTAGAAGAGTTGCTTCTGCTTTAGTTCTAGGCGCATGGCTACATAAACCTTGTATCTTTCAACCCATGTTTGAAAGGGATCATGAACAAGGTGAATGGAGTTCAAGTCTAGAAATTCAGTAGCTGAAACTGGAGGTTTATTTTCCCTGGCTTGAGAGACATTCAGATTTGTAAGCTGCTGAGCAGATAGGGGATAAAATCTGGCCCAATCTGTAGGAGATAGTCTTTCACACTCAGATAAGAGAGGGGCGAGGACATCAGCATTGACATGGACCTGGTGATACTCTCTAAACAAAAATCTGTGAAAGGCAACCAGATGACCCTTCTGCACTTTGATTCTTCCTATGACTCTGGCAAAATGCTGAAAAATAAGAGAGCCAACAGCTGAATCCATGACCAGAGAATGAAGTGGGGGAAGAAGAACAGCATTAGGCAACTGGAGGGTGGCAAAGTCAACCTGAATAGTTTCAGTGTGGGCGTCAAGAGACCCAAGATCTCTAATAGCCTGCTTGAACTGACCAAGCTGAACCTCAGGAAGATGATTGAGATATCTGTAGTTATTGAACATCTGAAAGTGCCTGATCATTTTGATTTCCTTTTGAATGAACAGAGCCTAGGTGTCCTTGTGAAGGATTTGGAACCACTCTGATAAAGTCAAGGAATGATCCCGGGGAGGGAACCTGGCTGATCGGGCAAGAAGAAACTTATTGTACAAAGCTTTATGACTCCAAGCCCACTGCTCTTCATTTTTGGCTTCGGCTAGGGAGAATATTTTTTTTTTCGGATTTAGAGAGAGAAGTATAGGGCAAAATGACATTAAGATGATCGGTAAGGTTGAGATGAGGAAGGTTTATGATGGTAGCAAAGACAACTTTCTAAAGGAATTCTCTGTAGAGTGGTTTATTTTTGTTGTCCACTGTTAGAGAAAACCATAGGGGTGGATAATAAGGATCAAAAGAGATAGAGGAAGTGGAGGTTATTTTTCTTTTCTTAGGAGCAAGGCTAGAAGAGCCTGTCCTATGAACATGAGTTCCAACCTTCAATACAGATCAGAGAATAACTTCTTCAAACTCATCCTTGATGTCCCTAAGAAAGGGGGCATCAATCTGAGCACTCTCCGGAATAATAGTAATGAAGGAGGGAGGAGTAGAGGGATGAAGAAAGGAATGAGAAGTGGAGGGAGGTAGATCAGCTGGTCCAAAAGAGGAGGGACCAGAGGATGAGGAGGCTCCAGCTGATGAGGAGGTTGGAGGAACCTCAAAGAGAGGAGGAGGTGGAGGAATTGAAGTGGAAATGGTAGGAGATGAGGAAGGTTCAGAGCGAAAAGGTGTTGGAGATGAGATGGTTCTAGGTACAGGTTGTTTGAAGGTAGGTGGAGCTGGAGGTGCTGTGGAGGAGGATGGTGGTGAAGAAGGAGCTGGTGTCTGAATGGGAGAAGGAGCTGGGGGCTCAGGAGCTACAGCTTTTTCTTCTTCCTTGACATGATCAGCTTCAGTAACCACTGGCCCGATTGGCCCTGACAGGTCCTCAGCTGGCCCTGTTGGCCCAGATTCTACAGCTGCCACCTGATCAACAACTACTGGCCCTGATGGCCCTACTGGATTCTCAGAAACATGTCATGATGAAAATCTTCAGTTGGTGGCCCGGATGGCCTAACAACCTCTTCTACAACCTCCTCAGAGGGCTAAGGAGCAGATGGTGTGGGAGCAGGAGGTGCTGGTGCCCTTACCTCCTTTAAAATATCTGATAATAGGGTCTTCATGCTTCCCATTTCTTTATTCAACCACCTTAAAGCATTCGTTACCATCCCCATTTCTTTTGCTGCTGAGCTCTAGCTCAAGAATATAGAGATAATGTCTGATTGCACAGAGCAGAGTATCTCACCTTGGGCATCTAGCCTATCCATCACAGGCTTCAGTTTTTGACAAATCTCTGTTGCCTGGTCCTCTGATGTGGTGTCTCTGTAAGGAGGGGAATCTCAGAAACAACTTCCTTTCCCTTCTCACTTGCCCTAGCAACGGGCTCCTCATGATCAACATGGTCATCTTGCTCATCTGAATCAGAGGAACTAGCTGTCACACCTTCTTGAAATTTATTCACTAGGGGGTTTTCAATACTCTCCCCCTGAGACTGACCTTCCTTTTCAGTCAAATTCTCCCCTTCAGGAGGAGAATCCTCCATAGGGGTATCAGCTGGCATAGCTGCTTCTTGCTCCTCATGGATAGGAGCATCTCTCATCTGAACTCTAGAGTGGCCTGATGCCACAACTTCACCTCCCGGATCAGCACAGACAGCTTGCTCCCCCTGAGTGGGAGTCTCTTCCAAAACAGAACTCTCATTGTGGCCTGGTGCCACATCTTCTCTGCCAACATCTACAGACACTGATCTTGCTCCCCCTGACTAGGAGCATCTTCTACTTGCACATTTATTTGCTCCCCCTGAATGGGAGCCTCTTCCAAAACAACATGTGCATCACTTGTAGCCTGAACATTCCTGACCACTGGCTCCCCCTGAGTGCTAGGAAGGGAGTCCAGTACATCCCTAAGAATGGAAGCAATACGAGATGAAGGATCTAGACGCGAGATTTGGCCCATCCCCGCGTGGCTCTTTGGCCCAATAAAGCCCGTTTGACCATTTGTTGACTTGCCTCGGATGCCATGTAGACGGCAGCATCGATTGCCGCCGACTACATGTTGACGGCAATTCCCCTGGACGTTGACCCATCCTGACGTCCACATCTCTGGACATCTGCATGTTGTTGGCGGCAGGATCGGTTGACGTCAACCTGGTTTACTTGGTCTGCACAACTACCCTGAGAATCTATCCCACTTGCGCCATTCTCTCCCCCATGCAGTGCATGGGGCCGTTCCCAACGGGCATATGGGCCACCTTGGCACCCTCTTGACCCAGTAAAAATCCTACTTGGCCTCTCCCCATTGGTTGGAGCCTTTATGCATGGATTGCCAAGTGTGTGAAGTGTGTTTCTTCACACTAAGCATCCAGAGCTCCCAAGCTCCGACCCCACTGCCTATTTAACTCCCTCTCTGGCCTTCTAAGAGGGGGGGAGAGGCTGGACGTCCACATGCTGCCCTTTTGAGAGAGGAGAGAGAAATTTACACCCTACCTTCCATCACTCATCCTCTTGCTTCTCTCAACACTTGGGATGTCTAGGAGGGTTCTTTTGGAGCTGGAGGAGCCCTGCAAGGAGTCTACAACACCTGCAAACGAGGATCAACTCCCCCCTCTTCCTCTCTTTCCTTTCTACTTTCTTTAGTATTTGCATGTTGCACACACCTTCCCATACACTCTAGGCACGTAGGCCACTTCCCTACACAGCTAGAAAGGGGTTTCCCAACCAAAAACGGAGGGAAGAAGGGTGGTCATAGCACTTGGCCACCCCTCTTCTCAAGTCCACATCTGGTACGGGACTCTCCTTTTGGGCCATTTCTTTCCATTTCTGAGCATTTACCACGCTTTCTTTAGACTAATAGAGTGTCTTTTTGTGGCAAGAACGATTCGCAGAAGACCGCGGAGCTCTTCTTCTTTGGCCAGCCAAAGGAGGAGAAGTAGAAGCCCCATCTCCATCCGCTGTGTGAGGTTGCTGCACTGACGTGATCACATCAGTCCTTGGGCACATGTAAGGCCCTGGCGATCACAAACTCCCTTCCTCTTTGCTGGTTTTCTTTGTTTCCTCTCTAGTCAACCTAGTCAACCGGAAAGTCAACGAAGTCAACCCGCGATCCATCATCGCCAACGAGAGATCATTGACGTTCGCAAGCTGCCGGAGAACTCTACAGTCGACCGGGGCTACGACACGGGAAGCGGATCGTCCACAGTTCTCTTTATGGCGATCACGGTGGGACAAGCTTCTGCCACTGTAGTCTGTCTGCGCCCAGGTACACCGCAAGCGATCTTGCCGTTTACTCAGGTAAGCGTCTCGGTTTCCTGCCGTTTATTTACTCTTAGCGTCCATATAGGTTGTCGTTTAGTTTCTGTCCGCGTCTATCGATCATGCCGTCAATCTGTTCTGATAAACTTAGCGTCAACATTCATGCCGTCTAGTTTCACAGAACTCTGTTTTTGACTGTTTTGATCTGGTTTTGCTTTCTGTTTGCCTCCTGTTTGTCACTAACAGTTCTCAGTCACGGGGGGTTCCTTCCTCTCATATGTTCTAGCCTCCCCTCACATTCTAGGATAACCTTTCTTCGGTTTACAACCTTTTACTCGGGGATTCCCTCTCGGGTAAATCGGGTTGGTTCCGAAGAAAACTCTGTAAGTCCCAAAATTCTGTGGATTCCCTCACGGTACGGGGCATGAGGACCTTTACCCTCCCAGTCTAGTTTGCCTATTCGCTCGGGTTTGAGTCAGATTTGAGAGAACCAGCCTTTGCAAGTCTAATTAACACATAACTTTGATACTTAAAATCTTGGGGATGTTGTTTGATAACATTGTTTGATAGAAATCCAAATCTCTGCTAAAAACAGTGTAATTACTTCAACTTTAACCATTCTAAAATCAGTAGGTTGTGTGCTAATGGATGCTTGGTTAAATTCTTTGAATATGACTAACAATCCAGCTTTTGAATATGAGGACGATGTCCATGAATTTGTCGGGATGGTTGACACCAATAACCAGCCCGAAGAGTCAGTTCACTCCTCTTCCTCATCTCAAGCTGATAATGAGGGGAGTGTGAGTCTAAGGGTCAATCCAACTATGCTCAAGACACTCAAGAAGACCCTGAGTTCTCTAAGCTTCTCTCCCGTTACTCGCCCGAGTACATCATCACTATGCTTTCTAAGCATACCGTCTGGGCTGCCACCTCTCCTTCCACTCCATCCCATTCTCCGTTCCATGCCTCCTCGTCTAGGCCCACTCCTAAGCCCGTTATCCCTTCACGAGTTCCCATCTCCCCTGTCCCCTTTTCCACTCCAATTCCCTCCACTTCTTTACCTACCCCTGTCCCAACTCCTTCCTTCTCCTACCCCCCTTATGCTCAGCCTGCGCCCCCCACTCAATCTGAATCCGTCTCCCGTTCGGAGATGGAGGGGCTTATTAGGAAACTTTTGGCTGAATCTCTGTCCCTTTTAAAGCCTCATTCCCTCCAGAACTATTGCAAGCTTCCCAATGCCTACTTTCCTCCGGGTTTCAAGGCCCCAAAGTACCGCAAGTATGACGGGACCTCTGATCCCCAATTCCATCTTGTCGGATTTACCATGGATTCCCATCGATGGCTGTACGATCGGGTTCTTTTAGTTCACCTCTTCCAACAATCGTTAGAAGGGGAAGCTTTGAGGTGGTTCACCTCCTTACCCGCATCGGACCTCATTAATTTTGACATCGTCTCCGAGCGATTCATCTCGCACTTCTCGTATATGGCCACCCAAGTCCCTACACTTCCTGACTTGGTGGTGGAAAAGATGAAGCCGAACGAAGACTTTGTCACATTTGCCAACCGATGGAGATCCATGGCATCGAGGGCAGACATACCTATCCTAGAGTCCCAGGCCATAACTATGTTGGTTACCAACACCACCCCTGTGCTTCGCTCTATCTTGATGCTGAGTGAGTTCCCCTCATTCGCACATCTCTACAACCGAGCCAGGGTGGTCCAGAATCAGATTAAGGACTCTTCTCTGCCACACTTCTTTGAAGGGAAATCCAAGGGATGTAAGGCTCCCGCGGCAACAACCACCGAGGGGGTGACCGTCAATGAATCGGTAAATGCTTGCAGTCAGCCATTGAGGCCTCCGAACAAGCCCTCTAATCCTCCGTCCAGTCCTTCCAATCCTCACCAGTTCCCGTCGCATCCCTCCAAGCCTTACTCTGCAGTTCCCCCTCCTTCTGGCTACACCCGGCCTGGCCCTAAGAGTTCTCACTACCCTCCTCTACTTGAGACCCTCGAGGATGTATTCTTCGCCCTCATGTCTTATGATGCCTATCAACTCCCCCCACAAAGGGAGAACGTCAATCCGAGGGTGGACACCTCCAAATACTGTCCTTACCATAGGGCCCATGGTCATCAACTCCACAACTGCTTCACCTTCCGTGACTGGGTGTATGACATGAACGACCAGGGAAGGATTAACTGGGAGGACGTCAAGGTAGCCATAGCAAAGTCTAGGCATACCAAGAAAGAGTTGGGTATCGTCCAAAACCCTCTCCCCAACTATCAAAGCAACAATCCCTCCTCCTCTAAGTCCTAGGAAAACGTCCACACCATGACGCATTCAGAACGCCGGGTTGTGAGGAGAGAATAAAAGTGGGGGTAGAAGGCTTTGAAGAATGGTACCCGTGTCGTTTCGTAGAGTCTGAGGAACCCTCCGCCACTGTAGATGCCATTTTAGAGGAACGGCCTTTAGTCCTCATCCGACCTACCCGTCAAGAGGCCTACCCTCCTACCTTCCCTATCCATGAGCTGTTTACCCCTGAGACCAGACCTCTCCAGTTAATTCTCCCTAAGTCTCAAGAAGATGTTCATGTCACACTTAGGAACCGGATCGTTCCTCCACCCCCACGGCCTTTGCAAGATGAGGAGGATAGTGGACCTCCACCACCTGTCGGCACCGAATATGATATTCTGCAACACCTAGACAAGACGCCCGCAAGGGTGTCTATTTTAGAATTGATTCGGAGGTCGCCATCTCACCAATTCACCCTCCTCCAATTCCTCCAGAAAATCATGGTCAATGATGACCTCCCTCCCAGTGGGGTCACCATTGCCATTCTTTCCCTCACCCAAGGACCTTCAATCTCTTTTTCGGACAAAGATCTTGCAGCTCCCGAGTGTCGTTCGCTTCCTCTCTGTCTTACCATCAACCTCAACGGGGTTTCGGTAGACTCCACTCTCATCGACACCGGGGCATCTATCAATGTATGTCCGATGAAGACCCTCAAGAAATTGGGTTTGGGGGAAGATAATCTGGAGAAAATCTGCTCCACAATTGCTGCCTATGACAACACCTAGAGGGTTGCCAAGGGTAAGATTGCTCTTCAGCTTGAGATCGGACCCGTCACTATGTCTTCTGAGTTTCTAGTCCTTGACGTCGATCCGGCCTATAAGGCCATTCTCGGTCGTCCCTGGTTAGAACAAACCTTAGGGGTCCCTTCCACCGCCCATCAGTGTTTCAAGTTTCCTTTCAATGGGTGGATTATCAAAATTAAGAGCATTCCTACCTTGGAAACTCTCAATTCCATCACTTAGGAGCAGATGCCACATCTTTTCGTTCCGGACAAGGGGAAAAAGCCTATCATGTCAATCTTTGACTTCCCCTTTCCCTGTGATCTCGGCCAACCTCCCCAGTCAGCTGAAGAATCCCATGACCCATGTCCCCAAGGGAAAGGTTGGGAGGTAATGGCTAGGATCGGCTATATACATGGCCGAGGGTTGGGTAAGAACCAGCAGGGTCATGTCTACAACATCCAAATCAAGAGGCCGTTAGATAGGGCTGGTCTAGGATTCCATCCGGACCCCATTCATCTGGATCCGTTTATTCCCTATCAGCCTCTTACTTGGACCCTGAAGGAGCATTTTGTTCAGGGACCCCCTCAACCGGGAACTCGGGAACCCGTGATAGAGGAGTTATCTGACTTTGAGAGTGAAGAGGAGGAGGAAGAAACTGCCGAGGTCGACGAAGTCTGCGGTGACTTCGGCCTTCTCTCTCTCTTTGGATCGGATATCCCCTCTTCATCTCCACCCTCATCTCCTTCTTCTTCTTCATTATCCCCTTCACAATCTCTCCCTACTGAGGTGTGCTCTCAACACCAGATTCTTTTTCTCCAAACATTTCCTCCCCTCCTCTCCGTCCTCCATCCCTCGCATGGCTAGTCGAGGCTGTCTTAAGTCAGCAACTCATGGTTCTAGGCCTTGACTCCAAAAAAAAATGCCAATTTTGAAAATTGGGAATGTGAGGTCTCCATCGAGCACCCTTCCGCTTTGGAGTCTTTTCTGCTCGGCCAGGGGCCGACGCTCTCCAGCTTAGACTCCTTTCCTCGCCCCTCTAGGGGCACTTCCCCTGTACATAGTTTTGTACATAGCAGTCATGTACATAGTGGTCTAGATTTTAGCTTAGAGTCGGGTCTAGAGTCTAGTCTCGGGTCCGGTCTAGGATTAGCAGAGTCTAGATCCTCTCGGCCATGTATGTGCAAGGACAAGGGTAGGCAAGTTCCTGCCCGTTATGTCATGGCTTTGGCTGAGAAGTGTGCCAAGTTAAGTCAAGTCCCATAGTTTCTTGAGGAGCCTGCCCTTGTTGAATCTGATTTTGAAGAAGGCGACTCTGTAGATGACGGTTTAGGAGTTTATCTGCTAGATTTTGATGAGAAGGGTGAGCTGGGAGATCTTGGGTTGGAAGAAGAGGACCCAGTGAGCTCCTATGTGGATGGCACAAAGAGGTTCGACGAGCCAACCATGGCTGCGGACGAGCCCACTAAAGAGGTCAACCTTGGCACTGAAGAATCCCCGAAGGTAGTTTTGATTAGTGCCAACTTGAGTGTTGAAGAAGAAGAAGCCATGGTAGCTATTCTCAAAGAATTCTTCGACGGTTTTGCTTGGTCCTACGAGGACATGCTGGGACTTGACACCTCTTTGGTCGAGCACCGGTTGGTTCTAAAATCCAACGCGAAGGCCGTCAAACAAAAGCTGAGAAGGCTACATCCCAAGCTTGCACTCAAGATCAAAGAGGAGGTTGACAAGTTGCATAAAGTCAAATTCATTAGGGTTGTGCTATATCCACAATGGGTAGCTAATATCGTCCCTGTGATGAAGAAAGACGGTAAGGTTAGAATCTGTATAGATTTCCGTGACCTTAATCATGCTTGCCCAAAGGACGATTTCCCTCTCCCAAACATAGATGTCCTAGTGGACAACACTGCCGGCTTTGAGATGTTGTCTTTCATGGATGGTTTCTCTGGGTATAACCAGATCCGTCTGGCGGAAGAAGACCAGGAGAAAACTTCTTTCACAACGCCCTAGGGGACCTACTGTTATGTCGTCATGCCCTTCAGATTGAAGAATGCGGGAGCAACCTATCAAAGGGCAATGATGGCGATTTTTCATGACATGATGCATGTGCACATGGAGGTCTATGTAGATGATGTCTTGGTTAAATCAAAGACTCGACATGGCCATGTTGAGGTCCTCCAGGCGGTTCTCCAACGGTCTAGAGAACACAATCTTAAAATGAACCCCAAGAAGTGTGTCTTTGGTGTCTCCTTGGGGAAATTGCTGGGGTTCATAGTAAGCAAGCGGGGAATTGAGATTGATCCCAATAAGGCCAAAGCAATAATCGACATGCCTCCTCCTAGGAATATCAGAGAAGTTAGAGGGCTAATAGGCAGACTTCAGTTTATTAGGAGATTCATCTCCCAGCATTCAATCTGTTGTAAGCCCTTCTATGAGATGCTTAAAGGAGAGGCTAAGTTTGATTGGAACGAGAAATGTCAAAAGGCCTTTGATGAGTTGAAGAGCTATTTATTCAATCCCCATGTTCTCGCTCCTCCGGTCCCGGGTCGGCCTTTACTGCTCTATGTGTCAACCACTGAAGATTCAACTGGAGCAGTTTTGGCCCAATACGACGACGAGAAGAAGGAGAGAGTGGTGTATTATTTATCCAAGTTGTTCAATGAAGCTGAAAAGAAGTACACCGCCATGGAAAGAACGTGTGCGGCCGTCGTCTGGGTTGTCCAGAAGTTAAGGCATTATTTCTTGGCTCATGAAGTAAAAATTCTGGCATGTATGGACCCAATTCGGTACTTGCTTGAGAAGTCTATCCTGACTGATCGGTTGATGAGGTGGCAGAGTTTCTTCAATCAATTTGATATCACCTACGTCAACCAGAAGTCGATCAAGGGGCACGCTATTGCTGAGCATTTTGCCCACCACTCCTTACCTTCATGCTCTCCCGTTGATGAAAGCTTTCGATGGTGAACATTTATGGGTACTTTACTTCGACGGGGCCCTCAATTCCAAAGGGTGTGGAATAGGGGCAGTCCTCCTCTCACCGGAAGGGGGAGTCATTCTGCACGCCTATTGAAGCGCGCGACATTGTTGACTGTGCATTTTCGTTGTCCAGAGTCCTCGCACAAGTCAATATGTGCACTTCCTCTAAACTGTCTCACAAACTTAAAATCACAAAGATGAACTAGTATGATGGTGAGAACAGGTCATATCCACAGAGAGGCTGAATAGAATTTGAATTAAACTACTTTGACTTGAAATCATTATCGACAATGCGTTAAAAGTGAATGTGTAAACGACACTGATCCAATCCTCTCAATCTTGACAAATCAAACTTAATGAAAGAGCAAGCTGAATTGAAATGAAAAGAGAAGTGATATCAATGTACCCTCTCCATTGAGGGATGAAGCAAGTAGACAAAAAAAATGTGAAATAGAAATTAAACTAAGATCGCACAAAAATGCAACTATAATTCTGAGATGATCTAAAGTTCAAGGAAATAAAAGGGATGACATAACTAAATTCCTAATGCTTCCACTGTAGAACAGAAATTAGAACAACCTCTCTCAGACCAACGGACAGAACAGAAGAAAGGAATAAAAATAATTGCAATCGTCCTCTGGTTGCCTTTATAGAACACAGAAGAATGGAAAATTTTCACGAGATCAAACCCTTCAGCGCAGAAGAAATGAAATAGAACTAATCTAACCATCCCACCCAACGATTGAAGTGCAGGTGAGAACCTCCCAACTCTGACATCAAAACCAAGAACAGCAGAAGGAAATTGCTACCTCTCCTGCCCAACTCACAACAGAAGAGATAACAAAATCCAAATGCACAGCAGCCGAATTCCCTCAAATGCTGAGAACCTCCCGGATGCCAACAGAACACAGAACAAGGAGAACATTGGATCAAACTATAGCATAAAAGAAATGATAGAAATGTCACTGGATCATCCACAGCAGAAAAGAAAAGAAAACAAAAACAAATTAACTCAGATCACTTGCAGAAAACTAAAAGAAAGATTACACTCACCATCTGAATGAACACAAAGAAGAACAAAATAGAACCCAGCCACAAATCGAACCTCCCCAGATCTGAACACTCCACTGGCTAGCCCTCTCCTTTGAAGAACAGGAAGAAGCTAAGAAATCTGAAATGCCGAATTAACCAACACTCTCATGCTCAACTCAAGAACACTCCTCAGGTTGAACCAGGAACAATAAGAACAGCTAGAGACTAAAAAAAAAAAAATGCAGAAACTACTAAATCTCTCCCCTGGCCGAACCAGGAACCCTTCAACCCTCGCAGCTCTGCTAAAACAGAAAGTACAGAAAAACTAGAGACTAAAAGAAATCCTCAGAAATTCCTACTTGCCAACCCTCCATAATCCGAACCAAGAACAGATGTTAAAAAAAAATCACAGAAATAAATGGCAGATTAAAACCCAAAACAAATCTCCACTGCTAACTCTCTGAATTCTGGAAGAACAGGAAGAACAAATTAAAAAAAAAATCTTAAAAGCTCCAACTAATGCTTGCTCTGCTGAAATGAAAAGAGCATACAGAAAATAAACTGATCTACATTCACACTGGCCAAGCTCTCCTCAGATCTGATCAATTGAGAATGAGGAAAACCAAAAAGCAAGCATCTCAACTGGCGAAGTCCCAAGAACTGGTAGAATGGAAAAGTAAATTCCCACAGTCGAACCCCTAAGAACTGCTCAACAAGGAAACGAAGAACACCCAAAATCAAAAGAACAGCAGAGAGGGAGAACCCCCCCTCTGCGTCTCCAACCTCTCTAACTATGCAGAATACAGGAAGAAATTAAAACAAACTAAAATTCCTCTCTCCCACGAACTGAAAGAACAGAAAAAACTAAAAAACTATTCTAAAAAACTACCCGAGAGCCCCCTTGCTCTGGACCTTGGGGTCGCTTTTATAGATGCTCGGGCGCCTTGCTTCCAGATCCGCACGTACCAGCCAGCACACCTGCTGGCCGCCTCGCACAAGTCTTCACACCGCACATCAGAGCTCGGATCGCCCCTGCTCTGCACGAACCAGCAGCCATGGCTCCGGCCACCTCAGCAAGTCCGCTTCCCTTGCATCGCACCAGCCAGCGCAACAGCTCCCATCGGCCACCTCAGCAGCCCTATCCGCAGCAATGCGCCAGCATCGCCTGGGCTCATCCCAGCTCCCATCACAGCCCAGCACACACGGGCCTGCCCAGCCTCTTGGCCGCGCCCTGGCCCACGCCGCACAGCACCGAACCCAGCCCACCTGGCTCCGATCCCCATCGCCAGAACTCTGGAGCCTTCCAGATCTGTTGGAAAAAAGAGAGTTAATAAAAGGTTTTTTAAATGGAGTGCGTAGATATTTAGGTTAAATGAAGAAAATGTGATGGGATTAGATAGAATATTTTAAAAAGTTTTATTTATTGGGATGGGGTGGGGTATGTGGCATCATGTGATTAAAAGAGGGGTGTTAAAAGTGTTTTATTTATTGAGTTGGGGTATACTATTATTTATTAGATGGGAGTGGGTTATGTATTAAAAACTTATTAAAATTTGATTTATTTACAACTACTATTTACAAGAATTGAAAGATGTTTACTAAAAATTATTTATGTACAATGTACTTATAAAAAGTGAGAACACTTTATTCAAAAAGTATTGATAGCATTCAATGAAAATCTAACTATATATATGTTCTACCCAAAAACTTAACTAAAATGTTCAAAAATTTATTTGTGGACGAAATGAAATGTAAAATCAAATTGTGCATTATTTATGGACAAAGATGTCTAAAATTACTATATATATGAAATTTAACGCGAACAATTATGTCGTTATCACCTACCAGTTAACCTTCCGAACCACGAACAATGTGGCCGAGTATGAGGTGCTCTTAGTTGGACTGAAAATGGCATTATTGCTCGGAGTCAAGGAGTTAAGGATAATTGGTGATTCGCAGTTGATACTCCGACAATCTCTTAGCAAGTACAAGACCTGGGACCCCAAGTTGAAACCATACCAAGCGTTGGTAGGAAAAGTAGTCTGGCAGTTTACGAAGCTTACCCTAGTTCACACTCCTAGGGCTCAGAATATCCTAGCAGATTCACTCGCTTCCTTAGCTTCTTCCATTCCCATCCCTTTGGGAAGATCTTCTGAAACCATCTCTGTCCAAAGGTTGAGAGTCCCTTCCCATGTAGATCCTTGGTTTTCTCAACTTACGTCTCCTTCTCCATCCCTTCGGGTCCATGCGCTCTCGAAAGAGCCAGAAATTGACCTCGAAGATGGCCATCCTTGGTATTTTGACATCAAGAACTTTCTCAAAGATGGATCCTTCCCCGATTATGCCACCTCTGTCGATAGATGGGCCATTCGCTGCGTCTCGGAGCATTACAAGATCATAGGTGGCATTCTGTACAAAAAGTCTCTCAGTGGGGTCTATCTCCGTTATCTTCATGAAATCGAATCTCAAGATGTTGTTGAAGCCGCTCACTCTAGTGAATGTGGTGGCCATGTTAATGGTAGAGCAATTGCCCAAAAGTTGCTAAGACACTATTATTGGCCTACCATGGAAGAAGACTGTCGTCATTTTGTCCGTCACTGTGCTAAATGCCAATTGCACGGTGACAAAATTCATGCTCCTTCCTCTTCTCTTCACCCTCTCATCGCCCCATGGCCTTTCGCCATGTGGGCATTCGACGTGGTCGGTCCTCTCGCGGACAGAACCGGAGAAATCCGTAAGAAGTCCTTCATTCTGACCGCCACAGAATACTTCACGAAGTGGGCTGAAGCAGAAGCATTCATAGAGGTCAAAGCTTCAACAGTGGTCAAATTCATCAAGCGCAACATCCTTGCAAGGTTCGGCGTGCCTCGGGACATCATCACCGACAATGGACCTCAATTCACTTCACATGAGCTTCGCGACATGTGTGATAAATATTGAATCAACTTGCATCATTCATCCCCATATTATCCACAAGGTAATGGACAAGCGGAAGCTACTAATAAAACTCTCATCAAAATTATAAAGAAAACATGCAAATCTCACAACAATGCTGACTGGCCAGATCGCTTGGTTGAAGCTCTTTGGGCTTATCGCACCTCGGTCCAGACTCCTTTGGGGCAAACTCCTTATGCTTTGACATATGGATCGGATGCAATACTCCCATATGAGATCTTCGTCCCTTCACTTAGAGTTCAACTGGATTCCGAGCTTGACCCCGATCAACGTCGGGAGGCCTTGTTGGCACAACTTGAACTCTTAGCTGAAAGGCGAATGATAGCGGCTGACCATGCTCAAGTCTACCGTCAGATAATTGCACGTTTTTATGCTAAAAGAGTTCTTGAGAGAAAATTCGAAGTGGGTGAGATGGTCCTAAAGCGTAAAATCATAAAGGCACCAGGTCCCAGGAGCAAATTGTAAGAAATTTGGGAAGGTCCGTTCGTTGTCAAGGAAGTATATTCAGGGAACGCTTATAGGTTGGTAGATGCCGAAGGAGTGGAGTTATCATATCCGTGGAACACAGTCTACCTCAAGAAATTCTATCCTTAGTCAGTCAGTCCGTCAAGTCGATTATTCATCACTTGTTAACGGTGTGGGTTTAAGTCTCTACTTTTCCACTTGGTCATTAGTGAGGTAGGGTTTATTCACACACCACACGATGTTAAGATATTACCCTCTAGTTGGAAAATCACAAGTACACTCGGATAGTCTAATCCGGTCAATATGTTTCCCATGTTCTTCTCCCACTCAGCCATGTCTGGAAGTGGAGCAAACTTCGAGTAGGGGACCATCCACTCCCATCTAAAGTACAAGGTCACCATAAACAGGGGCAATCGAGAAAAAGCAAGGGACAAAATTCTAAATCAAGCCTAAAGGAGAAAATAAAAGCCAAAAAGGTCAAAAAGGATAGCAAAAAGTACGTACCCAGAAAAAGGCTGACCAAATCAAGGAGGTAGCAAAAAGTACGTACCTCCACCCCATAAATCAAATAAGAAAAATTCCCCTGCAAATAATTGTTAATCAAGTCTTTAGTATGAGGTGTTGGTTTGGAAACAAAAAGTAGTCTGAACCAAATCCTTGCATGGCTTCCTACTTATTTCTTCCAAATTCCTCCCTCTAGGGGCAAATTTGACTATATAAGACCTTCCGTGGTGGAAAATATCAAGAAGGCTAGGGGCATATTCTAACAACAAGGAATTCATGCACGATCCCCCTTATTCATGACCTCCGTGATTAAGTAGATCACACAGACCCTATGCTTTGACATGTGATGAATATATATTTTTAGAGTCCAAAAATCCAAAAAAAAGTGCAAAAATAACAAAAAGAGTGTCCTTGATGTATATATTTTTTACCATGTACATATTTTACTCTTATTTTCAAAAAGCCAAAAATCAAAAAAATAGAAAATCAAAATCCAAAAAAAAAAAAACAATAGTAACATGTATATACACTAACATTCTCCTTATTTTTCTTATAAAAAAAAACAACTAAAAATCAAGAAAATACAAAAACAACAAAAAATGCATGTGGATATTTCCCTTCGGTTATTTTTCTTATGTTTTATCTTTGATTAGACATTAGTCCCTTGACCAGATCCCCAGAAAGGTACATCACTTAGGCAAGGGGCTAAAGACATATCTACAGTAACTTTTCTCTTTAAGTGTTGTGGATATAGGAACCAAAGTACACAAAGCAAACCATTCAAGTGCACAAATGACAAAAGTCCACAAAAATCCACTATAAAGGTCAACGTTCTGTACATATCATGACAGGGGCATACCCCCGATGGTACAAATCACTCCTCTCTCCTCTCTCCCTCGCTAGGCCTCTGCCTACGCGAGCTGCTCACCTCCTCCTCCTGTAAGGCCCTCGAATTTTGTTGTATTACTTTATTACGTGTAAATAATTCATGCTTGTGTATGCATAGATGTACATATCTATGTATGTATTAACTAGTTATGCTTATGTGAGCATGTGTATAAATAGATTATAAATAATACTTGAATTGCATGGTGGTAGTGTGCACATGATAGTATACATATTGCATGTAAGTATATAGAATATGCATGGATTTTCTGCATGTTTTAAGTTCTGGCCAAAGGGCCCATTTGGCGTCAACATGGTGGACGTCCATGATAGTCAACGTCAACATCATTCGACGCTAATACTTAAGTCAACAGCTATGGATGTGGACGTTAATATCTCTGATCTGCATGCGTTACAGACCCCGAAATTCCAGGGGCAAGCAAGCCTAGCCATTGGGGAGATGTCCCCAACGACTATCAGGCCATCCCATCACCCCTCCGGGATATCCCAAACCCCTTCTCCTATAAACCAAACCCCTTTGCAACCAGGAAGACCTCTCTTGGCTCTTTTGCAAGAGGAGAGGAAACCCTAACTCTAGTTGTGAGAAAACCTGAAGTTTGCATGCTTTGATCTGGCAATTTGGAGCTCATCCGGCCACCTACAACAACTGGAAGCTAGCTGGAGCCTAGAGGAAGGCTTCCCCGACTCCAACCTGCTGTGGAGATCGACCAAGAACCCGAAGGAGTGGTGTTTTGGAGGCTTCTTGGGACTGCCCAAGGAGAGCTTAATCAACCTCTTTGATCCCTTTGAAGATTTATTTAGAGGCAAGTAACCCATACATTTCGTCCATGTATGAGTCTAGTAGGGTTTTACTATTTTTATGAGATTTTATCGTGTCCTGGATCCCCCAAATTCTCTTATTTTTGGAGCTCGGGTCTGTGTTTTTGTTCAGACCTGAACTTGACGACAAGTTCTCTTGCCGTTAAGATCTTCAGTTGGCGGCATGCGATGAGGCCGTTAAGCTCGGTTAACGGCCAGACTGTGCCGTTAAGTTCTTCAGGGCAGAACAGTGAGTTGTTCTCCCTTGTATATGATTTATTTTCCGAAGTGTTTTCGCATGAGGATATAAAGTAATTGTTGTATGTTATGTGAAATAGATACAGTGATGTGTGGGGAAATTTCTTATGCATTCGTGGATGGTAGGAGTTATTAGTTTTATTAAAATGCATGTTGGAAGAAATGGTTGTACATATCTATCTACTATTCACATGATCCGTGAAGAATTCGAGTGCCCAAAGTTTTATAAACCATGTATGTATGTTTCAGTCTATGCCCTGCAAATTTCGGAATTTTTCTAAGAGCATGTGATTTACTGTAATTTCTGTTTTGGAAATAGAAGACATGCGTAGGATTTGTAAAGTTTACAGTAAATTGTGTGTTGTGCAATAAATCTGGGGAAAATTCTTGTGATGATGTGTATGTTAGGTTCAGGGCTGTGAACTGTCAAACTGGATATTCATGTTATGTTCCATGATAAATTGAATTATGAATGGCATGAAACTGAATGTTTTAATTTTTGTAAATGTAATATGACTCAGAAAAATCTGGAAATTTGTATGTGAGGTCATGAACCTGCAATTAGTGTGTGGTTAAATTTTCATGATAATTGGATAACTGTAAAGTGTATTATGAAATTTCCATGTGAAAACATGTGATAAATGCATGCTATCATGAATATGATTTGATGATGTGTTTGCCAACCTGATTAATGTGAGCTACTGAATGTTTGATTTCTGTCAACAGTAGTATCATGATTAGGAAAACAGAGCCATGTGTATAAGTGAGAGAATGTAAAGACATGTGTAATATGTGTGTTAAAATCGGAATGTGTAATGTGTAAGACTGTGCCATGTGTGACACTGCTTCCATAGAGGGCCGTGGAACCGTACCATGGAAAAGTCCCCATGGGAAGGTTCAATGTGTTAAGATCCTAATTAAGGGCATTAGGATGAAATCCTGGAGGTGGACAAGTACCACTGTTAGGGTGGAGACTTGTTCTCCAGGTCTGCGCAGTCCAAGAGTCGTCACTGTATTACCTAGGTGACGTCTATGTGTATGTGTTATGTGATGTGTCCTTCTAATGGTGGTTTGGACTATGTGTCACGGCACTAAATTATGAAATGTGAATGTGACTATGTGTAAATTGTTTAGTGTGAATATGTGGAAATGTGCAATGTGTAAAAAGAGAACTATGTGAATGAGTGATTGTGCAAACACGTAAAACCAATAAGTTAGATCGTGAAATTGTGATCCATGATACATTAATGTGAAATTATGTTATAACAGCAACCTAGTTGTGTTTATAAGAATGTTTTATATGTGCAAAAATACGTAGAATCCATTCTAGGAACAATTCTTGCTTATGTGTAAACGTTTCCATGTTTAAGTGCTATCGTGTCGTAGTTAATTGGAATTGTAGCTCTCATGCGATAGGATGTGAATTGCTAAATTATGTCAAAACAGCAACCTTAATGTGTATGAAATGATAAATTGCATGTGCAAGAATGTGTAGAAACCATGATAGGAATGTTTCCTTTTATGTAGGCAAGAATCCCATGTGTGGTTGCTTCCATGATGTAGCTTGATTTGAAATATAGCTTTCATGTGATTGAATGAGTAGAAAGTATGTGATAGGATATTTATTTTGGAATGGCTTAAATCATGTACCATGTGTTTTAAATTTTGTAGAATTATCATGATATGTTGTCTTTTATCAATGTCAAAGCATTCTATATGTTTTGCTTTGTAAATTGGAATGAAAAACCTACTGTGATATATGCATGTATGAGGTGTGTGGTGTTATTTGCTGAGTCTTTTAGACTCATTCCTTGCTTCGGCGTACAGGTTTAGTTGGTGACCCTACATCGTTAGAGGAGACCATGGAGAGTGACTCCGAGCGTAGCGAGTAGCCTGGTGGAGTCGTCATCGTGACATTTTGCTTGCATTGTATGTAATTGAGGCATTGTAATGAAACTATTATGTAATTGTGGACAAGCTATGTAATCTGATTTTTTAGCACTTTATTTACGTGGACTTTAGCTATCTTTAAATTGTCATTTGAATCACGTATGTTAATTGTGGATGATGAAATGAAGACAAGTAGTTCTTTTGTTTCCGCTACTCTGTATTTATATTTATGAGAATCTCAATCGTATGTTATTGTTTGGGTAAATGTCCCACTGTGATGACGTTCATTATATGGACGTGGATTGGTATAATCGTACCGGTATAAAGAGGGTCGTCGCAGAGATTGGTATCAGAGCGACCGATTGAGATTGCACATGAATATATATAAGTCATCATCCCCATTACATGCTAAGTCTACATAGGAATGTCCACATGTGTAGAAATCATTAATAATGAGTGGAAAATAGATAAGAAAATGGTTAGGAAATAAATTAACGTAGCTATAATGGTAGCTGAAATTTATTGCAGCCATGGCTTCGAGAGGTAGGCGTGGCGGAGCGCCGGCCCGTGAGGACGAGCCGAGACGTGAGGAGCGGGCGGAGCAGCAGGCCCCGGCACCGCAGGGTCCTGTACTTCCCCCCGCCACCTTTGGATTATGGAGTGTTCATGCAAGGTTTGGTGCAAGCCATGCAGACGCAGGCCCACACCCAGGCTACACTCCAGGCTCAGTTGGAGGCTCGGGTTAGCATAATTAATTCAAGAGTAGTCTGTTTTATTTAATTGTGTGATGTTATGTTGAGTGCATATTATTTGTTGTTGGATGTAGCAGGCTCGAGTTCCAGCTCAGGACCATGGTGGACCTTCCATCATGGAAAGATTCAAGAGGATGTTGCCACCCTCTTTTAAGGGGGAGAGCAATCCGTTACTAGCTGAGAGTTGGATGAGGGAGATTAAAAAGATCTTCTGAGCTATTAGGTGTGCGGATGAGGATAAGGTTACTTTAGCCACCTATATGCTTCAGGTATGTGTTGGTTTTGTATGTTTGTATGTTCTATTAAGTTAGATTTGTTTAGATGGTGCTTATGAACGGTGTACTGCAGGAAAGAGCTGATGTATGGTGGGCTTCATTACTACGTACACGATTTGAGGACAGCGCGGTTGATGTTGCTTGGGATGAGTTCGTGAGGCTCTTTCGGGCCAAGTTCGTCCCCGAGCATATTCAAGATCAGATGGAGCAGGAGTTCCTCTCTTTGACTCAAGGCTCCATGATCATGCTAGAGTATGAGGCAAGGTTTGCAGAACTATCTAAGTATGCACCTCACGTTGTGGCTGATGAGCGCAGAAAGGCGAAGAAGTTTGTGATGGGACTCAAACCATCATTGAGGACGAGGCTAGTGGCGTTCGACCATCGCACTTTGGACAAGGCCCTTACCGCTGCCTGTAGGCAGGAGGGTGAGATGGAGCAATACCTTGAAGAGAAGAAGGCTTCACATAAGAGACCTGCAGCTACGTTCCAGCGGCAAGACAAGAAGAAAGTGGTGTACCAGACACAGCAGCAATCAGTAGCAGTCGACAGTACTCTGGTACCTTCTATACGTTCCCCTGGTGTGAAGAAAGAGTGTCCCCATTGTGGGAAGACACATGGTGGTTCCGAGTGTTGGATGATTGCGGGAAAGTGCTTGAAGTGCGGAAGCAGCGACCACAAGATCAAGGATTGTCTGAGACTTCAGCAGGGAGTCCAGCGCGGAGCGCCAGCCCCAGCAGTGGTAGCAGCAGCAGTGCCAGCTACAGGAAGACCAGGAAGGCCTCGAGCCCTAGCTCGAGTGTTTGCTCTAGGACGCGAGGACGCCGAGCAGGCAAAGCACGTCACCGAAGGTACGGTTTTACTTCTAGGTGTGCACGCTTGGGTTTTGTTTGATACGGGTGCCACTCACTCGTTCATTTCCGAGTGGTTCGCTAGGCAGTTAGCTCTAGAGTCAGACGTAGAGTCTGAGGAGTTAGAGGTCCCTTTGTCTGTGCACACCCCTGCGGGTACGGTATCGACTAGGAAGTGCATTCCGTCGTTACCTATGTGCATTGAGGATAGAGTCCTAGAAGGGTGTTTCTTCTTGCTAAAGATGAAGGACTATGATGTTATTCTTGGTCTGGATTGGCTAGAGGAGCACTATGCGTTAGTTGATTGTCGTGGAAAGCGGATTGTTTTTCGCATTCCTGGTGAGGATGAGTTCTCTCATCCCTTGCCAAGGAACTTGGCGGGAAAGTTGGTCATCTCTGCCATGAAGGCGATGCACATGGTAAACAAGGGTTTTGACGCTTTTCTTGCCAACGTGGTATTAGTACCAGAGACTGATGAGTCACCTACTCTTGCAGAGATCGAGGTAGTGCAGGATTTTCCAGACATTTTTCCCGATGATTTATCTAGATTGCCATCGGATAGAGAGATAGAGTTCACCATAGAGTTGCTTCTGGGCACCTCTCCTATCTCAAAGGCTCCATATCGGATGGCACCTGCGGAGTTAGCCGAGTTAAGGAGGCAGTTGCAAGAGTTGCTAGATAAGGGATTTATTCGCCCTAGTGTTTCCCTTTGGGGCGCACCTGTCTTATTTGTAAAGAAGAAGGATGGATCACTTAGGTTATGCATCGATTATAGAAAGCTAAACTAAGTGACTGTGAAGAACAGGTATCCCTTACCTCGTATTGATGATTTGTTTGACCAGTTGCAAGATGCATCAGTCTTTTCTAAGATTGATTTACGATCTGGTTATCATCAGTTGAGGATTCGGAGTGAGGATGTGTCCAAGACGACATTCAGATCCCGTTATGGACATTATGAGTTTTTTGTCCTTCCTTTCGGATTGACCAACGCCCCTGCAGCGTTCATGGATCTCATGAACATGGTGTTTAGGCCATATCTAGATAGCTTTGTTGTAGTGTTTATTGATGATGTGCTGGTCTACTCTCCGGACGAGGCCACACACTGTCAGCATTTGAGGGTAGTATTAGAGGTTCTCCGTGAGCACAAGCTGTATGCTAAGTTCAGTAAGTGCGATTTTTGGCTGCGCGAAGTTCATTTCCTCGGGCATGTTATCTCTGGTGCTGGTGTTGCAATTGATCCAGCAAAGGTCCAGGTAGTTATGGATTGGGAGACTCCCAAGACCCCTTCGGAGATTCGTAGTTTTCTGGGTTTGACTGGTTACTATCGGCAATTCATTGAGGGATTTTCATCCATCGCCGCCCCATTGACTCAGCTCACCAGAAAGGGAGTGAAGTTTGTCTGGTCCGAGAGGTGTGAGAGTAGTTTTCAACTGTTGAAGACTAAGCTCACGTCAGCTCCGTTGTTAGTCTTACCAAGCGGTGTAGAGGGTTTTGCTATCTACATGGATGCGTCTCGGATTGGCTTAGGCTGTGTGCTAATGCAGCAAGGAAGGGTAGTGGCGTATGCTTCTCGTCAGTTGAAGGAGCATGAGAAGAACTATCCGGCTCATGATTTGGAGCTCGCAGCAGTGGTTCATGCACTAAAGATCTGGAGGCACTATCTTTATGGTGTCAGATTTGAGGTGTTTACCGACCACAAGAGCTTGAAGTATCTTTTCTCCCAAAAGGAATTAAACCTAAGGCAGAGAAGATGGATTGAGTTCTTGAAGGACTATGACTTCGACCTTCAGTATCACCATGGGAAGGCGAATGTCGTAACGGATGCTCTGAGCAGGAAGAGACCATCTCTCCAGCAGGACTGGAAGATGTTGGAGGATGCAGCTTGCGCGTTGACTGAGTTAGAGCCATCGCTATGCCAGGCTTTTGTAGCTCAGTTATCCCTTAGGTCCTCAGTTTTGGATGAGGTGATCGAGCAACAGAAAGCCGACCCTAGACTCTTAGAGTTAGTGGGCAAGGTAGGCATTGCTCGTGATGAGGACGTTGTGATTAGATTCCATCACCGTGTTTGTGTCCCTGATTTGATAGAAGTCCGTGAGCATGTGTTAGCGAAGGCTCATAGATTGCGATTCTCTATTCATCCGGGTAACACTAAAATGTACCAAGATTTGAAGAGGTCCTTTTGGTGGTTGGCATGAAGAGGGATGTGGCAGATTATGTATCCCGGTGTTTAGTATGCCAGCAAGTGAAGGCCGAGCGACAGCGACCATCCGGCCTTATGCAAAGGATGGAGATCCCAGTATGGAAGTGGGAAGCTGTCACTATGGACTTTGTTTCGGGTTTAACTCGATCTAGAAGGGGCAATGACTCGATTTGGGTAGTCGTAGATAGATTCTCGAAGACTGCGCATTTCTTGCCTATGAAGAAGAAGCAGTCGGTTGAGAGTTTAGCTAGATTGTATGTTAGTAGTGTGGTTAGATTGCATGGTGTGCCGAAGTCGATCATTTCGGATTGAGATACGAGATTTACTTCGAGATTGTGGAAGGGTCTTCAGAATGCGTTAGGTTCGGAGCTGAAGCTCAGTTCGACATTTCATCCCCAGATAGATGGACAGTCCAAGAGGACTATCCAGACGCTCGAGGATATGTTGAGAGCGTGTGTATTGGATTGGAAGGATGATTGGGAGCGTCATCTACCTCTAGTGGAGTTCGCATACAACAACAGCTTTCATGCGAGTATTGGTATGGCTCCATTTGAGGCGTTGAATGGAAGGCCTTGCAGATCTCCTTTATGCTGTGAGGAGACCGGTGATAGGCAGCTGATCGGTCCGAAGTTAGTTCAGGATACTTCGGATAAGGTCCAGCTTATCAGGAAGAGGCTTGTTGCGGCGCAGGATAGGCAGAAGAGCTACGCCGACAACAGAAGGAAGGATTTGGAGTTCAAGGTGGGTGAACATATCTTCTTGAAGATATCACCTACTCGTGGTGTCGTCAGATTTGGCAGGCATAGTAAGCTGAGTCCTAGATTCATTGGCCCGTATGAGATTCTCAGACGATTGGGCAGCGTGGCATATGAGCTAGCTTTACCCCCAGCTTTAGCTAGTGTTCATCCCGTTTTCCACGTTTCTATGCTCAGGAAGTATGTCCGAGATCCATCTCATGTGATTAGTCATGAGCCAGTGGAGATTCAGCCAGATTTGTCGTATGTGGAGCAACCAGTAGATATTCTTGACCGGAAGGTTCAGCATCTCCGGAATAAGGGTATTGCGTCGGTGAAAGTTCTATGGCGGAACTTCTCGCGAGAGGAGGCTACTTGGGAGCTTGAGGATGCGATGAAGAAGAAGTATCCCCGTTTGTTTGAGTAGTTTTGTTTAAACTTCGAGGACGAAGTTTCTTTAAGGGGGAGAGGGTGTAAGGCCCTCGAATTTTGTTGTATTACTTTATTATGTGTAAATAATTCATGCTTGTGTACGCATAGATGTACATATCTACGTACGTATTAACTAGTTATGCTTATGTGAGCATGTGTATAAATAGATTATAAATATTGCTTGAATTGCAAGGTGGTAGTGTGTACATGATAGTATACATATTGCATGTAAGTATATAGAATATGCATGGATTTTCTGCATGTTTTAAGTTCTGGCCGAAGGGCCCATTTGGCGTCAACATGGTGGACGTCCATGATAGTCAACGTCAACATCGTTCGACGCTAATACTTAAGTCAACGGCCATGGATGTGGACGTTAATATCTCTGATCTGCATGCGTTGCAGACCCCGAAATTCCGGGGGCAAGCAAGCCCAGCCATTGGGGAGATGTCCCCAACGGCTATCAGGCCATGCCATCACCCCTCCGGGATATCCCAAACCCCTTCTCCTATAAACCAAACCCCTTTGCAACCAGGAAGACCTCTCTTGGCTCTTTTGCAAGAGGAGAGGAAACCCTAACTCTAGCTGTGAGAAAACCTGAAGTTTGCATGCTTTGATCGGGCAATTTGGAGCTCATCCGGCGACCTACCATAACTGGAAGCTAGCTGGAGCCTAGAGGAAGGCTTCCCCGACTCCAACCTGCTGTGGAGATCGACCAAGAACCCGAAGGAGTGGTGTTTTGGAGGCTTCTTGGGACTGCCCAAGGAGAGCTTCATCAACCTCTTTGATCCCTTTGAAGATTTATTTAGAGGCAAGTAACCTATACATTTCGTCCATGTATGAGTCTAGTAGGGTTTTACTATTTCTATGAGATTTTATCGTGTCCTGGATCCCCCAAATTCTCTTGTTTTTGGAGCTCGGGTCTGTGTTTTTGTTCAGACCTGAACTTGACGACAAGTTCTCTTGCCGTTAAGATCTTCAGTTGGCGGCATGCGATGAGGCCGTTAAGCTCGGTTAATGGCCAGACTGTGCCGTTAAGTTCTTCAGGGCAGAACAATGAGTTATTCTCCCTTGTATATGATTTATTTTCTGAAGTGTTTTCGCATGAGGATATAAAGTAATTGTTGTATGTTATGTGAAATAGATACAGTGATGTGTGGGGAAATTTCTTATGCATTTGTGGATGGTAGGAGTTATTAGTTTTATTAAAATGCATGTTGGAAGAAATGGTTGTACATATCTATCTACTGTTCACATGATCCGTGAAGAATTCGAGTGCCCAAATTTTTATAAACCATGTATGTATGTGTCAGTCTATGCCCTGCAAATTTCGGAATTTTTCTAAGAGCATGTGATTTACTGTAATTTCTGTTTTGGAAATAGAAGACATGCGTAGGATTTGTAAAGTTTACAGTAAATTGTGTGTTGTGCAATAAATTGGGGAAAATTCCTGTGATGATGTGTATGTTAGGTTCAGGGCTGTGAACTGTCAAACTGGATATTCATGTTATGTTCCATGATAAATTGAATTATGAATGGCATGAAATTGAATGTTTTAATTTCTGTAAATGTAATATGACTTAGAAAAATCTGAAAATTTGTATGTGAGGTCATGAACCTGCAATTAGTGTGTGGTTAAAATTTCATGATAATTGGATAACTTTAAAGTGTATTATGAAATTTCCATGTGAAAACATGTGATAAATGCATTCTATCATGAATATGATTTGATGATGTGTTTGCCAACCTGATTAATGTGAGCTACTGAATGTTTGATTTCTGTCAACAGTAGTATCATGATTAGGAAAACAGAGCCATGTGTATAATTGAGAGAATGTAAAGACATGTGTAATATGTGTGTTAAAATCGGAATGTGTAATGTGTAAGACTGTGCCATGTGTGACACTGCTTCCATAGAAGTCCGTGGAACCGTACCATGGAAAAGTCCCCATGGGAAGGTTCAATGTGTTAAGATCCTAATTAAGGGCATTAGGATGAAATCCTGGAGGTGGAAAAGTACCACTGGTTAGGGTGGAGACTTGTTCTCCCGGTCTGCGCAGTCCAAGAGTCGTCACTGTATTGCCTAGGTGACGTCTATGTGTATGTGTTATGTGATGTGTCCTTCTAATGGTGGTTTGGACTATGTGTCACAGCACTAAATTGTGAAATGTGAATGTGACTATGTGTAAATTGTGTAGTGTGAATATGTGGAAATGTGCAATGTGTAAAAAGTGAACTATGTGAATGAGTGATTGTGCAAACACGTGAAACCAATAAGTTAGATCGTGAAATTGTGATCCATGATACATTAATGTGAAATTATGTTATAACAGCAACCTAGTTGTGTTTATAATAATGTTTTATATATGCAAAAATGCGTAGAATCCATTCTAGGAACAATTCTTGCTTATGTGTAAACGTTTCCATGTTTAAGTGCTATCGTGTCGTAGTTAATTGGAATTGTAGCTCTCATGCGATAGGATGTGAATTGCTAAATTATGTCAAAACAGCAACCTTAATGTGTATGAAATGATAAATTGCATGTGCAAGAATGTGTAGAAACCATGATAGGAATGTTTCCTTTTATGTTGGCAAGAATCCCATGTGTGGTTGCTTCCTTGCTGTAGCTTGATTTGAAATATAGCTTTCATGTGATTGAATGAGTAGAAAGCATGTGATAGGATATTTATTTTGGAATGGCTTAAATCATGTACCATGTATTTTAAAATTTGTAGAATTATCATGATAGGTTGTCTTTTATCAATGTCCAAGCATGCTATATGTTTTGCTTTGTAAATTGGAATGAAAAACCTACTGTGATATATGCATGTATGAGGTGTGTGGTGTTATTTGCTGAGTCTTTTAGACTCATTCCTTGCTTCGGCGTACAGGTTTAGTTGGTGACCCTACATCGTTAGAGGAGACCGTGGAGAGTGACTCCAAGCGTGGCGAGTAGCCTGGTGGAGTCGTCATCGTGACATTTTGCTTGCATTGTATGTAATTGAGGCATTGTAATGAAACTATTATGTAATTGTGGACAAGCTATGTAATCTGATTTTTTAGCACTTTATTTATGTGGACTTTAGCTATCTTTAAATTGTCATTTGAATCACGTATGTTAAATGTGGATGATGAGATGAAGACAAGTAGTTCTTTTGTTTCCGCTACTCTGTATTTATATTTATGAGCATCTCAATCATATGTTATTGTTTGGGTAAATGTCCCACTGTGATGAAGTTCATTATATCGACGTGGATTTAATCGTACCGGTATAAAGAGGTTCGTCGCACCTCCTCCCTCTCCCGACGCCGGTCTGGGAGAGGAGGCCTCGACGTTGTCGATGTGTAAGGCCCTCGAATTTTGTCCTTTTATTTGATATCATGTATGGATTCGTGCTTGTGTGTAAATATCATGTGTGCATATGTAGGTAACTATGTACATATTAGCTAGGTGTACTTACGTGTGCATGTGCAAATAAATTGTAAATAGTGGATGATTGCATGGTTTAGTAGTGTGTATATTATACTATATGTATTGCATGCATATACATAGTGTACATAGGGTTTTCTGCATGGTTTAATGCTCTGGCCGAAGAGCAAATTGGCGTCAACATGGATGGACGTCCATGTTGAGTAAACGTCCATGTCGATGGATGCCAACTATGAGGTAAACGGCCATGGATGTGGACGTCTACTTCTCTGATTTTCTGTGCGCAGCAGACCCCGAAATTCTAGGTTGGGCTTGCTCACCGATTGGGGAGATGTCCCCAACGGCTCTCAGCCTTCACATCAGGCCCTGCGTAAGACAGAAGGTCTCTCTTTATAAAAACAACCCCCTTTGCAACCTGCAAGAGCTCTCTTGGCTCTTTGCAAGGAGAGAAAGAAACCCTAGCTGAGAACAAGAGAAAAATTGACCTTTGCAAGCTTTGATCCGGCGGTTTGAAGCTTCTCCCTGCAAGCTATTGCAACTGGAGGATAGTGTGGACGTAAAGGAAGGCTTCCCCAACCTCGGACTGGTGGCTACTTCGACCTAGAACCCGAGGGAAAGCTTTTGTGGAGACTTCTTGGCACTGCCCAAGGAGAGCTTCATCACCTATTTTCGTCCCTTTGGAGGTTTTAAGAAAGGCAAGTAACTCATCCCCGTCGTCCATGTGTATGTCTAGTAGGTCTTAGGCATTTTATGGGATTTATTTCGTGTCCTCGAACCCCTACATTCACAAATCTTTGGAGTTCGGCCTATGTTTTTGCACAGACAGGAACTTAACGGCAAGATCTCTTGCGTTAAGATCTTGAGTTGGCGGCAGACGATGCTGCCGTTAACCTCCTTGAACGGCCAGACTTTGCCGTTTAGTTCTTCAGGACAGAACAGTAAGCTGTTCTTCCTTATATATGATTATTTTTTGGATTTTTTTCGTATGAGGATATACTATAAATGTTATATGTTATGTAAAATAGATAAAGGAATGTGTTGTGAGATTTCTATGCATTTTTTTGTAAATTGTATAAATTGCTAGAATTATGTGAAATGCATGTGAGATAAAGATATTGGATATGGTAGCTTACTGTTCACATGATCCATGTGTAATTGGATTTCCATAAAATTTCCAGACGATGCGTATGTATGTCAGTCCTTGTCTTGAAAATTTGGAAATTTTCCCATGATTATGAAATTTGTTATAATTTCTATATTGGAAAATAGGGAGCATGTGTAGGTTGTTTTTAAATTTCAGTAAATTGTATGATGCTTGATAAATTCGGGGAAAATTCCTGTGATAAGATGAATGTTAGATGCAGGTTAGTGAACTATTAAATCTGACCTTGACACTGTGTTTCTATGATAAACTGATTTATGGATGGCATGTGAATGAGTATTTTAATTTCTGTAAAATCAATGTAGCTCAGAAAAATATGAGAATGGGTATGTGTGATCTAAAACCTGCAAACAGCATGTGGTTAAAATTTCGTGTGATTTGGGCAACAATAGATGACATTGTGAAATTTTCATGTAAAAGTGAGTGATTAAAACATGCTTATAATGGTTATGGATTGTTAATGAGTTTCCAACATGATTAGTGTAGATTCCTGAGTGTTTAAACTCTATTAACAGTAGCATCATGTTAGGGAAAACTGAACCATATGCCAAATGGTGAAATGTAAGTTATGTGGCCAATTGTGTGAGAACTATGTGTATAATAAATCGGAAAATGTGTAAAATGTGTCGTGTGTGACACTGCTTCCATAGAGGGCTGTGGAACCGTACTGTGAAAAAGTCCCCACGGGAAAGTTCAATGTGTTTAGAATCCTATGGGCATTAGGATGAAATCCTGGAGGTGGACAAGTACCACTAGTTAGGGTGGAGATTACTTCTCCCGGTCTGCGCAGTACCAAGAGCCGTCACTGTGTTGCCTAGGTGGCTTCTATGTGTTATGTGTTATGTGTTATGTGTTATGTGAATGTGTCCTTCTAATGGTGGTTTGGACTATGTGTCACGACATCTAAATGTGAAAATGTGAATGTGTATATGTGCAAATTGTGTAGTGTGAACATGTGTATATGTGAAATGTGTAAAAGTAAACAATGTGAATGTGTAAATGTGTAAACATGTGAACCCCATGTGTTAGAATGTGAAATTGTGATTTATGATATGAAAATGTTAGATTCATGTCAAAACAGCAACCTTAATGTGTTTATAACAATGTTTTACATGTGCAAAAATATGTAGAATCCATGTTAGGAGCAATTCCTTTTATGTGTGTGAAAATCCCATGCTAAATTGCTATCATGTTGTAGCTTAAATTGTGAATGTAGCTCTCATGTGGATAGATAAGTAGAAAGCATGTGGTAGGTATTTTAATTTGGAATGACATAAACCATGTATCATGTGTTGTGAATTATGTAGAAATATCATGACAGGTTGTTTCTTATCATTGTTTCTACCATGCTATATGTTTTGACTTAATGAAATTGAATGTAAGACTTACTTGTAATGTATGCATGTATGATGTGAATGGAGTTTACTTGCTGAGTCTTTTAGACTCATTCCTTGCTTCGGCGTACAGGTTTAGCAGGTGACCCCACTCCTTTGGAGGAGACCGCAGAGAGCGACTCCGAGTGAGGAGAGTAGCTTTGTGGCGTCACCATAATTGTACTCATTTTCATAGTATGTAATTGAAATTTATGTATTTGGAACTCATGTAATTGTGGACAAACAAAGTAATTTGAAATTTGTAGTTCATTTTGTGGACTGTAGTTCTTAAAATGCTATATTGATCATGTATGTTTAAATGTGGATGATGAAATGAAAGACAATGGTTCTTTTTCTTCCGCTACTTTGTATTTATATTTGTGTACATCTCAATCATATGTGTTAGTGCTTGGGGAAATGCCCCACTGTGACGAGACTCACTATACCGACGTGGATTGGTAAAATCGTACTGGTATAAGGAGGGTCGTCGCACGATGCCTCAGGACGCTGCAGCCCTCCTCGTGCCACGGACGGGTCCCCTAGCAACACGATGTCATCTAGAGAGGCAAAGGCAGATGCCGTCTATGACGGTCCTCGCTGTTCAGACCCGTTAACCTAATAGTGAGTTTAACTCGAGTCCGCCTCCCGCGAACGGGCCGGAGCCTCGCAAGGAATATCAAACCACTAGCCCGTAGAAATATAAAGGAACCAACTCAAATACTCATAAGATCTGCCAATCTCATAAATATTTATATGAAATATACATAGCTGTAGTACAACTGTAACCAAACTACAACAAAACCTGGGGCATACCCCGAGGTGAACAACAGAAAAGTAATATTACACTGCTGGTGGTGCTGACCCTCCACTGGATGACGGGCGCGAAATCTCCTGATCTCCCTCACTTGGTAGGAGGTAGGGGTGAGCCTCTCGAGTCACTGGCTCAGTAGGGAAACTCCCTAGAAACCGAGCAAACTAACACAAGTAGCAAAGCAGGAAATACTACACTAACAATTTATAATGTTATCTAGCAGGATATAAAAACTGTAAGTACCACTTACCATTTGCTGCTTAACAGGAATCGACGTAACTAAATAAACAGCAAAACCAAACAAGTGTACGGGATACTGTAGAGAAACGCCACACTCGGGCCACGTCAACTGGTTCGCGACACCAATTACTGACCCAGACAAACCACAAAGGACTACCTCTCAGTCTCGCAGCCACGGACTAAAGGTCCAGCTGCCGCTCCACTAAACAAGTACAAAGAACTGTGAAGTCCAACTAAACCACCACAACCTGCAGGTCACACACCTCGCAAGCCCATTCCTGACACCTTTAGGGACTCTGGCCCGAGCTCCCTAAAGTGAGGCACTGAAAAACAGGACTAGCTGGGGCCCAGTACGTCTACTGGTGTCCGTCTCCCCCAACTACGAGCGCGCTATAAGCGACAACACAACAAACTTTCTCCAGTCGATGTCCCACTGCCGTCTTTCCCTCAGCCGGACGTACTACTCAGCACAGGAGTGAGGGTGTCCAGGAAGACGATAAGACCTCATCGGTACCCAGTACCGGGACAAGCCCCGAGCACTCACGTGCCTGGCTCACACAAAACCTGGGGCTCTCAACTGAAGAGGTATCCACGGAAGGCGTCAAACTACACGCCACGTACACAGAAACCACGTGCACAACGCACAAGCCACGTAAAACCTTCACGCAAACCACGTGAACACCAGGTAAACCACACACCACACGCTCCCCGAGCGTAGAGAGAGTGCCAATGCACCTCCTACTATCATCACATATCATAAACTAAGCTAAATGGATAATCATACACTTACATGTATTCTCGGATAACAGTATTCGGCTGCTGTCGCGACAGAGTGCAAAGTCACCTACAGGACGCGACGGCACGATAGGTCGCCTTCTGAACGCGACGTATCGCATTGTCGCGACTTAGTCGCGACGCCAAGGGTTGTCTCCTTAGCAGGTGCGAACCTTAATCCGAGATCCATCATTCAGATCACCCCAAACCCCTTTAAAACCTACGGTTTTCATTCCGTTTTCATGCTTTAATGTGTTCCTACACATGCAATCTAGGGTTTAGAAAGCAGGAAACACATTATCCACATCACACGAACGATCCACGAATCAAACCATGGGAAATCTCCCTACCTTCGTGAAGAACGCGAAGAACAAAGCTCGTACGACGTTTCCCCCGCTCCACTAAGCGTCCTCGCGGTGGAAACTCGCCAAACCGACCACTAACAAGCCGAATCGCCCGAAATTCCACAGTAAAAACCCCCTGGCCGAGCAGAGCTTCCGTGAGCTCTGTTCTGCCAGGGTTTCTTAAAAACGCAGTGAAGTTAAGAATGCGACACCCTTCTAAGTCGCGACCTGAACGCGACGTTTTAGGCTGTCGCCTTAAGCCTGCTGACGCCAGTCCGTGCGCTCAGCATGCGACACGTGGCAGACATGCAAACGTTCACTTAAACTGATGGTTCCATGAACACGGCGCCATGGGCTGTCGCGATCGAAATGCGACGCCCCTCACTATCGCGTTAGGAACTGAGAAACAGTGGGCGCTTTGGGCAAAATCTCATAACCTGCGGAAATCACCTGCCACACACACGTCATCGGCCACACACTGGCCTCCATAACCACACAAAGACGATCCGAACGGTTGGAACGTTACACCGTCCTCCCCGGTGCCTCCTGCTGGGCCGCCCGCTGCTGCTCCCGGCGCTTCCTCAGCACCCGATCCTTCAAAATCTCGTAGTTCTTTGCAATGTCGGCTCGGGCTCGGTCTGCCTCCCTCTCTTGGTCTTCGCCAACTCGTCCTCCCTCTTAGTACGCGAAGCCTCGTGCATCTGGTCCCTGGGAGAAACACGCAGCAGCCCCGTGCTCACCATCGCGAACACCTCCCTGCTCCGTCTCGGGCTCTCATGCTCGTCCCGCGGCTGCCGCCTCCACCATACACAACACTGCATCAGTCTCGAACACTACCTCGAAAGGCTAGTCCACAACTTCTATTCACCGCCCATGTTGGAGTATCATCTTGCCTCGGAGAAACGGCCACATAGTTGCCACGCCTACTAGACAGGGATTTTCCTTTCTTCCCCACTATCTCTTATTATTTAACTTGTGGTCATACACATTGCATATTGATCACACTCTCACACACACGGAGCACGTAAATCTATTTTTTTCACACCAATCTTAAGGGGTTTCTCTTTTAAAAAAAAAGGAGGGAGGGGAGCGGCCATAGCGTTTGGCCGTCTTCCCTCTCAAGCCTTCAATTGGTAAGACACCCCCCAATTGTGTGTGTTTTTTTATATATGTGAGTGCATGTTACCATAATTTTCAGTCTAATGGGTCTTTTGTGCTTGTTTCTTTTGCAGGAAAATTGAAGATACACCGTGGAGCCCTCACCCTTTGGCCGGCCGAAGGAGGAGGAGTGAAGAGCCCATCATGTTCACATCGAGGCATTGCATGATCACATTTCCTCCGGGCGGAAGTAAAAAGTCCCTGGCGATCACTCATCATTTCTTGTTCACATCTTTTCGCCAAAATGAATGTGGACGTTCGTCACCGAAAAAAATAACGTCTACAAAGGAGGCACATCCTCTGCAATTTGCCCAACGGGCTCAATCTGCTCACTAGGAATGTCCTCAATCCGACTGCTGCTAAGCACTGAGTCTTCAACTCTGATTTTTGTTGTTTCTTCTTGGATATCTGCTGTTGTTTCTGCTGCTGCTGGTGCTTCTGCCCTGGTATCTACTTGCTCAATTGCCTCTTCCTGAACTGTTGTTGCTACTACTGCTTGCTGGACCTCTTGGGCTTCACCGATGATGGCTTCACCCTCAGCCACTGAAGTCTTGGTCCATACACCATTAACCAGAGAGAATCCGCTCTTCTTCAAATTTCTGCTGCGGATTGCCTGCCCCATCTTCTCTAGCACTGCTCCAGACAAATTTATACCAAAATGTTGAAAAACCTTGGTGAGCAGGTGAGCATATGGAAGGGACACATTTAATTTATTCTTTTTGTCCCAAATCTGAGCAGATGCAAACTTCATCCTTTCCAAAATAACTTCTGTCATGTTTATTTCTTGGTTCTGGATGGTCCAGAACATCATATCTGAATCTGCCTTAGTACAAGTTGAGAAAGTGGCTCTTCTGGGGACCAGAATCTGACAAACTATAAAGTGCAGGAGGCGGTTGAAGGTGTTCATCTGGTTGATATCCAACTTCCCATCCTTAAGTTTAAACTCGAGACCAATAATCCCTAATCCTTTAGCCTGGGTGTCCACATTCTGAACCCCACTGTGACCGGTGGGGCAAACTCCAAATAGAAACTCCAAAAGAGCATATGAGATTCTAATCTGGGTTCCTTTGATAGATGATGTCAAGGACCCGTCATCCTCAATCTTCAGGCACACATAGAAAGCTTTAACGAGATCTGGGTAACTTATCTCTGATAGAGTTACTATCTTTGACCACTTCATCTTTTCCATTGCTGCAACTACACTGCCCATTCCATTTTTCTGCAAATCTGCAACGTCTACAGCCTTATTTCCACAAAGCTTCGTCTTCACTGAGATAAATCTTTCTTGCTGCTCTGCAGTGAGAAACTCAGCTCCATAGCCCCCGACGCTGTCGGAAACACCAGAAGAGGCCATGGAATTGAATGGGAAAGTTTCTGGATGATTTGAAGGAGAGGTGAAGCACAAACCCTCAAGAAATTTCTCGCGGGAAGGAGTGAAAGCTTTGAAATCGCACAAGGTGGATGCCGGAGTCGTTAGGATATCATCTTAGGCAAGTCGAAAGAGATGAAGGCGGGAGGTGAATCGTTGCAACACAGATTTTGGGATATATAGATTAACAAAAAGGTGACTTTTGAGGTGCTGACGCCATAAGGGTAGAAAATGACAAACTAGCATGATTTAGAGACGAGAGAAAGCTTTAAAATAAACAAATCGTCTCTGATAAAACGCAACATCCAATATTGATGAAATTTTGCTTAACTACAGGGGAGAGAATATTTAATATTCTGAAGTAATTAATATTTCAGTTATTTATAGGTAAATCTCTCACAATTTACACATGCCTAATTCCCTTCTAAGAGATGTAAATATCTCTTCAGGTAAGGCTTTTGTGAAGATATCTGCTAACTAATTATTAGTATCAATGAAAGAAATATCTATGTTACCATTTGCTACATGATCACGAATAAAATGATATCTAACCTCTATGTGTTTTGTCCTTGAGTGCTGCACTAGATTCTTGGTTAGATTTATTGCACTCGTGTTGTCGCACAATAATGGAATTATCTTGATCTTGAGTCCATAATCCTCAAGTTGTTGCTTAATCCACAAGAGTTGTGTACAGCAACTTCCAGCAACCACGTACTTAGCTTCAGCTGTAGACAGTGCCACTGAATTTTGTTTCTTTGAGGACCACGAGATCAGACATCCTGCAAGAAATTGACAACATCCACTGGTGCTCTTTCTATCTACCTTGCATCCAGCGTAATCAGCATCATAATAACATACTAAGTTGATGTCACATAACTTTGGATACAACAAACCTAAATCATGGGTTTTAGCTAAATATCTAAAAATTCTTTTGACACTAATTAAATGAGATTCTTTAGGGTCTGCCTGATACCTAGCACACAAGTATACGCTAAATAGTATATCAGGTCTACTGGCAATTAAATAAAGTAGTGAACCTATCATACCTCTGTAGACCTTTTGGTCTACATTCTTACCTTCCTTGTCACTGTCTAACCTTGTTGATGTGCTCATGGGTGTTGACAGTGGCTTGACATTTTCGAATCCAAACTTCTTTAACAATTCCTTAGTGTACTTGGCTTGACAGATGTGGGTGCCTTCTTTTCCTTGCTTGATTTGCAATCCAAGGAAGTAGTTAAGCTCCCCCATCATGCTCATCTCGAATTCTCCCCGCATAAGCTTTTGAAAATACTTGCAAAGAAATTCATCAGTAGAACCAAATATTATATCATCAACATATATTTGAACAATCAAGATATGTTTGACTTTAGACTTAACAAATAATGTACTATCTACTTGACCTCTAATGAAACCATGGTTCAATAGAAATGCACTTAAACGTTTGTACCATGCTCTTGGTGCTTGTTTCAAACCATATAATACTTTGTGCAATTTAAATACAAGATTTGGGAAATCGATGTCATCAAAACCTGGAGGTTGTGCTACATAAACTTCCTCCTTTATGTAACTATTTAGAAAAGCTGATTTAACATCCATTTGAAACAATTTTAAATCTAATGCGGATGCATATGCAAGTAAGATTCTAATAGCCTCAAGTCTAGCTACTGGTGCATAAGTTTCATCGAAATCTATGCCTTCCTCTTGGGAATAGCCTTGAGCTACCAGTCTGGCCTTGTTTCTTATGATCACACCAGCTTCATCCAATTTGTTCCTGAACACCCATTTGGTGCCAATCACTAGATGATTTGATGGTCTAGGAACAAGTGACCATACATGGTTTCTCTTGAACTGATTCAGTTCATCTTGCATGGCTAAAATCCAAGATTCAACAGTGAGAGCTTCGTTGACTGTCCTAGGCTCTATTTGCGAAATAAAAGCTAAATAATCACATGGAATTACATTACCTCTTGTCCTTACCCCAACAGATGGACCACCAATGATGTTTTTTGGTGGGTGATCTTTCTTATGTCTCCATTCTTTTGGAAGATTATCGTGGGTTTTATCCTTTTGTTGTAGGTCTTCCAAAGGTGGATCTTCCTTGTCCTCGATAGATGATTTGTTTAATTTCTTGGACAATTCATTTGTATCATCAATATTACTAACGCCTTCCTTTCTCAAGGAAGGGTTAGTTTCATCAAAGATAATATGTACTGATTGCTCAATTAATAAGGTTCATTTATTAAACACTCTATAACCTTTGGGTTTGGAAGCATACCCCATGAATATACCTTCATCTGATTTGGAGTCTAGCTTACCAATGTCTCTTTTTCCGTTGTTGTGGATGAAGCATGGACATCCAAATGTCCTGAAGTGGCTGATCATCGGCTTCTTTTGCTTGTATAACTCATACGAAGTATTCTTCAAAATCGGCCTGATCATCACTCAGTTGATTATATAACATGCTGTATTGACTGCTTCGGCCCAAAAATACCTTGGTAGATCATATTCTGACAGCATTGTCCTTTCCATATCCAATAGAGTTATGTTCTTTCTCTCAGCAACTCCATTTTGCTGAGGCGTACTTGGTGCTGAGAAATTGTGCTCTATGCCTTGATCATCACAAAACTTAGCAAATCTCTCATTTTGGAATTCTCCTCCATGGTCTGATCGAATGCTGAAAATACTATACTTCTTATCCTTCTGTACCTTCTTGTTGAAGCTTACAAAACTGTCAAAAGTATCATCTTTGTGTTCTAGGAAAGAAACCCATGTGAACCTGGAGTAATCATCTACTATAACAAACACAAAATTCATTCCTCCAAGACTTGTGGTTCTCATTGGCCCAAATAAATCCATATGAAGAAGTTCTAAGGGTTTAGAGGTTGTTACCACATTCTTTGACTTGAAGGATGACTTGGTGTGCTTTCCTTTTGCACAAGGCCCACAAACACTGTCACGCCCCGACGCGGAATATCGGAGCGCGAAGGCAGTTGCAAGTGAACAGGTATAGAGCGAGCACTAGACATCAAACCATTGCACAATGAATAATACTAAAGCAAATTCTTTTCATTAATACATTCCGATGCCTAGTTATAACCACTAATATCAGAGCCAATCTATGAGGCCCAATTACATTGAAAGAAAGTAAAGACTAAACTTCAAACCTAACTACTACAACGCTAAATATAGCAATAGGACCACTACAAGAAAAAATGTAAATAGAGACTGATCTGAGACCGATATTATTCAGTCACTATTCGGTCTCAGATCTGAGACCGAATAGTGACTGCAAAATATCGGTCACTAATTTTTAGATTTAGTGACCGAAAATATTTCAGTCACTATTCGGTCTCAGATTTGAGACCGAATAGTGACTGCAACATTTTCGGTCACTAACAATAAGAACGGGCGGGCTTTGGGATGAAATTTTGTGACCGAATATTTCGGTCACAAATTCAGTCTCAGATTTGAGACCGAATTGTGACTGATTGGTATTCGGTCACAAATATTTAGAGACCGAATAGAGACCGAATTCGGTCACTAACAATAAGAACGGGTGGGCTTTGGGATGAAATTTTGTGACCGAATATTTCGGTCACAAATTCAGTCTCAGATTTGAGACCGAATTGTGACTGATTGGTATTCGGTCACAAATATTTAGAGACCGAATAGAGACCGAAATATTTCGGTCTCTATTCGGTCTCTAAATCCTTCCCTAAACCCCCATTGGCACCCACCCCTCCTGTCTTCTGTCTCGCCGAGGATGGACGCCTTTCTTCTCTCTCCCTCTCTCTCGCCGACGCCGATCTCTCTCCCTCTCTCTCGCCGGCGACGACATCGTGCCATCGTCGCCGCCACGTGCTCCGTCGCCTCTCCTCTTTTCTCCCTCTCTCTCTTGTTCGCCCCAATCGGAGGCCGCTGTCGCCCCCGCCACCGGACATCGCCGCGTCGTCCCCACTGCGCCGAGTCCCCGCCGTCGCCCTGACTGCGCCGAGTCCCCGCCGTCGCCCCGGCTGCGACCAGTCCCCGCCACCGCCGCCGCTGTGGCCAAGTAACCCTGGGTCATCGGACCAGACCGCCATCACCGTCGTCGGTAAGTTGTCTCTCTCTCTCTATCTCTGTGGCCGCTCTCTCTCTCTCTCTCTCTATCTATATTTGTGTGTGTGCATGTGTGAGATGGCGGAGGGGGTGCTCCCCCTTTTCTGTGTATGTTTGTGTGTATATGTGTGTGTATGTGTGTGAGTGTGTCTGTGTGCGTGTGAGAAGTGAAAGTGTCATGGCTAGCCGGCTGTTATGGACCATTTTGCTGGGTGACCACTCCGAGCTGCATAGCCACCGACTGGATCCTTTGCAAGCAAGAACAGAGGGACTATAGCAGAAAAGGGTATCGTTTCCTACCTAAAGAAGGACTAAGGAAGAACAAGAGAGGGTTATGGAAGGAGAACAGGGGAATCAGATTAGTAGAGAGGGGAAGAAGAACTTAAGGCAGAGAACAAGGGATTCTGGGGCCAAATCACCATCTGACCTCGTTGGTCTGCTATTGCCATCTATTTATAGGCTAGTTAGAAGTAGGGGCTATGCCACACTTGGCTAGTCACCCATTACAACAACTTTTATCAACTGTCCAACTATCTCACAACTAACTAGCTAACCAGCTCAACTGATTCTAACAACTACTAACCTCCATATACCTAACACCGGCTGTAGGAGGGGGGAGGGAGGTGGGGTGCAGTGGGGTGGGGGTTTAGGGGCAGTGGGGGCCGGGGTGTGCAAATCGACATGAAGTTTGTGTGAGCACTAGTGAGCACAGGCTGTGACAATTCAAATGCTGTTACCGCATGAAACATGGCTAGATTGATGTGTACAGAAGATTTAAATCTAGTAATCTATGTACCAACTAATGAGATTTAAAGGCAATTTTCTACAGTTAAGCAATTGGAAAATGGCTGTGAACATCAATGGTTAAATAAAGAACAAGAAAAATAGAAAATTAATATACAAAGTTACATATGAAGGAGAATTCTTTTCATGTCCTGTGACAATTTCTTGTCCATATTTCTTATCAACCTAATTATGAAGAAAAGGCAGTTGTACACTCAATTTATCAAGCCAAAACTAAAATGCTTAGCTCAGCTCAGTAAGCATAACCCTAGTCATCTCTGGACCAAGTATAACAGACTTTTCCACTTTTAGTTCACTTCGGGACCAAAATTAGAAATGAAGTCTCAGCATTTTAGAGCACTTTCTCACTCTAGTGCACTTTTTCCAGAAGTGGGTGGTACCACTACAGTACTAAGCAAAAAGGATGTACCAAGTATAACAGTGAAAGCTCCCAAAAACCCATCAAGCAGAATAACACACCATGGAGGTGTCACTCCATTCTATTGAACATTGTTCTTTTGTTTGCACAATTAACTTTCCACATCAACTAGGAGGCTAATATGGGGATGTATCTCCTGCCCCTTTTTGCTTTTTTGAAGGAGAGTGAGCAGCATCTAGGTGTACTGATGTGTAGAGGGGCTTTTGGGTTTTGCACATTCACCTTCTTTTTCAGTTTAATACAAACTATGATTTTGACATAGAATAGATAAGAATGCCAGTCAACCGTACTTTTCATAGAATCTATCTCCCATAGCATCCTAGACAGAGGCAGAAAAGAAGAAAATCTCCAGCATTGAAGTCCATCAGATAAATAAAGGAGTTGTAGATCCCTTCAGAATATGATGTAAGCCATAAACCATCAGAACCAGGGAGCCTCTGAGAAGAAATCCTCTACAAAAGAACCTCATTCTTGTGTGACAAACCAAAATTCTGTCGTCACTCTTGGATGTTTCTCTGCCACAAGCCTGTATGTTGATTTCATACAACTTAGAAAGCCAATCCTAAAGGTCCATTTTGGTAATGGGGTATAAACAAGATCTGCCACCTTTCAGTTTCCATGAAAATTGTGTATTAATAATCCAGAACAAGAACTTTAGCTGCCTGCTTGAGAGGCTGACCAGTTTATGTTGTTCTCCAAGCCAGAACAACATGCTAGACATTCAAAAAATTAAGCATAGATCATAAGCAATGACAAAGGTGCCTCTGCATTGATATTGCACAGTTCAATCATAGAAAATTGATGGCCGACATAAATTGTAATCAACTAAAAAGGCCACTTTAAAATATTCTTGTATACGGAAAGATTCATGATTGATTGAGATGGCAGTTCCTACTTCCAAGCCAGTGTGGGCAAAGGAAAAGAATTCTTTACAAATAAACAATCATATAAAAATGATGCCATTCCATCCAACATATATCAAGGAATAAAAATAAAATAATACCTCTAAAAAGTAAAATAGAAAAGAAGCTCACCAAAGAGTCATGTGACTATTTGACTGAAGTCACTAGGAACAAATGAGAAAACAATCTTAATATAACAATAGAATGGACCTGAAAATAAACAGATTTATGACAACGGACACAAGGTGTATTGATAAAAAAGAATGAGAACAATTGTATGGAACTGTTTTTCTTTCATTTTTGCTGAAGTTGGTTAACAGCCCAAAAGACCACACCAAATGTCATCGGGATCTTCCAGTATACAATCTGAGATGTATGATCAATGAAGCATAAGAGCAAGTTGACAAAGACTCTGATCATATAATTACCAAGAAGTATTTAAGTCCGTTGAGCATCTTTCCAAGAACTACTAGTGTATTGTGATCTATGACAGGAGACCTAACACAGCATAGGTTAATGGATTGTAAACCCAATATCCACTGTCAATTAACAACAGAGACCAAAAGCAGTGAAAGAAAAATGGGGCTCATCCTCAATCACTGATCCCCTTAGACCAGAAACACATTACATCTTAGGACCATGGATCTGCAATTTAAAAAAGAAGCAGGTAGAAGAATGCAATGTTTTAGGTATTTAACATCATTTTTTTAATGTGGATAGTACCACAATTATATAATAAAAAGAGAGAAGGGATGTACATGTATAGGCCAAAAAAGAAAGGCCCAAAAAACAACCCTGACTGCTTATACATCACAAGTCAACCCAAGACGGGATGGCAACCTCTAAGCCTCCAACAAAGCAAAAAGTGTAGAATTGGAATGGTTCATGTGACAAACAATTGAAACCCATTCCAAAACCCAGCAAAAAGAGCCTTTGCATCCCGAGCAACTCATGAAAATATTCAGTTGTTTGTTACTCCCCTCAATTCATCCATAAGGTAGCATGCAGAATGAGTCACCAGACAACTCAATCACCTTTGGTAGGCCATTGTCTGTCCCACCGATCAATCAAATGCCAGACCTCGACGTGATGGTTGATGATGCAATGGGTCATCACAGCCACCTCCCTTCAGACTCCTAGAGTGAAAGAGCAACCAGTAAAAATATGATCTAGAGTCTCGCCCTCCTCCCCACATAAGGTCCAACTAGTCTGAAGCTCTATCAAAAGCCGGTGCAGCCTATCCCGTGTGGGTAGTCTCCCAATCGAGATTCTCCAAAGTAGAACTTTCATCTTCAAAGGACTTCTAGGCTTCCAAATCTGATCATGTACGTAGTATATGACAAACCCCTCCATTTGATATGACGCAAAAAGCCGAGCTAACCGAGAAACAGCCCCCTTCTTCCACTGCCACATCCACCCATCCTCACTGTCTGATAGGTGGATAGGAGACTACAAGGAGAGCAGGTCCTGGAGCTGAAGTGTCTCAGCCTGCAATGGCTCCCTCCTGAAGATGAGATTTAAATTAGTGAAATTCGCATCTAATATATTAACAAATAGTAAAGGGTTAAGATAATTACTAAATAATCCATATTTATCTAAAACAAAGACCCTTATCCCATCCTACACCCTTGGCCACGAGATTAACTCTCTTCCCAATCCATTAGGTGGATAAATGAAGGAAAAATAGGAGATAATATTGAATTTTCAGAGTTTGTGGAAGAGAGAGGAGTTTGAAAAGGTTAAGACTCCATTAACCATGGATGGCATAGTCGGGTTTATTATTGCACTTGTTTATATGCATGATATTGTTTTCATACAGATTCTATTTCTGTGGTTTATTATTGTACTTGTTTATATGTATTGCACTTATTACTTTAATGCAATTCATTTACATGTTAAGCACTTGTTTTTTTTTTTTTAACATTGCACACACTTCACGAGAGCGTGTTAAGCCCGTGTCAATGAACCTCCCGTTCAAGACTTTGGGATTGATATGCACGAGTCTTATTTTCAATGATGAGAACGTGTATATCTAACTCAAAGTCTTGAATTGTCCCGTTTTGGACAGTCTGTGAATGTTTGATCGCAGTTAGGTGGTCATTTACTATGTGTTTGTATTATTAGATGAAAATTTCGGGTGCGTCTACTCACTCCTCTCTGATATACCTTTATTGATTTAGAATATTTTCTTAACCACTTATTAGTAAGTGTTTAAGAAAATATCTTAATCAATAAATATTTTTGGTATATCGGAGAGGTGTGGGGAGATGCTGCCGAAATTTTCAGCAAATAATACAAACACATAGTAAACGGGCATCTGAGTGCGATCAAATATTCACAGATGGGTAAAAAGTGATAATCTAAATAATAAATCCTTCCTGTTCATTTTGGTTGCGTGGAAGGATGTGTGATTTTGAATTTTAAAGTTATTTGTCTGTTAATATTCGTTGGGCGCAGGAAAGAAATGGCTACAGACCGTTCATGGATGTATCGTAGAATAGTTGATCATGTGGTGTCCGTGGAGTTTAGGGTCGGAGTTGAGAATTTCATTCAGTTTGCATTGGGGAATCCAAATGCAGCAGTAGACAGCGAAGGTGGCATCCGATGTCCTTGTATGATTTGCAAAAATTTGAAGTGGAATTCACCATGGGAGGTTCAACGCCATTTATACAGAAAAGGGTTTGTTAAAGGTTACATGAATTGGACAAGTCATGGTGAGCTGCTCTGGTCGCACGAGCCTAGTAACGTGGAAGGCACAAGTACGTACGTGGATATGATTGTAGATGCTGCTGGTCCGACATTTAGTGTACATGAGGATCCTGCTGTATACACTGAAGACGTGCCAAACAAGGGAGCCGAAAGATTCTATCGGTTACTTAAGGATGCAGATGAGCCGTTGTGGGATGGTTGTCAAAAACACACTCGGTTGTCAGCTGTGTCACAGTTGCTAAATTTGAAATCTGAATTTCATATAAGTGAGAAATGCTTTGATCGTCTTCTCCTCATCATCAAGAGCATGTTACCTCCAGATGAGAAGCTGCCTCCAAATTATTATCGTGCTAAGAAGATGGTCAATGATTTAGGACTTGGATATGTAAAAATAGATGCTTGTCCTAATCATTGTATGTTGTATGACAAAGAGGATGCTGATAAGATATCATGTTCAGTTTGCCATCATGATAGGTTTAAACCTAAAAGAGGGGCTAATTCTAGGGGGAAGGATATACCTTATGCGTCATTGCGATATTTCCCCCTTACACCCAGACTACAGCGGATGTATATGTCTTCAAAGACAGCTCGACATATGAGGTGGCACGCAGAAAGAGTACGTCGGGATGAGGATATTATGACTCATCCTGCAGATGGCGAAGCTTGGAATCATTTCAACCATGTTCATCCTATCTTCTCAAGGGAGTCACGTAACGTGAGGCTTGGTTTATGCACTGACGGATTCAATCCATTTGGAGGTTCAGTGGCTTCCTACTCTAGCTGGCCAGTGTTTGTGACACCATACAACCTTCCTCCGAGCATGTGCATGAAGCGAGATAATTTGTTCCTATCTTTATTGATTCCTGGTCCGAAAAGTCCCACAAAAAATATAGATATCTATCTAAGACCTTTGATTGATGAATTGAAATTATTATGGACTGAGGGGGTGAATACTTATGATGCATATAGAAAGCAAAATTTCACCATGAGGGCAGCATTGATGTGGACTATAAGTGATTTTCCTGCATATGGAATGCTATCTGGTTGGAGCACACATGGGAGGCTAGCATGTCCGTATTGTATGGATAATACCAAATCGTTTGTACTTAAACATGGTGGGAAGTCCTGCTGGTTTGATTGCCATCGAAAATTTTTAGCAGCTGATCACCCTTTCAGAAGACAAAAAGATGCATTCCTAAAGAACAGAACGGAACGAGATGAAATTATATTCGAGAGGTTGTCCGGTCATCATATGGCAGCACGTGTTGAAAGTTTGCCAGATATCACACAACAGATGGGCAGTACCCGACACCTTTCAGGTTTTGGGAAGGAGCACAACTGGGTGAAGAGAAGCATTTTCTGGGAGCTCCCTTATTGGTCGACTCTTCTTGTACGACACAATCTAGACGTGATGCATATCGAAAAAAATGTCTTTGATAATGTGTTCAACACCGTTATGGACATAAAAGGTAAAACAAAGGACAATGGGAATGCACGTTTGGATTTGTCCGTGCTCTGTAAACGTCCAGAGCTAGAACTTGTTGAAGTAAATGGGAAATCAATTAAACCAAAAGCAATTTATGTGCTTGGAGGAGGACAAGTCAAGGAAGTGTGTCAGTGGCTGAAACAATTGAGATTTCCTGATGGTTATGTGTCTAATATTGCTCGTTGTGTCAACATCAGCGAGGGAAAAATATATGGAATGAAGAGTCACGATTGCCATGTGTTCATGCAAAGGTTGATACCTATTGCATTTCGTGACATGTTGCCGAAGCCTCTATGGGGAGCATTGTCTGAGCTGAGTCGATTTTTCACGATTTTGTGTGCATCAGAACTCAGGCTTCAGGACGTGCAAACAATCGAACAGAATGTGGTAACCATCGTATGCAAGCTGGAGAAGATATTTCCGCCTGCGTTCTTCGATTCGATGGAGCATTTACTCGTACATCTACCATATGAAGCTAAAGTCGGAGGGCCAGTACAATATAGATGGATGTATCCATTTGAGAGGTATATGTCAATATTAACTTTTTTGTTTCTTAGAATTGCACCTTACATACAATACATTTCCTGTATGTCTTGTACATTGTTGATGTAGGTGTATGCATGACCTCAAAATGAAAGTCCGAAATAAAGCAAAAGTGGAGGGTTCTATTGCTGAGGCATACATTATGGAGGAAATCTCAAACTTTTGTTCGATGTACTTTGAAGCAGACATTCAAACTCGTCGTACTCAACCTCCACGTAATGATGATGGGGGGGAATCTGTGTCTTCAGATCGACTCTCCATATTTAATCATCCTGGACGTGCCTTCGGACGTTCTTCAACTCGAATGCTGGATGACAGAGAGTTATGCGCCGCAGAGATATATATTCTTTTAAATTGTGCTGAACTAGAGTCTTATGTTGAGTAAGTGCTAAACTCACAATTTATTGTATGTAATTTCTTTGCTCTTATTCTAGCTATTGAAGGTGGTCTTCTATTCATATTACAGACAATTTGATTCAGAAATAATTCAAAGAAATCCACATCTTACTGATTATGAGGTTGAAAAAGAACGAGAGAAGTCTTTGGCCTTATGGCTAAGAAAACGCGTAAGTGTACATGGTCAAAGAGTATTGAAGAAATTTTATGTTCCCTTTTTAACTAGTCTTCTCTATACGCAGGTTGAACAAGGCTTAATTATTGATGAAAGGGTTCGTCAGATAGCCTATGGCCCATCAAAAATTGCACAGTATTATCCTGGATTTATTGTGAATGGGTATAGATTTCATACAAAAGATTATGGGCAGAGTAAATGTACCATAAACAGTGGCGTATGTGTTAAAGGAAGTACATACAATGAAAGTGAGTATGACTACTATGGTATTGTAGAGGAGATTCTACAGTTGCAATATCTAGGACAAGACAACCATATATTCTTGTTCAAGTGTCATTGGTTTGATCCGAATTCCATTCGAAATGACATAACACATGGGATTGTCGAGCTTAAACATAAGTCGAAATTGAATACTTATGAGCCATTTATTTTAGCGACACAAGCCCAGCAGGTGTACTATACAAGTTATCCATCATCTAGAAACAAAGAACGAAATGATTGGTGGGTAGTTTGCAGAGTTAAGTCAAAAATATTCTCTGATTATGAATTGGACATGACTGATCAGACACCTGAAGAGGTCAACACAGAATTCTTTCAAGAAGACTTGGTTGAAAATGTAGAGTTGACAACTCATATTGGAGAAGACGAATCTGAAGCACCAATTTCCTTGTCTCAAGGAAATGAGGTCGAAGAAGTCGATCCACGTGAGTTGACAGGCAGTAGTGAAAGGCAAACAGATTTAGAATGTGAAAGTTCTGATGAGGAGGAGGAATATACTAGTGATGAATGTGAAGATGATGACGACGATGAGGTTGAATTAGATATATCGTCATCATCTGAAGAGGAAATGGATATCAATTAAAAAATGGTAGTAATTTTTCACATCTTTTCAGTATATTTAAAGTATCTCAGTTTCAATATAATCAATTAACTAATGAATATTAATTTTTTATATTCCCTATGAAGAAATGGTACGTGGAGGACAATCGAGCTCCAATTCTCGGAGGAGCATCCGTGGGAGGGTTCTCTTCCAGTCATCAGGTATGTATATTTTTCTGGTGTACTTTTCTTTGTGTATTATTTATGCATAGTATTAATGCCATTAAAATTGTTACAGCTTCTGGTTCTCCATCTGTCCCTCCTCTTGTGGCAGCTGGTATGTATATTTAAAAGTTCTACTTTCATTGTACATTGATCCTTATGCCATAAAGTTCTTACAGGCTCGGGTGACTTTACACCTCCTGCACCTAGAGCAGCTGGTATGTATATTTGATCTCGCAAGTATTTGTATATTCATGTTGTATACATATTATTATTGACTTTTAAATTGTTACAGTTGCTGGTCCTTCTTCTGTGTCCCCTACTGGAGCAGCAGGTTTGTATATTTAAAGTTGTACATTTTATTGTGCATTGATATTTCTGACTCCAAATTCAGACAAGTGCTTGTGTACATTTACACTTCCTTATTATTTATGACATCTATTCATGTTACAGCTGCTGATCCAGCCTCTGTGTCTCCTCCTCAAGCAGCAGGTTCAATCCATTTTTGTATTTGTAGTATTTATGCATTGATTCTTATGCCATTAAAATGTTACAGGGTCAGGTCAGTCAGCACCTTCTCCGACTACAGGCGTAGGTATGTATATTTAAATTTAAGGGTATTTGTATTGAGATTTCTTATTGTATTGTACATTACTTTTCCCGAAGTGCATTTTTGTCCAGGTTCTGTGCCAGATGATGCTGTCAGTCTCCAGGAGGGGGTAGGCAATTTTCATGAGAGCACTGTGCGGCAGGTTTGGATCAATGGGTACGTAATAAACTTACATGTATCTTTTACCTAATTCGTATATTTACTTTAGAAATTCATAGTAACAAGTTACATAATTTCAGTGATAAACTAGAGCCCGCTCAAGCGTCTCAATTTATCACAAAAACAATTCAAGCACACTTTCCTGGGCCTATATATAGATTCAATGATTTCCCGATGGAGGTTCAGGAGTTGTTGTATCAGATGTTCATGGTATGTAATTTCTTATTATAATTGACTTTTTTTCTTATTTACACATTCAGTTAACTAACTCTTATCTATGTAGAGCAATCATCGATTCACGCGTCGTTCGGACGAGGCGCGGTCTCGATTAGTATGGACGATGACTGCTCGGTCGAATTTTAAGCATTTGATGTATAACGTGAGAAAAAATGCAGAGAAAGTTACTCAGAGTGCAGACCCGACTCGTTGGACGGAGCGGCGCCCGACATGGATGAGGGGAGACTATTGGGAAGCTTTGTGCAATATATGGGCTGCAGAGAGATGGCAGCAAACATCCACAATAATGAAAGTGAATCGGGCGGCCAATCCCGAGGCCAACATGCATACAAGTGGGTCTGTCTCCTTTGCGACCCATCGGTCTAGATTGGTAAGTAATTTGTCCATTTGTTATATCTTTTTCTCTTCTAATTACTAATTTATGTCTTCTTTGTCTGTCAACTAGGAAAAGGAGTTAAAAAGGCCTCCGAGTTTTCAGGAGGTGTTTGATAAAACTCATAAGAAAAAGGGAACAGATCAATACATTAGTGATAGAGCCCGGGAGGTTGCGGTAAGTATTTACATGTTATTCACTATTTATTTTTTATCGTTACAGATTAAAATTACATTGTCAATTGTATTTGTTGCAGGAGTCATATAGCCAACATATGACTGAGAAGTACGCCGGGGAGGAGGAACAACCACAGTTAGATCCTGAGGTATGGGTTGCGGCGTCTGGTGCCCCGAAGAAAGGACATGTGTATGGTTTTGGACACAGTATAGACACGAGCAGGGTGTTGTCTGGCACTTCGAGTTCAGCCTCACATACGAGTGCATTCACCACAGTTGGTGCTCCAGGTACCTCTCCCAACGAGTTGAGGGGCTTCATCACAGATTCGATATCTGGTTTGGAGTCTCGTCTGGCCCAGACGATGGAGACTCGTCTGGTCCAGATGCAGACGCAGGTGACCGATGCACTCCAGGCTCAGCTCTCTCAGACCCTCTCCCAGGTTATCTCCCAGGTCTTCTCCCAGGTCAGCATTCCTCCTCAGGCAGCACCATCGACATCAGCACAGGCCCCTCATGTGAGTAAATTGATTTTATTTTAGTTTCTTACTTTAACAGTCAACTTATTCAAATTTCAATAAGTCTACTTTGGTTTGAATTCGATAGAAATCTTTGGTGGAACTGGATTCATGTAGCTGACCCCAAATAATGGGATAAGGCTCTGATGACGATAATGATGAAACTAATCCAAGAGCCGTTAAGGAATAGTAATAAAGATGTTCTTTACTGATTTCACAAGTACACCTTAGTATACAGGGAATTTGGCATCAACTTCTTGAGACTAGGATTCGAGTCCCCCGATAATATCTTTGGCCATGGGGAATCCATTTTCCTGCAGGAACTTAACGGCTCTTTGAGAATCATTTCCCCGCCTGCAGATCACATACAGTGATGCATGTGAACTGCTACCCTGGTTGATCCCTTTCATCGCAGAATCAATCGCTGACAGTTTCTCTTCCAAACTGGGCAAGGGAATGCTGATGGAATTAGTGAGTGCGGCAATCCTGAAGTGGTGCGCTGGTCTGACGTCCACCAGGACATGGGGTTCACAACCATCGACCCGCTCTTTATACTCCCTGCTGCTAATTCGAGCGGTCTCTGGGAGCAACTGCAGGGTCAACATATATTGAAGTTTCAAGTGACATAGCCATAACAACCTGGGAAACTGACGGAGTCATAACGACCCTTTAAGCCAGAGCTGAAGTAAGGAATGGATTGAACTACATTTGCGGCAATGATGGCAACAGAATCCGAAGGAGTTACAAAAAATCTAACATTACAAAACCACATAAGTTTAAGCCAATATTTCTTTTTTCAATTTATAGAACCACATATTATTTATGCACCTTTTACCAAGGATCATATTACGATCAGCATCACCATCAGCAGCTGCACCAAACTCTGGTGGTTCACCTTCTAGGGTGGTCTTGCCTAGCCCCATGCGTACCACCAACTCCTTTGCATATGTGAGGTTGGGATCTGGATGTCCACCACCAAAGTCCTCCTGTTTCCACATGACAAGGCACTGCATGAGGATACTTGAAAAATATCATCATAGCAGATGATAGTTCTTCTATACCTTAGGTGTACAGTTCAACAATGACCCGTCATTTGCCCCAAGATCTTCGACAAAAATGCGCTTCGCGTACATTCCAGCAACACCATGAAGTGCATCATAACTGTTGTGGATCAATAAAGTATTCTTCGATGTCAAAAATAAAGATACTTTATACATTATAATTAGAATCTTCACTGTATGATTAACTAACCACTCACCAAAAAGTGAACTTCGGAGATGCCAGAAGCTTCTGAATGGACTCAAAATCAAAAATTGTCCTTAAAAGGATGAAGCAAATGGCAAGCACATAAGACCTCAATACTAGCAAAATAAATTAACACCTCAATCTCGTGTAATACTAGTGCACTAATCAGATGAGTTGAAACTAGACCAGTCTTTGGTTGATACCAGGTTTAGTTTATGAAGACCAGATATGGGTGCCAGGTGGTGTATGTTTATTTACAAGCAACCTAAGGAAAAGGCTGAGGCAATGGTTTCTATATGAGAATGCTTTGAAAATCATATGCCCCTACTTTTACTTCAAGATCTATAGAACAATATATTGGCAAGAAAATAAGCTCCAGAAGTTCATGTGTGAATTTCCCTATGAACTTGGGAAGGAATTATAAGAAGACTCACTACAGTAGTTATATAGCTTGGTGACATGAATGGAGTAGTTGTCATTGGACCCATTGTAAATAAGTATGCAGATATATGCCCAGCCAACATGTGAAACGCAGCCAGCCACTAGACGCAACTAGAACTTTTTTTGCGTCCTTTTAAGTCCTCCCCTGTTGCCATCAAGCATATGTCAAGGCTTTTGTGTGACAAATCCGGTGATGATAGAAAATTCCAAAAAACTACAAAGGAATATCCATCTCAAATGTTCTCTTTTCTTCAAAGCTTCCATTCCCTAGACCAAATCAAGAATAGAACTTGAACCCATCAGTTTAATAACATGAAATGAATCAAACTTATTCATGATTCTAAGAAACAGTGAGAATTCTTGGTCTTCCTCAATATTTAGTTAGGAGAATGTGATCATAAATCCACAAGTCCAACTATAACAATGAAGGCCTTCCAGATTCCAACTCGTCCCAGTATGAGTTGGAGGAGATCTAATCATCTTGAATGGGCCAGTAGAGGACAACACAAGCAGACATGGACCAACATTCAGGTGGACTTTAGTTACTGAAAGCTTTACATGTGAGCTAGACTCATTATTTCTTAAATTACTCACAGAATAAACAGCTAATACAAACTGATATAAAAGTCAGATTTAAGGATGAATCATGATATAGGTATCACAGGATGAAAAAAGAAGTGTATACTGGCCACAACAGTTTCATCATGTTCTCTCTTTGTAAGGGCATAAAATGATTAATTTTCACATTAGAATTGGAGTTAGGATAGAAAGCTGGCGGGTTCCGTTCCGAAATCTGACCCCAATTCCTGTAGTTAATGCATGTTTCTTCCTCTACCTGAACCGGTCTTTTTTTATCAAACTGTCAAAATGGAAAGGCATAATTGGGATTTACGTCTGTAGCATTACGTGAATGTCTCTTTATTACAGCAAGGTTTTCATGGGTTCCTGCTGATGCTGAACCTTGCAAAAAAAAAAATACTGAAAGTCTGAAAATTTGGATCAAAATTTCCAGGTTCTTGCGCTGTCATACTATGCAATTTCATACTTTCCTGGCGGATCCACTGGACTGAAGTTTCTCTCATCAACTTTTACATCTTCCGTACTGAAATGCTTCGGCAGATGATATCCTCTGAGAAAGCTTGACTGGCTCTCCAGAGACACTAAGATGCCACTGATTCACAAAAGAGATACAATCATTTACAATAAGGAACAAGTTTCTGAACTCCTGGTTAAACAACCTCTTATTCCTTTCCTTCTAAATAGACCAGAGCATCGCTGGTGAACACAGTTTCCAGAGGTCCTCCTCAACTCTGTGGGTTTATACTTTGGCCAATAATCAATAAACTGATGTAAATTGAGGGGAACACAACATGTGACATTAATAGTCTTGAAGAACAACTTCCTTAAGGTTCTGACAACTCCACAAGCAGTGAACAGATGATCCAAATCCTCCTGAAAACATGCACAAAATATGCATTCTTTTGTCGACTGTTTTCTGAACATATCTCGATTGGCCTCCGGTTTGTTCCAGCACGGTTGGGCCGATGAGTGTAACTTGTGGAAACTGACGGAGTTCAATTCGGACTCCCGGTTTGACCGCGACGCTCGAAGTCGTCTTAACCATGTTAGTTTAGTTAAAAAATGAAAAACTTCGGTTTGAGAGTCCAAATTTAGAAATACTCATCCGATTGGCCTCCGGTTTGTTCCAGCACGGTCGGGCCGATGAGTGTGACTTGTGGAAACTGACGGAGTTCAATTCGGACTCCCGGTTTGATCGCGACGCTCGAAGTCGTCTTAACCATGTTAGTTTACTTAAAAAATGAAAAACTTCGGTTTGAGGGTCCGAAATTAGAAATACTCATCCGATTGGCCTCCGGTTTGTTCCAGCACGGTCGGGCCGATGAGTGTGACTTGTGGAAACTGACGAAGTTCAATTCGGACTCCCGGTTTGATCGCGACGCTCCAAGTCGTCTTAACCAAGTTAGTTTAGATGGAAAAAAAAACTTCGGTTTGAGGGTCCAAAATTAGAAATACTCATCCGATTGGCCTCCGGTTTGTTCCAGCACGGTCGAGCCGATGAGTGTGACTTGTGGAAACTCACGGAGTTCAATTCGGACTCCCGGTTTGACCGCGACGCTCCAAGTCGTCTTAACCAAGTTAGTTTAGTTAAAAAATTGCAAACTTCGGTTTGAGGGTCCAAAATTAGAAATACTCATCCGATTGGCCTTCGGTTTGTTCCAGCACGGTCGGGCCGATGAGTGTGACTTGTGGAAACTAACGGAGTTCAATTCAGACTCCCGGTTTGATCACGATGCTCCAAGTCGTCTTAACCAAGTTAGTTTAGTTAGAAAATGAAAAACTTCGATTTGAGGGTCCAAAATAGAAATACTCATCCGATTGACCTCCGGTTTGTTCCAGCACGGTCGGGCCGATGAGCGTGACTTGTGGAAACTGACGGAGTTCAATTCGGACTCCCGGTTTGACCGCGACGCTCCAAGTCGTCTTAACCAAGTTAGCTTAGTTAAAAATTGCAAACTTCGGTTTGATGGTCCAAATTTAGAAATACTCATCCAATTGGCCTCCGGTTTGTTCCGGCACGGCCGGTGGATGAGTGTGACTTGTGAAAACTGACGGAGTTCAATTTGGACTCCCGGTTTGATCGCGACGGTCCAAGTTGTCTTAAGCAAGTTAGTTTAGTTAAAAATGAAAAACTTCGTTTCTGGGTCTGAAATAAAAATACTCATCCGATTGGCCTCCGGTTTGTTCCAGCACGGTCGGGCCGATGAGTGTGACTTGTGGAACTGACGGAGTTCAATTCGGACTTCCGGTTTGACCGCGATGCTCCAAGTCGTCTTAAGCAAGTTAGTTTAGTTTAGAAATGAAGAACTTTGTTTGAGGGTCCAAAATTAGAAATACTCATCTGATTGACTTCATTGCTTATAGTTTTATTTAATTTATGCTTCTAAAATAAGTTATTGCTTATAATAGTATTTAATTGTAACTTATTATTGTTATATATATTGTAGGTTCCTTCATCGGGTGGAGTGGGAGGACACGAGCACGAGGATGAGACGAAGACGATGCATCATGATTTTCATTTCATTATTTTATTGTTGTAGACATTTTGATTATTGTTGTTGGCATTTTATTATTGTGATGTTATGGATATTTTATTATTATTGGACATTTTATTATTTGGGTGTTGTGGATATTTTTACTATTAGTGTGTTGTAGACATTTTGATTTTTTTTATCTTGTAGACATTATTATTATTGTGACGCATTTATTATTGTGATGTTGTGGATAATTTT